>CAUYUJ010020837.1:636623-656623 GCA_963575745.1 Prorocentrum cordatum
CACCTACAACACATACGCACCATATATGAGGCACGCACATGCCATGTACAAGCCACTTGCGAACCATAACGAAACATATACGAAACGTGCCAGAACATTCAAAGCTTCTACGCAGCATACGTGACAAGATAGCGCCTCTAAGGTTCAGTGCGTGTCGGGGCGGTATCGCTAAGCCAATATTGCGCGTCTGAGGATCAAGTGCGTGCCAGGTTTGTGCCTTCAAGGTCCAGTGCGTGTCAGGCTTGTGTCTTTCAGGTTGAAGTACGTGCCGCGCTTGTGTCTGTAAGGTTTAGGTTCGCGTCGTGCGTGTCTCTCAGGTTAAAATGCACGTCGGGCCTGTGCCTCGAAAGGTTACGCTTCCGCGCGTGTCAGGATTGTGTCTTTCTACCGCTTACGTGCGTGCCATGAAGTTGCAAGTGCGTGGTTGACTTGTGTCTATATGATTGACGTGCGGGTCAGGACTGTGCCTCTAAGGTCTACGTGCGTGCCAGGAGTGTGTCTTTTTGAGGTTCAGTTGCATGTCAGTATTGTGCGCGTGTGAGGTTTACGTTCGTGTCGGGCTTGTGCCTATCATGTGTATGTGTGTGCTCATTGTGTGTCTAAGGTCTGTGCGCGTCAGGATTGCGTCTCTAGGGTTGAACTGTGTGTCAATCGTATGTTTCTGCGGCCTAAGAGTGTGTCAGCACTGTGCACATACAGGTTAAGGAGAAGTGCGTGTTTGGGTTGCGCCTCCAAGAATACAGTGCGTGTTAAGATTGTGTCTCTCAGGTTTAAGCGTGTGTGTATATGTCAATGCGGTGTCTCTGAAGTGTAAGTGAGTGTCGGGGCTGTGCCTCCAAGGCTTAAGCGCGCGTCAGGATTGTGCCTCTAAGGCTTAAATGCGTGTCAGGATTGTGTCTGCAAGGTGCAAGTGCGCATGAGGCTATCAGAAGGAGATGGAGAAAGAGGAGGACAAGGAGCAGGACTCAGGAACTCGTCTCCCGCAGAAGTCCTGTGAGGGTTTCACTCGGGGAACCAGCCAATTCAGCGTTGGCCCCGTTCACCCGGAAAGCCATCCGATTTCCCGGGGAACCAACCCTATTTCCGGAGAGCCACCTCTTCCCCTTTCCTTTCCACCTCCCTTCACAACAACACAATGTGAGTACTATTCTCTTCCCTAGTGACGTCAGGAAGATATTCGGTCTCCGTCCGCTCATTGTTTTTTACACCGGATTCCCGGGAGTTGGGTTTTGGCTTGGTTTCTTTTTCCAAATGTTGCTCCCGCTGAAGCGTTGGCCTCATTTTCTGGCTTCCGCTCGTTCCTAATCGTGCTCCCGCTGCAGCGCTGGCCTTATTTCCGCGCTTCCGCTCGTTCCGAATCGTGCTCCCGCTGCAGCGTTGCCCTCATTTTCTGGCTTTCGCTCCTTCCGAATCGTGCACCCGCTGCAGTGCTGGCCTCATTTCCGCGCTTCCGCTCGTTCCGAGTCGTGCTCCCGCTGCAGCGCTGGCCTCATGTTCGTGCTTCCGCTCGTTTCGAACCGTGCTCCCGCTGCAGCGCTGGCCTCATTTCCGCGCTTCCGCTCGTTTCGAATCGTGCTCCCGCTGCAGCGTTGGCGTCATTCTTTCCAGTGCCATGCCACGGCATGCAAGTCAATGCTGCTCAATGCTATGTTGTGTTCTGGTGTGTGATGCCACGCCTTCAGCTGCAATGCTAGGATATGCAGTGCTAGACTACGCAGTGCCACGCCATGCTATGCCATGCTACGGTTTGATATTCAACGCCATGTTATGCCATGTTATGTTCTGTGCCGCTGTGCGATGCCCTTGCGTTGCAATGCTTCGTGATGCAACTCTTCACTACGCAACGCCACGCCATGCTATGACATACTAAGCTTGGCCGTGCTCTTCTACGCCGTGCTATGCCGTGCCTACTATGCATCGCGCACCCTCTCGGGATCATTGCCCGGCTCGACATCCGACTGCGAATAGCGAACAGATCTACGCCATGGCAAGGGACATGGGAGGGAGGGGTAGGACGTCAGATATGACGCGAGCGCGCCCAGCTTGTCCTCTCCCCCTCCCTCCTCCCCCCCCCTATCTCCTCCCCCTCCCCCTCCCCCACCCCCTCCCTCTTCCCTCCCCCCTCCGTCCTCCCCATCCCCCGAGGGGGGGAGGGGGCGGGGGGCAGACGGTGCAGGGCCGCCCCGAGGTGATGCTGGCCTTGCTCGACCTGCGGGCGCTGCCCTCCCGGGGGGGGGGGGGGGGGAGGGCGTCGCGGGCGCAGCTTGCCTCGGCCACGGCGGCGCCCGCTCACGGCTCCAAGACTTGCTTCCCCCCCCCCATGTCGATCCCCCACGCTCCCTGCTCTCCTGGCTGGCTTGCCTTCTCCCCGTCGTCCACTTCTCCTCCTCGGCGCCTGCACGCTCCCTTCCCGCACACGCTGTCCTCCTCTTCCTGTCACCCCCTGCTCTTCCTCTCTGCCCTCGTCCTCCTCCGCTTCCTCTCCGCCTCCTCTTCTTGCGTTTCCCCCCCTTCGCTCCCTCTCCTCCCCCTTTCCTCTCTGTCCTCCTCCTTATCCTTCTTCTCTTCCTTCTCTTCCTCCTCCTCCCTGTCCCTCAAACACACACCCCGCACTCCTACCAAGCTGTTGCAAACTACGAAGCTTCAGGACCATAAGTGGTGAGGGAGTCTCAGGCGAAACGCCCAGGCCGCCCTACCGACACTTCTGGGAGTGCGACCAGGAGGATTTCCTTAGAATGGACAGGATTGAGGATGATGATGATGATGATGATGATGATGCTGATGATGCTGATGATGCTGCTGCTGATGATGATGATGATGATGATGGCGCTGATGATGCTGATGCTGATGCTGCTGCTGCTGATGCTGATGCTGATGCTGATGCTGATGCTGATGCTGCTGCTGATGGTGCTGATGGTGCTGATGGTGCTGATGATGATGCTGAAGAAGGATGATGTGATGCTGATGATGGTGCTGATGATGATGATGCTCATGTATAGATGAGATAAGATGATGATTATTTGGTGCTGCAGCTGCATCTGATGATGATTATGTTGATGATGATGAAGTGATTTGGGGGTGATGATGATGATGTTGAATTTCATAAATGATGGATGTTATTATGATGATTGATGATGATGAGATGATGATGAAGATGAGGATGATTATTTGCTAATGATGATGATGATGATGATGATGATGATGATGATGATGATGATGATGACGGTGATGATGATGATGATGATGATGATGATGATGATGATGATGATGATGATGATGATGATGATGCTGATGAGGAGGAGGAGGAGGAGGAGGAGGAGGAGGATTATGATGACGAGGAGGAGCAGGAGGAGGAGGAGGAATCCTTACTAACCTTCTCCCCTTTTTCGTCATCCTCCCCCCTCGTCCTCTGCCTCCTCCTCCCCCACGCCCTCCTCGCTCCTCGACCCTGCATCGACCAATCCTCGATCCCTGCCCGTCCCTCCAGCAGGGGAGCGCAGCACGTGTGCCGCCCTGGGCAGGATGCGCTGTGGAGCCTGCCCACCGCGTCGGACCTGGCCGCCGCCCTGCTGGGCGACGCGCGGGCGCACCTGCTCGGGGTGCACGCGGGGGCCTCAAGGGTCGAGATTCGGTCGAGGGTCGAGGATCCAGATTCGATCGAGGCTCGTGGTTCGATCCAGGATCGAGCACCGAGGATCGAGGGTCAAGGCTCGATCGAGGGTCGAGGCTCGATCCATGATCGAAGATCGAGGATCGAGGGTCGATCGAGGAGCGGGAACTCCCCCAGGGGCCCGCAGGGGCTGGCCGCGGCAAGGGGTACGCCGGGTGGTGAGCGGGCACGCCGTGGGAGGGAATTTTGGGGAGTCCGCGACGAGGCCTGCGGGGGGAGCCGGCGCTGCCACTTCTGCACGCCGAGCGCTTCACGCCGATCTGGGGGAGGGGCTCCGTGGCGGAGGTGGTCGCTCGCTCGCCTTCACGCCGCGCGCATTCTCTGTTTCTGTCCTGGCAGTGGGGGGGGCAGTAGAGCACTCATTCGGCAGCGTATTTTCTTGGGCGGCACTGTGCAGGGTCAGGCTCGCAGAAGGCACGGCTACATCAATGCCATCACCCGGATTCGCAGGTCAAACAGCCTCTCCGAATGGCCTGACGTGGAGAAGCAGTTCGTGGCTGCGGCGTGGCATGATTCTCTCGCTTCTCGCGAGCTGCGGCTCTGCTTGTCCCGCCCGAGTGAGCGCGCGGCTCTATACCCGCACCGAAGCCGGAAGGGTGCTCGCGCGCTCGCTCCCCCTGCCGAGACGTCTGGCGGGTCGGAGCAAGGGCAAGATCGCAGGCAAGACAGTGATCGATGTCTTATTCCTTGGTTTGCCGATCGGCGCGTGCCCTCGCAGCCCCCCCCCCCTTTCCCCCCCGAACCCCCTCTCCCACCCCCCCTGGCATGGGTCTTGTGTGTTTTTTCGGCGCCTGCTTCGAGCAGATGGGGCCCCTCCCCCATAGGACGCACTGTTGCAAGCAGTCGCACTAAGCAGAGGCACTGAGCCAGACCCCCTCCCCCTCCCCCCCCCTTTTCGCTCAATGTCGAAACGCCGAATCAGAAAACGCTCACATACTAGCTCCTCCGCCGGTCTGCTGCGAGCGACGTCAGCCTTGGAAGGGAGAACCAGCTCCGCCAGCTGATTCTCTGCCCCGCCCCTCGCTATCCTGCCCTTCCTCCCCCCCCCCGACCACCACCTTCCTCCCCCTCTCCCTCCACCTCCCCTTCCCCCCCGTGGAACTCCTGGCCTGGGCCCGCTGCTGGTGCCGAGCGACGTGCTGGCCGCCATGCCGGCCCTGCATGCGCCCTTCGTTGGGCGACGATGACGAGAAGATATTTTGCACACGCGCGGATCCTTCGGAGGCTGCCAGGCCTCCTGCCCTGACACGTCGGTTAGCGAATTGGCCGTTTTCGGTTCGCGAGAGGGCGTCGCGGCCGTCATTTTTGCGGGTCCAGGTCCGTCGGTTTCGGTCCTAGGCCGTTTTCACTAAAGGGAGGTTTCAGCACTATTGTCGGGGCCCACCCTAGGACAGGTTATCACTGACGGGGATACACTTGTTGCTGCCGTTCAGGTGTTACCATACAACACTCTTCTTCTTGCACGTGTGTCTAGCCTGGCCCCTGCATCTGATGCAGGGGCCTCCAAATCTCCACTTCTCCTGAAACTGAAACTCGAATGCTTCAAATGGACTGGACTGCTGGGCTGGCTGGCTCAAGAACGCGAGGGAGGGACGAGGACACGGGAGCAGGGAGCAACAGAAAAAGGGTCAGGCTGCGATCGGCGACGCGGGAGGGGCGTGCTTGAGCATACGAGGCGGCGGTGCTCTCTATGCTCCTTCCCCATGCCCCAACGTGCTCACCGAAAACTACCATTTACGAGCTCACTAAACCATTTCAGCACTATTGTCGGGGCCCACCCTAGGACAGGTTATCACTGACGGGGATTCACTTTTTGCTGCCGCTCAGGTGTTACCAAACAACACTCTTCTTGCACGTGTGTCTAGCCTGGCCCCTGCATCTGATGCAGGGGCCTCCAAATCTCCACTTCTCCTGAAACTGAAACTCGAATGCTTCAAATGGACTGGACTGCTGGGCTGGCTGGCTCAAGAACGCTCACCACCACCCGCATCCGCGAGCGATACCTCTCCAGCCGAAACCAGGCCAGTACCATTCAACGAGTAGCCGTCGCCCGTATTCGCTGTGCGGTCTGTCTCCAGGAGGCGCGGCTGCTCGCGCCTGCTGAAAGGAAAAAGAAACTGAAGGACCCGCGCCACTGCGCGGCGCACACGTCGGACGAGCCTGCGAGTAGAACCTCCAGGGAGGGCGGGAGTGCCACGGAGCATCTCGGGGCCGAGATCTAGCTCAGGCGCGGGAAAGGACGAATCCGCCAAAATTTTGAGCTGCTCAGCCATGGCTGGTGCCTCGGCCGTCTCATCCATGCCGAGCAGCCCCCACACTGGGTTCGCCCATTGCGGGCGAAAGCGGATCGTGACCACCCTCCAGGCGATCGCGACGTGGCCGCTGGGAAGCCAGCGGACCCAAAAACTCACGGACTGGTAACTCTTGGGAGAGCGGAAAGCACAGTGTGTGAATTCGCCTCTCGGCCTAGTGGCCGAAGAGAAGAGCAAAAGGCGCTCCAGTCCATCAGAAAACTCCGGCTCGAGCTGCAGCACCTGCTGGACCTCTGGCTCCTGGAGGAAGGCGGGCCAGTCGTCTTCATCCTCGACGAAGAACCTGCTGGTGCTGCCCAGCACCTGGACGTCCAGCAGGTCGACGCCACGCCGAGCCGCCTCGACCAGGCCGATCGACCCATCCGTCACTGCCGACACGAGCTTCGCTGCGCTCGTGCTCACATTCGCTTCTGCGGTCACGATCCTCCCCGCCGCGGATCCTACCTCCTCCGCCACGTCCGTCATGACGATGAGGCCTCTGGCGGCGTTGGGGAAGAGGCTGGCGGGGAGGATACTCAGCACCATGGCGGCCAGCACGAGCTTGCCCAGAAGAGGTCCTGACGGCACGCACTTCATCACCCACTGTAGCTGGCCGCCCTTGCCCGCCTTAAGCGATTTGGCAAGAGGCTTGCCCGCTGCCGCCTGCATCTTCGCACTGACCTTGGGCGTGGATGGCGGCAGCGGCGGCGCCTCCGGGAGCGGCGGCGGCGTGGTAGCTCCCCACGGCGGCACTGGAGGGTAGTAAGCCCCGCCCGTGCCCAGCCCCCCTGGGGTCCGAGGAGGTGGCGTGTCCGCGCGGTTCTGCATCGGCGCGGCGGGCGCCCTCGCCGAGCTGGCTCCCGGGCTGCCCACCTCCAGCCACGAGCCCACCTCCGAGCCCGACTCCACGCCCTCGCCCTTGGCCTGCGCGGCCGCGCCCTTGCGGAGCGCGGCCTTGATGCTGGGCGTCCTGGACCCAACCATCGAAAGCCTGGCGGAACGTAGGGCACCAGTAGCGAGCAGCCCAGTCGAGGGCTGGCTGCAAACCTGCTGCACGTAGAGCTGTACCTACCTGTGGCGCTTGAACCACATCAATATAGATGCGCAGCGAGGAGTCGACCCTCCACCTTCCCATTTCCCTGATGGTCTCGAAAGGGATCCCGAGGGCGGTCGACTCCGAAGCAAACCCGGCGCGGGGGCTGTGCGGCCCCCACCCGACGTCAAGGTTGAACGAGGCCTGCACGGTCTTTATGAGGGTGCGGTACTGGGCCAGGGAGTACGGGAAAAGCCGCTGGCCCTTGGGGGTATGACGACGAAGAATCCTGAGGCCCTCTGTGAGGCCTGGCTCCAGCTCCTCCAGGAAAGACAGACAGCGGGCGCTTGGCCTTCGTGCCCTGATCCCCAGACCGATGACGACTGGCCCAGGGCCTCCAGGATAACCCCAGTCCTCCGGAAGGGTGACGTCGTCAGCCTCAACTCCCAGCATTTCACTCGGCCTCATCCCGAATTTGCCCTGGATCACCGTGCCGAAGCCCAGGCGCGGCACACCCCTGGCACACAAATGAATACACATCCATGCGCACACGTTACTGATCATGGGGACGGTATGACGAGGTTGGTGAGCATAGTCCCAGCCCTTGAGGGCCGCCCTAACTCGACGCAGCCTCCCCTTCATGCTCGGAAAGCGGAACTCCACCGCCGCGAGAAGCAGGGTGAACTTGGACTTAGTCTGGACCCCCATCCTCACAGCCCCGGAGCCCCCAAACTTCTTGAAGTCCATGATAGCGTCGTCCCACTGGTCCGGGGTGAACGGCCCCACCCCTTCTCTGACACACCACTTGACAAAGGGAACCACCGCCTCTTTATACTTGAGGACGGTAGAAGCAGAGACCTTCCCCTCCTCATGCACATCGATCACTTCTGGATCGCCCTGGCCTGCTGGACGCCCTGGTCCTGATCCTGCGGGGTGCCCTCTAACGCCTCCCTTCATGTCCTACTGCGCGAAACCCAGTCAGCAGGCATCCGCCACGTCTCAACCCAGGGCAGCAGCAGTCATAGTTCTGCGGCAGCACACAGGGCGCATCGGCGGCGGAGAAGGAAGTTGAGCGGGCCCGCCGCGGACCTTCCCTTGGCAATGGCGTACGAGCAAGGCATGTTGTCCTCGAAAGATATCACTTTACTCCTATAGAAACTTAGAACTTGCACCAACCTCTCCAGCGCCAGAACGACGGCCCTCATCTCCCCCACCGTGATGTGCTCCTCCCACCTCCACCGACCGGCAGCGACTGGGATCCAGGAGCGAGCCGTGTCCCAGATCTCCTTCGGAACCGAACTGACAGGGAGTTTGGGGTGCAACGAGCGGGGGGCCTTCTCGAGGACGCGCTTCTCCTGGCCCGGGCGAGCGAGAGCGCGCCCAGTTTTGGCCCCGGCTTCCCAAAGCAGGCGGGCCTCGATGTCCGACATCACGGTGGCGACAATACCGTAGCCCCCGCAGTCTAGACCGTTCGACCCCTCAGCATCCGTAGCCAGAACCACCTCCGAGATGGGGGCCCCCAGGTCCACGTAGAGCCCCATGAGCCCACACCTCATAACCCTCAATTCTCTCAGAGCACTGGGCCACCATCTGCGGGGCCCTCGACGCCCAGGAAGCCCCTCGTTCTGCTTAGCAAACTGGAAGATATGTTGCGGCGCCGCGGCCTTCGGAGCAGGTAACCTAAGTCGAGCAGGATGTTGCTGGATCTCATGACCTACAACCTTTTCCATCTCGTCTGATTCACGGCGATCGGCAACTTTAAAACCCAGCTCCACTAGGTCGTCGGCAGCTCGATGCATGAAAACGTTCGAGGCCCCCCTGGAGCCTTTGTGGTCCTGGCCATCCGTCATCACCAGGCCATCGTCAATATGGAGGTAAAAGCCTACATCACCTTTGTCCAAGACAGCGTTTTCATCTTGACGCTAGTCTCGTTGAGCATGTGGAGCCCCCGCTCGTGCCGGGAACTGCTCGGCCTCGACCATTGCGAAAGCCTAGCAGCACGTCGCGGGGGAAGAGGAACTGCGAGCGGATGTGACCTCTCTCGGCGCTTCCTGACGAAGCTCTGTACGAGACAAGAAGCCAGAGAGCGGCTGAGGGCCGTCGGGTACGTAGCCAAACGTGTGGTCGCGAAGTCTGGCTGGCCCCCCTTCCCCGCAATGCGCCCGATGCTCCTGTGGTGTTGGTGTCTTCCATCACATCGGCACTCTCCCTCCCGAAGCCCATCGGCCGTGCCCGACAGCGTGGTCGCCTTGCGAGCCAGGCCGCCGTACATGCACTGATCCAGACTCACGCGCGCAGCCGACGTGCGCTCCCCCATGGCACACATCACCTCCGTGCTGTAAACTGAGGGGTAGGGATCCTCGCCCGGGCCCTCGGGACGCTCGTGGGTGTGCACCCTCCTTGGGCAGAAACTCTTTCGCAGAGAGACAGGACATTCAGGGTCAAGAGATTGGGCTCCCGGGCTCGCCCCTTCTCAGCCTCTGTGAGCTCAGAGTCGGGGCGGCCCCAGACGTACTTGCCTCGAAAACGCAGCGGCCTCGGACCCCCAAGCAACTTGACGAAGCGGGCCCGAGACCACGTTAAGCAGGGAGGCCCTCCAACAATCCCATCAATGTAACCCTGGGCCACCAGGCCCCACAACTTCTGGAAGGTCTCAGGAATGGCGAGGTCCCAGTTGGGGCCCAGCTCGAGGTCACACGAGAGCACCAAGATCTCCAGGCCGTGCGCGGCCCCCAAGACGTGGAGCCACTCCTCCAGATCCCCTGGCCTCCTCGGGCCCGCGAACAGGTGCATGACGACAGCGACATCCTTCCCCGACGCCTTAAACCCCTAAGACCTCCTGAACCCAACCGTCCACGGTGAACCCCTTACCTACGTCCTCGGACGCCCAATCCTCGTCGTTCTTACCCAAGAGCTGGCCCTCCTCATTGACGTCGAAATCTTCCTCCGAGTAGCCCCGCCACAGGCCGCAGCTGCGAACGAGCGTGCGGTCCACACTGGTCATGTTAATATTCATCAGGATATGGACGCTGTCCGAACCCCCCATGACTCGGCGTTTCCACATAGGGTAGATCCAGTCTCCAGGCCTGGCCCGCCCCCGGACGGCCCAGGGAAGAACAGCCCAGATCAGGCCGGCCCGGATAGGGGGTGCAGCTTGCCACGCCCGCATCCACTCAGGTACCTCCACCGAGGTGAAAGCATTGCTCTCGTCGAAGGCCGACGCGCTGACGAAATCGCTCGGCACGTGCACACTGGCAAGGGCTGCCCCGCCGTGGAGTCCGTGCTCCTCGCGAGGCCGTGCATCTTGAAACATATAGTTCGAGGCCACCATCATGATAATCTTACGTTGTTTAGCTGGGTCTTTCTTGGGCACCACTGTGAATCCTGCAATAGCTCGAACGTCCTCTCGAAACCCAAACTTCCAGAGATTGGGGGCGATGTCCTGCCTCAGGAAATACCTAGCGCACTCCTCCTCAGACCCCCCGACGGAACCGTACTGCTGCTCGAGCTCCCGAAAGATGGCCTGCGAGCGGGCCTCTGGGGCCGCGACTACTTGGGCCTCCTCGGAGTAGAAGGCCGCTTCCTCTGGACCCAACGCGGACAACATGGGCGCCACTCGGGGATCCAGGGGCTCATCTACAGCATCGGCTCGCAGGGTCTCATGCGCAGTCTTGCGCCTCTGGGCTCCCGTGTATGATAGAGCTTCCGATTTCACCAACTTCTCGATGGCCTGGGCGCCTGTCAGACCGCAGTCCTGGCGCGCCTCTCGAAGCCGCGCTGCCTCACGTAGAGCCAGTCGCTGAATTCGCTGGTGGTGGGGGAGCATCTCCTTCAAACGATCTTGATCACGGCTCCCCCGTGCGAGCTCTCGGCAGTCTCCCCGATGCATGGCGTTCAGAGCCGACAAGTACTCATTAGCCCAAGTCATCAGGGCGAACTTCTTGTGAAAACGCTGGCGGAGGCGGTTGGGCGTGCTGCGTGGCCGCCCAGGAGCCTCCGCCAAAGGGATCGGGTACAATTTGGCGCCAGGCGCCGTGTGCAGCAACTCGCGCAGCCCGTGGGTCTTGTCCAGCACCTGCTTCTGGACCCATCGGCCGCGCTCGCTGCCTCGGCTGGTAGCTGCTGTCCCAGCCGAGGCGACCCTCTGTCACTCAGCCTTCTTGGCCCCCCCTGGCGGGGGGCCCTTCTTGGTCTTGTCCTTCTCGCCCTTGTCGCCCTTGCCGCCCCGCCGCCTCAGGTCGGCGGCCGCCCTCTCGTTCCTCTGGTGCTCTGCTTTGCTGTGGGCGGTGGCCGACTGCACCAGCCAGCTCGGCGCGACGTCGGTCTGGCTGCCTGGGGGTGATGCCCCCAGCATGTGG
Organism: Prorocentrum cordatum; assembly: GCA_963575745.1. NCBI lineage: Eukaryota > Dinophyceae > Prorocentrales > Prorocentraceae > Prorocentrum > Prorocentrum cordatum. Next base: position 647,976 of record CAUYUJ010020837.1, read on the forward strand.
AGCGCTCCCGCGCGGTCGCCTGACCTACTCTCATACATATACGCCGCCAGGCGACGGAGGGAGATCTCCATCAGGTCGCTGGTACTCAAGAATTTCATGTGGTCATCTTCGGTCTTGCAGTCCCGCGCGGCAAAGTCCATGGTAGATGCCGCCGCCCATAGATCGGCCCACGCGGGCGACGCGCGGCTCCCGCCGCACCGAGCCGACGACCAATCTCGTGTAGAAGTACATCCTTCAGCCCTCATTGCTCGATAGATCTCCGCGCCGGCCCTCTGCATATCCGGCGGGAGGCTGGCTCCCCATCTCGTCTCCTGGCTGCCTCCACCCGCCGTGGCCAAGCCTCCGAGGCCCAGCGGGTCGCCCGCCGCCCCGCCGAGGGCAGGCGCTGCACTGGAGGCCAAGGCCTCCGGCCCTCGGGCCAGGTCGGCCACTCTCGGCACCGTGACGGTACCTGCGCCCACGTGGCCGTACCCGCGCAAGAGGTGCACCGCGGACATGTCGAGGCGGCCGCCCTGCTCGAGCCTCGCCACTGAGTCCCAGAACTTCGCGGCCTAGTAGGGGTCCGCGTGGGCGGAGGCGCTGGTGGTCATCAAGTAGTCCTTCACGAGGGAGGCGCCCGCCTTGCTGGCGGCTCCGACCTCGGTCGGACGATGGGCGGTCTCGCCGCCGCCCACGGTCCCAGGCGTCCCAGCCCAGCCCGCCAAGTCGCCGAGGGCGCTGGCCCCCGCAGGCGCATAGCCGCTGGCGGCGGCGCCGCTGGCGCCGAGGGCGGGCGGAAGGGCGGGGGCTCCACCGGGAATCCCGAAGGGCACGGCGGCAGCCAGCCCCTCGGTCTCGCCGTCGGGTCCGCCTTTCCCATGGCCACCTCCTGCTGCCATGCCCGATGCCCGCATCAGCTCGCGCATCCGCTCGAGCTCGTCCTTGAGTGACTGCATGTCGCTGTCGGGCAGCGCTGGGCCTGTGCGGCGCGGTAGCCACTGCCGCGCCAAGCAGGACAGGGCGCCTAGGATCGTGATCATGCCGACTGCTGCCCCTCCGAGCGCCGTTCTCCACGTAGGGGCCCCTCGCGCCGGCATGAGGCTCAGGAAGCTCACGCAGGCGAGCGCCCCGCTGGCTCTCACGCGGAAGCCCAGGGGCCAGGGTGAGGGCGCCCCTGTCTCAGGGGCGGGCGTCATGGCCCATGACGTCGGGCACAGTAAAGTAAAACGTGATCCCGCGTGCTTGAGCATACGAGGCGGCGGTGCTCTCTATGCCCCCTCCCCATGCCCCAACGTGCTCACCGAAAACTACCATTCACGAGCTCATTAAACCATTCGCTAAAGGGAGGTTTGTCCACCGCCAAATCCTGTCCGGGCCCTTCCTCGGCCCGGGGCCCGTGCAGATGCCCCCCCGGCGGGGCCTTATGATGATCCAACCTACTTTAGCCTTGACCGCCAGAAAGAATTTCGAGCACCAGAAAAGTACCGAGACGGGAGGATTGGTGCTCCTTTCGTGACTCCCACAGCTGTCTGGCCAGGTGGATGGTCAACTTCGACGCTTTTGCTCGGTGCCTGTGTGACCGCTGGCATTTGCCGCCCCCGCTGGAAACCATGTCGGCAGTGAGATGGGCGCCTCTCAGCGTGGATGTTGAGTTCGACATTGCAGACACGCCGCCGGTCGTTTTGCCGGAGTGGTGCCGCCTCGGCGAGGCGGGCAAGCGCATCGTCTTCCTCGTGGACTGCCAGTCGGTGGCCCGGCTGGTGAACGGCGAGATGGAGCTCTCGGATGACACCTAAACGCCGGTTTTCAATCGCATCAGTAGCATCCAACATTCTTTGTACCGTCTCGGTTGGCGCCCTCGGCGGGATCGCGAATCTTTTTGTGGAGTGGGTCCCGAGGGAGTGGGGCAAAGCAGCGGACTATCTTGCGAACATGGCGCTGCGCGACCGGGGCGCTATGCTTTGGCACGGGGAGGGCGAGGACGCGTTGATGGAACATGTTGTGGTCACCAGTGACGGAGATTACCGCAACGGTCACGGATCTGCTGCTTGGACCGTGCACGCGGTGACTGGGCAAACGCTCGACCTTGCAGGCTTGGAGTATGTGTACATAGACGTTGCACATTCTCAATTTCAGCGCGAGGTGAACGCGCTGTCCACCGCCATGTCACGAGTTTGGGATCGACTACGCCTCCTCTCTTCTCGCTGAGCCGGCGCAGGCCGGGCTTTAATTTAAGTAGCGCCAGTCAATGAGCGATTTAATTTTAGGTTCGTGAATTGACTACAGGTGGTCCATGGACAAACCTGCCGAAATCTTCGAAACATCTTCGGCCGGAAACTCAAACGTTTTAAAAAGTGAAAGAATCTTGAATCGGAAACTCAAAACCCAAGACAACCTGAGAACATCTCAAACACAATACCTGGTGAAAAGTCAAACACAGAAGAAACTACAGAAAACCTTGAAGCCGAAACCTGGGATCAAAAATTCAAACTTACAAAAAACTCAGAAAACACCTGAAGCTCAAACCCGAAAAAAAACTCCGTATATATACATACACGTGTAAGTGTTTTTTTCTCAGAGTTTGTTCCCAAAGTTTGTTTTCAAGTTTCCCGATGTCTTTCTCCGGTTGTTTGTAGTTTTCAAGCGTTTAGAGTTTGTTGTGCATTTCCCGAGTTTTTAGAATTTTCAGTCGTTTAGAGCTGTCCCAGAGTTTGTTATGTTTTTTGTTCAAACTACAGGAAGTTGTTCTAGAATTGTTCCACTGTTGTTTCCATTGTTTTTTTCCAGAGTTTTTCCCAGGTTTCGGCTTGGAGTGTTTCTAGAGTTTTTGTTTGGTTTGATTTTTCCCCAGGTTTGAGCTTCAGGTGTTTTCTATGTTTTTGTGGGTTTGGGTTTTTCGCCGGTTCGGTGTTTGAGTTTTTTTTGCCGGGTGTCGACCTCCCTAGGTTTTGGTTTCAAGATTTCCTGGTGTTTTTTTTGGTTCGGGCTGTTTGGCCCGAAGTGGTCGTGGACCGCCTGTAGTCGCAATTCACGAACCTAAACTTAATTAGTCCTCAGCCATTTGTCTGCTGCTCATCGGGCTTGTCATGGCATTCACCCGAGCGAAAAACAAGACAAACACCGAAATTCGAAGGTTTTCACGTGTCGGGCCCTGGGAAAAACACGCCCGACACCGTTTCGACACTCTTTCGACACGCTTTCGACACTTCCCCGGGTGCTCGACCTGATTTTGGGGATGTGGTCCTTAAGTACGATGGGAGCAACATAAGCCGAACCAGGAGGGCGGGTGCACCGATCTTGGGCCCAGCATGTCACCACCCACCAGCGCCACCCCATCCCAACCCGAAGGCCCCAATCTGCCCTCCATTCCCAGTGGGGGGGGCGTCGGGAAGCATTGAAAACAAACACGTGTGGAACCCGTGCCCCCCAAACCCGAAATTGGAGTCTTCGGTTTAGGTTGGGGTGGTCTGTTGTTATGTTGCCCCACGCAAGCAAGCCGGTGACCAGGCGCGGAATATTCAAAGTATGCCGAATGTTTTAAATCAACGGAAAGCAGAAATACGAGAACAAGACAAAAGAAATATGGAAGTATGAAACAAGTGCGGGAAACGTGCGGATCACACTGTTCCACAATTCCGAATTCCCAGAAGACGGCTTTCAATTTTAATGTTTCCAAACTTCCACATGTGGGTCCATTTGTTCATTTTTTCTCAAACTTCCACCTCAGCGCAAACGGTTCCAATTTTTGTATGTATAAAAAAAATCTGGGCAGTGCCTTGTCTCATGATTTCGAGATGCTACCTGTTTGGAACCTTTTGGCAACGTTCTTCATCCGCTCAAGCTGCTTCACATTGTTCAAAGCATTTCAAGCTTCTCAAACTTGTTTCAAACTTCCAGGTCCGGGCACACTTTTCCAGTCTGGGCGCGCTCGCACTCATACTTCGCCTGCTTCGCGATTTCACTGTATTGATTTTCGCACAAGCGCGTCCAATTCTAAATCACACCAGGATTTCAACCTTTTGCTTGCTCCGGGGCGACACAAGTCTGGCAGGCCGTCAGAATGGTCCAGGCCAGGTGCGGTGCATATGCATACCTCTCTTTCCTCTGCTTCTGAACCCTTTCTGCGCGGTCTCGTCCTCCTTTCCTCTTCGGACCTGCACCTCCTGGAGGCCGGCCAGCCTGGCCTGCGGCCTCCCCTCGCCACGACGGGGACAGGGCCCCGAGGGCTGCGGGCCTCCGGGCATGTGCCTCGACGGCCCCCTGGGCGCGTGTCGAACAACCTGAAGGGACCCCATCCACGGCCCGTTTCCTTCGTGCTGCGCCGGTGGCCCAGGGTCACCCCCCCGCACCCTTCGGCTGCACCCGCTGGCAGCCCTGCCAGGGGGAGTGCCGGGGCTGGGCGCGCATGGGTATGATTTTGGCGGCCTTCGGGGCTGGCGCTCGAGCGTGGGCAGCTCCCCGAATCTTCCCCCCCAGTCGCGGCACCCACTGCCACTGGGGAAGTCTGCCTCACCCCTGTCGTGGTCGGGGGTGGGGGTGGGGTGTTGGTTGGGGTTGTGATGAATTTCTCTCTTTCGCTCCGCCCTCTCATTTGGATATCGGGCCATGTTGGACGCTCTAACCCCTCGCCCCCCGCCCACCCCCGTCAGTCCAGACCCAGGGGAGGGGGTAGGGGGGGGGGTCAAGACACCCTCTCCGCACGCACGCTGTCTAGCTCACGCCCACCCGCCCTCCCACCACATAAGTGGCATCCGAGTCTCGGCATAGCCAGGGGTCGCCACTGGATGGACAGCCACTGGGAACCAAAGCGGGCGCCAGGTGCGCGACGCTCGCCGCGGGCTCCACATGCGGTTGGTGTGCCATCCTTGTAAAATTATGCTAACGGAGTTCCCCACATAAAGAGATTAACGGTTTCGTGGGACCCATTTTCCTGATGCCCTCCTCGCTCAGGCGGGGCCTCCCTGGAGGTGTGGGAGGGGCACGAAACCATGTAAATAGTATGGTTTGCCGATACCCTCCTCGCTCAGGCGGGGCCTCCCTGGAGGTGTGGGAGGGGCACGAAACCAGTATGGTTTGCCGATACCCTCCTCGCTCAGGCGGGGCCTCCCTGGAGGTGTGGGAGGGGCACGAAACCATGGAGTATGGTTTGCCGATACCCTCCTCGCTCAGGCGGGGCCTCCCTGGAGGGGTGGGAGGGGCACGAAACCATGTAAATAGTATGGTTTGCCGATACCCTCCTCGCTCAGGCGGGGCCTCCCTGGAGGTGTGGGAGGGGCACGAAACCATGTAAATAGTATGGTTTGCCGATACCCTCCTCGCTCAGGCGGGGCCTCCCTGGAGGTGTGGGAGGGGCACGAAACCATGTAAATAGTATGGTTTGCCGATACCCTCCTCGCTCAGGCGGGGCCTCCCTGGAGGGGTGGGAGGGGCACGAAACCATGTAAATAGTATGGTTTGCCGATACCCTCCTCGCTCAGGCGGGGCCTCCCTGGAGGGGTGGGAGGGGCACGAAACCATGTAAATAGTATGGTTTCCGATACCCTCCTCGCTCAGGCGGGGCCTCCCTGGAGGGGTGGGAGGGGCACGAAACCATGTAAATAGTATGGTTTCCGATACCCTCCTCGCTCAGGCGGGGCCTCCCTGGAGGGGTGGGAGGGGCACGAAACCATGTAAATAGTATGGTATTCCGATACCCTCCTCGCTCAGGCGGGGCCTCCCTGGAGGGGTGGGAGGGGCACGAAACCATGTAAATAGTATGGTATTCCGATACCCTCCTCGCTCAGGCGGGGCCTCCCTGGAGGGGTGGGAGGGGCACGAAACCATGTAAATAGTATGGTATTCCGATACCCTCCTCGCTCAGGCGGGGCCTCCCTGGAGGGGTGGGAGGGGCACGAAACCATGTAAATAGTATGGTTTGCCGATACCCTCCTCGCTCAGGCGGGGCCTCCCTGGAGGGGTGGGAGGGGCACGAAACCATGTAAATAGTATGGTTTCCGATACCCTCCTCGCTCAGGCGGGGCCTCCCTGGAGGGGTGGGAGGGGCACGAAACCATGTAAATAGTATGGTTTCCGATACCCTCCTCGCTCAGGCGGGGCCTCCCTGGAGGGGTGGGAGGGGCACGAAACCATGTAAATAGTATGGTTTGCCGATACCCTCCTCGCTCAGGCGGGGCCTCCCTGGAGGGTGGGAGGGGCACGATGTAAATAGTATGGTTTTCCGATACCCTCCTCGCTCAGGCGGGGCCTCCCTGGAGGGGTGGGAGGGGCACGAAACCATGTAAATAGTATGGTTTTCCGATACCCTCCTCGCTCAGGCGGGGCCTCCCTGGAGGGGTGGGAGGGGCACGAAACCATGTAAATAGTATGGTATTCCGATACCCTCCTCGCTCAGGCGGGGCCTCCCTGGAGGGGTGGGAGGGGCACGAAACCATGTAAATAGTATGGTATTCCGATACCCTCCTCGCTCAGGCGGGGCCTCCCTGGAGGGGTGGGAGGGGCACGAAACCATGTAAATAGTATGGTATTCCGATACCCTCCTCGCTCAGGCGGGGCCTCCCTGGAGGGGTGGGAGGGGCACGAAACCATGTAAATAGTATGGTATTCCGATACCCTCCTCGCTCAGGCGGGGCCTCCCTGGAGGGGTGGGAGGGGCACGAAACCATGTAAATAGTATGGTTTTCCGATACCCTCCTCGCTCAGGCGGGGCCTCCCTGGAGGGGTGGGAGGGGCACGAAACCATGTAAATAGTATGGTTTGCCGATACCCTCCTCGCTCAGGCGGGGCCTCCCTGGAGGGGTGGGAGGGGCACGAAACCATGTAAATAGTATGGTTTCCGATACCCTCCTCGCTCAGGCGGGGCCTCCCTGGAGGGGTGGGAGGGGCACGAAACCATGTAAATAGTATGGTTTTCCGATACCCTCCTCGCTCAGGCGGGGCCTCCCTGGAGGGGGGAGGGGCACGAAACCATGTAAATAGTATGGTTTACCCTCCTCGCTCAGTATGGAGTGGTATGTATGGTAGGGGCACGAAACCATGTAAGTAGTATGGTTTTCGGTATGGAGTGGTATGGGTATGGTATGGTATGGTACGGTATGGTATGATATGGTATGGTATGGTACTGGAGGTATGGTATGGTATGGTACGGTGTGGCATTGGTGTGATATGGTATGGTATGCTATGGTACGCCATGGTATGGTATGGTACGGTATGGTACGTATGGTGTGGTATGGTATGGTATGGTATGATATGGTATGGTATGGTATGGTATGGTATGTGTGGAAGGACCTATGGTATGGTATGGTGTGTGGTAGGAATAATATTGTGCTGTATGGAAGATGGAGCGGGAGGTGGGTGGGAAGGAGAGGGTGTTTTGGGAAAACAAGAACCCCACTCAGGATGTGGGGAAAAACGTGATGCACCCCCGTCCGCATGGTCCAGATGCTGATGTGGGGCCCCCGCCGCCCCTGGAAATTTTAAAGTTGCGCATCTCTGTTGAAAGGGATGGTGGGCCTGTACGCAGCAGGCAAGATGCTGCCCTTCACGCCGCCGTTATCACAAACGAATGTAAGGTGATCGCGCGGCGTCTGCGCACGCTCCTGATTTGGGTGCCAGGTGTACCGCTGTATTGATGTTTGAAATGGGTAATTGGGAGGTCGCATCGCACCAACCACCGTCCCAATCACACCAAATGCAAAGGGATCGCGCCGCGTCCGCGCGTGATGCAGATGTTGATACAAAGTGCACTTCGCATTGCATGTTGCAAGGGATGGTGGAGGCTCGCGTCTCATCTTGGGCGGGGACCGCCATCGGCAACCATCGGGGACGAATGCAAACGACAGCCAGGTGCGCGAAGCCCGCGAGATGCGCCGCGCATGCCAGGGCATCCCAATCATCGCTGCCAAGTAACAATGCAAAATGATCGTGGGGCGTCCGCGTATGGTCAAGCATTTTGCCGCACAATTTGCTGTTCCTACACATGCCAGACGATATGATGGCACCCAGCGCCGTCTTTGTCAACAGACAGTGTGAAGTGTTCTCTGGGCGTCCGAACATGGTCCAGAAATGCTGCAGCGTGTGTTTGGGTTGATTTGTTGACAGGGATGGCGGCAGGGGGGTCGGCATTGTCCCTAACTAGTTTGTCGCCAGTCGGGTGGGGCATGTAGTGTTCATAGGAGCAGAAATCGAGCTACCCACAAACCGCGAGCCGTCTCGCTCACTCCCGCCCGCCCTCCCAAAGACACTAGCAGCACCGACGTCTCGGCATGGACAGGGGCCGCCGTCGACAACCATCGGGAACCAATGTAGATACAAGCCAGGTGCGCGACGCCCGCGAGGTGCGCAGCGCGTGCCAGGGCACACTTCGGTGAAGCTCGCTATGGGGCCACGAAGCGTGTTGCGCGTGTGCCGAAATGGGCGGGGAACCGCATGAGAACCCTGCCACTGAGGCCTTCGGTGGAGCCCTGAAGGGCAACGAAACGCGTGAGGGGTGTGCCGAAAGGCGAGGGGAACCACATGCGAACCCTGCCACTGAGGCCTTCGGTGGAGCTCCCCATGGGACCACGAAGCGTGTGCCAGAACGGGAGTGGAGCCACATGCGAACCTTGCCATTGGGACTTTCGGTGAAGCTACCTATGGGGCCACAAAACGTGAGAGGGATTTACCGAAAGGGG
>CAUYUJ010020837.1:661623-665351 GCA_963575745.1 Prorocentrum cordatum
GGGGTCAGAGTTCCCCCCCCGTTGCACCCTGGCGCCTCTCAGGCGAGGAGGCCGCGGCCAGCACGCCGCGCAGCCTGCCGGGAAGAGGCGCGCGGGTGCGCCGGCGCTGGCGGTGCAGGTCGCCCGCGGGCGCGGGGGGGGGGCCCCATCAGTTTTGCAAACGCTGCGGCTACGTAATGTTATGTTGGGCACTGCTTCGGAGGCAAAGTGCAAGTGCCATTCCTCGAGGGGGGGGGTCTTGACTCACCGTCCGCGTCTGCGCGATGGTGCGGCCCACTGTTATAGCGATGGTGGGACCTGCGGTGGCCCACAAACATCTGGCAGGACATTCTGTCAACTTGGGCGGCTTTCCCTTCCCTCTCTTCCCCTTCCCAAGTTTCCTTGCCTCGCGCCAATGGTCAGCTCGCATCGCCAAGCAAGTTATTGGACGACGTAGAGCGCATTGGCGTCGAAACGGACGTTTCGCGATGACCTGATCATCACCGTCGTAATTTTGCCATGGCACCATCGCCGCCTCGATTATCGGGTGGCCTCCTGTCAAACCCACCACCAAGACTGGGTCGGGGGCACAAGGCCCTTTAGGTAGGCTTCTAAGGGTATCTTGGGATGCCTCACGGGGGCCTCTTGGAAGTATTGTTGGGGACTCTTGAGTCCTCTTGTGGAAGTCTTGGGGGTCGGGGTCCTCTTGGGGTCCTGCTGGCGGTCTCATGGGCTCATGGGCAACCTCCTCCTAATAGGCGGGTCGTTGCTGAGTTGGCTCCTCCTTGCCGCAAGGAGGAGCCAGCTCGGCAGCGGCACGTCTATGACGATGGGGTCTCGGCACAGGCCCCGTACCAGGCTCGTCCTGGGGCATATCCCTCCACGGAGTGCTGGCGGCGGGGAGGAGGCGACCAGCTCAGGGTCCCGCAGCACATCTAGGACGCCCACGAACACAGCAGCACGCGGACAGCACCATGAGACTGGTCGAGCGCGCGTGGTACGGCTTGGTCACGGGTCGATGCGTCGCCACGCTTGGCCCCAGGCCAATCCCAGGCATTCTCCAGCTCACTCATAGCTGGACTATCCACTCTGAGCGTTTCGCCGGGCAGCTCTCGACCAACGCCAAGATCGACCACTTCGCCGCGCACGACCCAGTGTCCAAAGGAGGAAAGGAGAGGAACACGCTTATGAACGGCATCGTGGCAGTATGGCCGCAGCGATACCAATCTCGAATGGTCTGGGGCACTTTTTTCCCGATCCGAAGGCTTCAGTGATCAGGGGGCCCAGAACCGCACGGGCATCACCGACGTTTATGTGCTCATCTGATCCAGAGATTTTGACCTTCCCCCTCCGCGGAAGACCTGGATTTTGGAAATTGGGACATACTGTCGCACCTTCGCTACGACTTCGATCGTCAAGGCCGTCGACCCCGTCTGGCCCCCAAGAGATCCTGGCAAATGACGAGTGGGATGAGCCCACTGCCCACGCTTCACAAGGGGGCTTCGTCTCCAGTAGCAGTCCGAAGTGGACTGCCCTCTCCTGGACAGGGTCTAACCCGACCAGGGCTTTGCGGTCTGCCGGACGCCTGCGAATCATCACCATCACCATCATCACCATCATCATCATCATCATCATCACCATCAGTCGGCGTCACCCCAACATACTAATACTATGTGTGCGTCGCCCCCCCCTTGTGGCTACGCGCGCACCGAGAAATCTGATAGTAGAAGCTCCGTGGCGGGCGCGTTCTGGCCATACCGCTCGGGAAACGATGTACCACAATATCGCTATACTAAGTGTTCGGGTCGGACGCACGCCTCCAAGGAGGACGTATAGTACTAGTATTTCTTTGTGCGTCCCATCAGCATCATCACCATCACCATCAACAACACCACCACCATCTTCGCCCCGACTCGGCCTGGCTCCCCTGCGGCCCCTCTCGGGCTCGAGCCGCGGTGTGTTTCCGTGTATCCTGGCGCGGCAACCCCACTGCGCCCGCCGATCCGGTAGCGACCTTCCTTGCAGCCGCCGCCCCCCTTCACTGCCGCTCCCCCCCTCACTCGAAGAAGGACAAACTGCATAAACATAAACATTCGAAGGTCCGCGCGGATTTCGAGGATCGGCGCCGGGGAGGGGGGTCCATCGCCGATCAAGGAGATCCGCGTAGACCTTCGAAAGGCTATTGTTATTCAGTTGTTTCTTCCTCTCCTACTCCTCACCCCCTTCCTCTCTGCCTCCTCGCCCACCCCCTCCTCCCCATCCTCGTCCTCCTGCCCCCTCCCCTCTCCTCCTCCGCCTACTCCTCCGCCTCCTCCTCCGCCTCCTCCGCCTCCTCCTCCTCCTCCTCCTCTTCCTCCCCCTCCTCCTCCTCCTCCTCCTCCTCCTCCTCCTCCTTCTCTTGCTGGCTCCAGTTGGCTCCTCCACGAAAGCTTCCGCACCGCGACCGAATCGCAAAAACACATGGGACAGTCCAAGGGGTCATGCCGAAAGGCCGGGGCATGATGCTGCAACCCTGCGGGACTGACCGACGGCCGAGCGGGCAAGGCTGAGGGGGAGGGCGGCGCGCCCAACACGCGCGCATGCAGACACTCCTCTCCCCCCAGTGGCGGGCTCGGGTGCCACCCGAGCCCGCCCTGTCAGCCGGAGAGACACACGGAGAGATTTCCCCACCTGGCACCGAGTTCCCGAGGGCGGTGAGCTTGGCCAACGCCAGCTGTGCCAGGCTAGGGGTCAGGTGGTGGACGGTGGCACCACCCCTGACCGCGAACATACTGCAAGGGGACCGACCTCCCGAACTCCTGCTTGGATCCTGAGTCGACACCTTGCTTCAACAAAAGGAGGCTCCGAGCCGCGTGCTTGTCTGCAGCTCCGCCTACATAGGATGCCTTTCATTTCTCCGATGGAGCACTGCCAAATGCGCCGCACGCGGCACACCACTCAACTTGGCCAGCTCCCAACCAAAGTCGGTGCGTGGGGTGAGCCTGCCTTGCGACACGTGGAGGGCCCCCACATGGAAACAAAGAGGCTCGAGCTCGGGACGTCCCCCGCTCTCCGCACCACATGCACCTGTACGCCTTGCCTACTTTCTCGATGGCTTGCCCGCGGGGGTCGGGCACCAACTCGAGGACGCAAACGTTCTTCATACGTCTCGGTTGCTTGACGCGTGCAACATCGGGCATACTGCGCTTGCTTAGGCTATCCATGACCTCAGCATCAACCACGCGCTCTGCTCCACCGCCCTGTCGCGGTGACTCCTAATATGCGGGTAGTTTGGGTGCCCTTGGGCGCCTAGTTTGGCAAGCTGATATGCACGCGTGTTGCCATGCCAGGCCCTCCTGTCGGGCGCGGGTGAGGGAGAGGTGAGACTTGATCTTAATCAGCCTAATAAGCCCAACTCCCAACGTCATGCTCAGTGGCCCTCCAGAAGATATCGCTCCAGAGTTCATCAGGCTTTGGCCACTCGCACCCCTTGCTGGCAACGAGAGCGCGGGTGGCTAAGATGTCGTCCTGGCTGTTTACCAGGTCATAGTCAAGACAAAGATGTAGGCGCAGCCCTGCATATGCGGGGCAACGAGGCAGCCTATGCCCCGCCGTGCCCCGCTCCTCGCCACAAAGCTGGCACAGGTCCGTGATGTCTCGGCGGTCCTCGAACAGTCCTCCTGCTCCTCCTCCTCCTCCTTCTCCCCTTCCTCCTCCTCCTCCTCTTCCTCCTCCTCCTCGTCGTCCTCCTCCTCCTCCTCCTGCTCTTC
>CAUYUJ010020837.1:665451-903340 GCA_963575745.1 Prorocentrum cordatum
CTCCTCCTCCTCCTCCTCCCCCTCCTCCTCCTCTTCCTCCTCCTCCTCCCTTTCTTCCTCCTCCCCCGCAACTGCCAGAGGTTCGGGGTGCGGGGCGGCTGGGGGGATGGGCCAGGGAGTGTTTTGCGGCCTCGCGGGCCGTCCCTTTTGCCCTACCCACTTGGCCCGGTCCCGCTGCCCCAGAATTGCAGGAGGTTGTGGGCGGAGGGCGGCTGAGGGAATGGGCGGGGGGCCAGACCCAGCCGACAGGGGCGCCTGCCCGCGCGAGCCGCTTCGGGTTTGACTGCGAGGTCAACACGTTTGAGGGGTGGCGCAGCGTCCTGGGCGAGGCAGCCTGAGGGGTGCCGCGCTCCGATCGCTCCCGCTGCCGCAGACTCGGCCGCCATGGCAGGGTTCGGTCACGCCCAGAGCGCCAGAGGCGGCTCCAGGCTACGTGAGCCGCCTCTTCTCTCGGGCCTCTGGCCTGGGGCTGTATGGGCAGGCTGCATGCGAATTCACGCAGGCATTTTGGGCACGCTCCGCGCTTGGCCAGCTCGGATGTTCTGCCTTGCCTGGCATAAGGCACCTCCGCAGCGCCTCCGCCCTCCGCGGCGGGACCGTGATGACTGCCGCCCCATCCCTTCATCCTCGTGCGGCCAGGTGGCGACGCCGGCGTGCGCAGCCCGCCGCGGACACTCGCCCCAGCAAGTAAGGCGGCCCCAGCACCTAGCCCACTGACGGACACCCAGCCTGGCCAGACCGCAGGGGTCGACTACACGTAAGAGTGACCCTTCGCCGGAATGACTTTTGGGTGCGGGCTCATCGGGGTCCTCCAGATCGCTGATCGCGATGCGTTAGCGGCTGCTCGCGCGCTTGGATGGGGTCATTTTGCGCCCCCTTCGTCCGCGCACCAAAGGTCACTTTTTCCTAGGGCCGCTCGTGCTTGTGGCCGAAGGGGTGACGGAGAGCTCGCATGACGCCCTGGCACTGGGAGACAAGCGCACCACCTGTTTTGGGCTTCGCCGCGCAAGCGTGGGCAGCGGCGGCATTCCTGCGCGAAAAAGGACATGCTGCAGCAGCACGCTATAGGCAACTTCCTTCGCGCGCGCCGCAGCGCCCGGGACGCTTCGCGCCCCCTCGGACTGGCGGGGACGCCTCACTGTGCTGGGGGCTTGGCGGCCACAGGGGCCCCGGGACCGCTCGAGGCGCCGCCAGAGGACGTCAAAAACCCGTGTGAAACGCTGAGCGCTTCGCTGGCGAGGCGTTCGGCGTCCCACGTGGGTTCTTGGAACGCTCCCTCGGCGGCCCCGTCCCCCTCGGCGCCGCCTCGGGAGTCCTAATCGGTCCCGGAGCCTCCGTGGGGCACAGTGTGCCGCGGCCTCGCTGGCCGGAGGCGGCTCCGCCACGCGCCCGAGGGGGCACTGCGGGGAGGTGCCCTGCACGGCGCGCCCACGTTGTGCGAGTGATTGGCTGCGCTGCCAGCTGCCAATGCGAAGCCGCGTGCCCCGCGCATGCCCCGCGCGTGCACCAATCGGGCGGGCCCCCAAAGGGGCAGTCCTGCGGGGCGCCCCTTCGGGGTGCCGCCCGCCACCCCCCTGCACCGGCCTCCGGGGCCTCTCCGGGGCGGTCGGCGCTCGCAGAGGGGTGGACCTGCCCCGAGGGGCCAGCCCCCCCCGCGACACGCAGTCCGAATGCGCAGTCCCCTCCTTCTCCTTCCTGCAGCCCTGGAGGCGAGCGTCTGAGTGTCCACGCACACGGCGGCGGCAGTGGATAAGGAACGTCTTCCTGGGGCCCAGACCCTGGCGCATTTCTTCTTGTTTCAAGGCGAGGTGGGTGGTCCACGTTTGGCCGCCCATTGGTCGCGAGGCCCTGGGTTCCTTATTGAAGGTATCCTTTTCTAGAACCTCCACCGTGCCAACGTCAGCGGCAAGAGAGGCGGCAAGGCAGAGGCTGGAAGAGAGGAGCAGCGATGGCCAACCTCGGAACAGCTCGCAGTCCATGTCGAGAGGGGACGAGAGAGAGAGAGGGAGAGAGAGATTGGCACACCCAACGCTGATAGACGTCCCCTCTCCCCTCCCTTCCCTCCTCCCCTCCCCCTTCCCTTCCCTCCCCCTCCCCCTCCCCCCCTCCCTTCCCTCCTCCCTCCCTCCCCCTTCCCTTCCCTCCTCCCCCCTCCCCCCCCTCGCACCTCCGCCCCCTGCGATGCCCAGCCCGGGGGCCCTGGCGGCCGTGCTGCTCGCCGCCCGGGCCGCCGCTGCCGGGCCGGCCGCGCAGGGGGCGCAGTGCCCCGTGGCGCAGGGCCCGTCGCAGGCGAGCGCCCCCTCCCCCCCCAGGCCCCAGGCCTCCCACCCGGACAGCCTCCTTCCATCCTCCCGCGCCCGGGCCTCCTCCTCCCCTCCCCCTCTCCCCCCCGGGCGCGTCGACTCCGCCCATCCTCCTCCCTCCTCTGGAGACTGGCCAGTTCATCCGCTGGCGACTCATCCGCTCCGACTCATCCGATCCCCGATCCCCGCGGGTGAACCGCGACTGGATGAATCAGCCACGGGATGAGTTTGCCCAGATGAGTTAGTCACCGGATGAGTTAGCCCGGATGAATGAGGCACCGGATGAATTAACAGGCACTGGATGAGGTAGGCACCGGATGAGCCAAGCATCAGATAAGGTAGGAGTCGTCTGAATGAGTACCAGATGGCTTATGCACCGGATGAGTTTGGCACTGGATGAGTTTGGCACCAGATGAGTTTGGCACCAGATGAATTTGCACCAGATGAGTTTGGCACCAGATGAGCTTGGTTTGGGATGAGTTTGGCACCGGATGAGCTTGGCACCGGATGAGCCTGGCACCGGCAGATGAGCTTGGTTTGGGATGAGTTTGGCACCAGATGAGCCTGGCACCGGATGAGCCTGGCACCAGATAGGTCGGTTTGGCACCGGACGGGTTACGTCTGGGTAAGTTTAGTTAGGCATTGGATGAGTTGGTTACCCGAGGCCATTCTGGAGGGCTTCCTGGGTTTATCCTTAAGGCAGACGGGGGGGTAGAATTGGTTTGACTACAAAACGGCTTGTAGTCAAGCAAATTGTGAGTTATGTTTGAGTTACTTTTGGATGTCTTTGAAGCCGACTTTGGGAGTTTGCTGTTTCCCGAGGCTATGTTGAAAGGATTATTGGGGGTATCCTGAGGCAGCAGGGGGGGTAGAATTTGTTTAACTACAAAACTGTTTGTAGTCAAGCAAAGTTTGAGTCATTTTTTAGTTTTTCTTGGATATCTTTGAAGCCGACGTTGAGGGCTCGCTGCTTCCCGAGGCTATTCTGGAGGGCGTCTTGGGGATATCCAGGGGCAGCAGGGAGACCAAACTTCGCTTGACTTCACAAGGATTTGCAGTCAAGCAAGTATTAAATTAATTAGAGTGATTGTTGGACGTCTTTGAAGCCGACGCTGGGGGCTCGCAAGGCTACTCTGGAGGGTTCATTGGGGGTATCCAGGGGCATAAGGGGTTGCCAGGGTTTGATTGCTTACAAAACGGTTGTAGTCAAGCAATTTGTTGAGTTTGTTCCCAACCATCCTGTGGTGTTGGGTCCTCGTTTTGAGACGTCGCCCCGCGTTCCTTCCTCATCCTTCCTCCTCCTCCCTTCCTCCCCCTCCGCCATCATCATCATCATCATCATCATCATCATCATCATCATCATCATCATCATCATCATCATCATCATCATCATCATCATCATCATCATCATCATCATCATCATCATCATCATCATCATCATCATCGTCATCGTCATCACCATGATCATCATCGACATCATCGACGTCATCATCACCACCATCATCATCATCGTCATCGTCATCACCCAATTCGGCACACCCCTCACACGTTTCGTGGCCCCATAGGGAGCTCCACCGAAGGCCCCTGTGGCTGC
Source organism: Prorocentrum cordatum (assembly GCA_963575745.1). Lineage (NCBI taxonomy): Eukaryota > Dinophyceae > Prorocentrales > Prorocentraceae > Prorocentrum > Prorocentrum cordatum. The sequence goes on from CAUYUJ010020837.1 coordinate 669,349, forward strand.
GTTGGCATGCGCCCACCGCACCCATTTCGGCGCACCCCTCACACGTCTCGTGGCCCCACAGGGAGCTCCACCGAAGGCCCCAGTGGCTGCGTTCGCATGCGCCCACCGCACCGATTTTGGCACACCCCTCACACGTGGCCCCATAGGGAGCCTCACCGAAGGCCCCCGTGGCTGCGTTCGCATGCGCCCACCGCTCCCGGTTCGGCACACACCTCACACGTTTCGTGGCCCCACAGGGAGCTCCACCGAAGGCCCCCGTGGCTGCGTTCGCATGCGCCCACCGCACCCAGTTCGGCACACCCCTCACACGTTTCGTGGCCCCATAGGAGCCTCACCCAAGGCCCCGTGGCTGCGTTCGCATGCGCCCACCGCACCCAGTTCGGCACACCCCTCACACGTTCGTGGCCCCCATAGGGAGCTCCACCGAAGGCCCAGTGGCTGCGTTCGCATGCGCCCACCGCACCCATTTCGGCGCACCCCTCACACGTTTCGTGGCCCCACAGGGAGCTCCACCGAAGGCCCCAGTGGCTGCGTTCGCATGCGCCCACCGCACCGATTTCGGCACACCCCTCACACGTTTCGTGGCCCCATAGGGAGCCTCACCGAAGGCCCCCGTGGCTGCGTTCGCATGCGCCCACCGCACCCAGTTTCGGCACACCCCTCACACGTTTCGTGGCCCCACAGGGAGCTCCACCGAAGGCCCCAGCGGCTGCGTTCGCATGCGCCCACCGCACCCAGTTCGGCACACCCCTCACACGCTTCGTGGCCCCATAGGGAGCTCCACCGAAGGCCCCCGTGGCTGCGTTCGCATGCGCCCACCGCACCCAGTTCGGCACACCCCTCACACGTTTCGTGGCCCCATAGGGAGCTCCACCGACGGCCCCAGTGGCTGCGTTCGCATGCGCCCACCGCACCCATTTCGGCGCACCCCTCACACGTTTCGTGGCCCCACAGGGAGCTCCACCGAAGGCCCCAGTGGCTGCGTTCGCACACGTGGGGGCTCGTTGGGGCGTTCGCCTTGCGCATGCGCTATCGGACGGTCGCACGTAGGTCGGTGGCTCAGAAGGACAAGACCATCGCGGATTTGTTTGCAATGGTGTTCTGCACTCGTTGGAGCGTTCGCTTTGCGTTTGCGTGGTTCAGAGGGTCGCACGTTGGCTGGTGGGGAGGAAGCGCGGGGGTGGGTGGACATTCGTCGAGAGCTTTCGAGTGCGTAGAAGGACAAGACCATCGAGATTTTTTTTTATTTTTTGGTGGGGGCTCGTCGGGGCGTGCGCCTTGCGCATGCGCTATCGGACGGTCGCACGTGGGTCGGTCGCTCAGAAGGACAGGGCCGCCGTCCTGAAGAAGCCCCTCTTCCTCGTGCAGGCGGCTGACAGGTTTGCCCCGACGATGGACGTCAAGGGCGCCGCCAAGATGATGAACTGTGCCAACCCGAAGAATACCGGTGGCATGCACGGACTGCTCCCGGTGCACGTGGGCATGCGGATCCGGCTCCTGGAGGCGCTCGACCTCACGAACGGCCTCGCCAAGGACGCCGAGGGGCAGATCGTGCACATCGTCGTGGACCCTCGGGATCGGGACGACGTCGAGAGAGCAGAGAGAGACGGGGAGAATAATATTTACCTGAGGCGCTTGCCGCTGGGGTTCTGGGTGCGCATGGAGAAGTACGCGAGCGCGCCCTTCGTGGACGACCTGCAGCGCCACGACGACAGCCTCACGAGGGACCTCGCGGGCCCGCTGGTGTTCATCGAGCCCCGCACGTCGGGGCCGTTCGCCTTCCGCACCTCCAAGGTCACCCGGACGGGCTTCCCGTTCTCGCACGGCAGGGTCATCACCACGGTGGCGTGCCAGGGGCGCACCATGCGAAAAGGCGACGGGGCGGGGGAACGGCGCTCCGGGGACGGCCAGACCTCCGGGGCGCGAGCAGTCCGCGGCCAGACCTCGGTCCTGCGGACTCTCGCCCTGGGCCGTCGGCTGCCCGGCGCACTGCCCCCTCGGCCGACGTCGCCCAGGCGTGATCCTGGACTGCGGCCGCCACGAGGTCGGGAACGGCAAGAAGGAGGGCGACGACTGGTGGCTGGAGCTCTACGCGCTGCTCTCGCGCGCCACGCGCCGCGAGGACCTCCTGCTCATGCGGGCGCCGCGCGTCGAGTTCTTCCTGGCAGGGCCGCCGGAGGGCCCGCGGAAGCAGCTGGAGCAGTTTGCGGCGCGCGCGAAGCGGTGCAGGAGGGAGGCGACGGCCCTCGCCAACGAGCTCGGCTTCACCGAGTTTATCCGCGAGGCCTGACCTGAGGAGCGTCCCCCCCGAGCCGCGCCTTCTCTCGACTGTCCAACTACTTGCATGGCTTCGCGCTGCGGACGACCCGCGCGCGTCGCTGGGACCCTTCCGGGGCGACCAGCGCGCGTCGCGGGGATTCCGTGCGACGCTCTGCCCAGCGCCTCGCTAGCCCGTCGTCGCTCTGCCCAGCGGCCGGAGCCTTGCCCGCAATCAGCCAGCCGGCTAGCTCTCTGTGCTCCGCGCAGCGGACGACCCGCGCGCGTCGCTGGGACCCCTCCGCGGCGACCTGCGCGCGTCGCGGGGGCTCCGCGCTGCGCTGCGCCCGCGGCCTAGGACTTTGGAGTGCGCGGGCAAAGAGAAAGGAAAATAAGAAAAGCGTGCGCTATCCTCGTGAGGGGCGCGCCGACGCGGGCGTCGCGGCGCGCGGGCGCTGCCATTGGCATTTCTGGGGGGGGGGGGGGTTCCTCGCGGCGGCCACAGTCAATTTCACAAGTACTCAGAACCAGTTATACTCAAACCGTTCACATTCATATCAAATTACACTGAGCTTGGTCATGCTCCCATTCATGAACATAGACTCGCTCGCACGCAATCCCATTCACAAGCAGACGCACTCGCGCTCAGACTCACGCGTTCAGTCTCTCGTAATCAGAAATACAGTTGTCCTTCGCGTTGTGTGCCCCCGCCACACATTTCGGCACGCCCTTCATGCGGTTCGTGGCCCCATAGGGAGCGCCACCGACGAATCTATCCACAATTGCGGTATTCACAACTACGTATGGTTGGGTCGTTCGTCAGGTTAATGTTTTAGCTATTGTTGGATGTCTTTGAAGCCGACATTGGGAGCTTGTCGCTTCCCGAGGCTATTCTGGAGGGCTTCTTCAGGGTATCCCGGGGCATATGGGGGGCCAGGATTTGCTTAACTACTCAACAAACAACTTTATGTGATTTTTCATGATGTTTTGAAACCGACTTTGGGAGCTCGCTGCTTCCCGAGGTGATTATTGAGGATTCCTTGAGGGTGTCATGGGGCAGATGGGGGGTCATAATCCCACGGTTTGTAGTCAAGCATATTTGGGCATGTCCATCAAGGTGCCGGATGCGTTAGGTTGGATGAGTTTAGGGCACCCGATGAATGACGGACCGGATGAAGCTGGCACCCGATGAGTTGTGGTAGCAGGTGAGCTAGGGCAGCGGATGAGTAAGGGCGCAGGATGAGTTTGGTACCGGATGAGTTTAGCACCAGATGAGTTTGGCACTGGATGAGCTTGGCACCAGATGAGTTTGGTTTTGGATGAGTTTGGCACGGGATGAATTTGGCACCGGATGAGCCTGGCACCGGATAAGTCTGTCTGGCACCGCGAGTTATGCTTGGGAAAGTTTAGTTAGGCATTGGATGACTTTCTTACCCGAGGTCATTCAGAAGGGCTTCCTTGGCGTATCCTGGGGCAGACGGAGGGTTAGAATTAACTACACACCGGCTTGTAGTCAAGCAAATTGTAAGTTTGACTACACAACGGCTTGTAGTCAAGCGAAATGTAAGTTATGTGTGAGTGTTTTTTTTTGATTTCTTTGGAGCCGACGTTGGGAGCTCGCTGCTTCCCGAGGCTATTCTCGAGGGATTCTCGGCGAAGTCTGAGTTTAGTTTGGCGCCGGGTAAGTTTGGCACCGTATGAGTTAGGCCTGGGTAAGTTTAATTAGGCACTGGATGAGTTAGTTCCCCGAGGCTATTTTGGAGAGTTTCCTGAGCGCATCCTGGGGCAGATGGGGGGGTAGAATTGGTTTGACTACAAAACGGCTTGTAGCCAAGCAGATCGGGAGTTGTTTTGAATCATGTTTGGATGTCTTTCAGCCTGGCGTTTAGAGCTCGCTGCTTCCCAAGGCTGTTCTGGAGGCTTGGAGGCATTATTGGGCATACGGGGGTTAGAATTGGTTTGACTGCGAAGCGGTTTATAGTCAAACAAGTTGTGCGTTATTTTTGAGTTTGCCTATTGAAGCGGATGAGTTTGGCACCGGATGAGTTTTGCACTGGATGAGTTTGGCACCAGATGAGTTTGGCACCAAATCACATCCGTATCACATGAGTTTTGTTTGGATGAGTTTGGCTTTGGATGAGCTTGGCTTTGGATGAGTTTGGCACCAGATGAGTTTGGCACCGTAGGAGTTCGGCTGTTGTGAGTTTAGTTTGGCACGGGATGAGTTAGTTACCCGAGGCTATTCTGAAGGGCTTCCTGGGCGTATCCTGGGGCAGACGGGGGGGTAGAATTGGTTTGGCTACAAAATGGTTCGTAACCAGTCAGATTGTGAGTTGTGTTTGAATTGCGTTCGGATGTTTTTGAAGCCGACGTTGGGAGCTCCCTGCTTCCCGTGGCTATTCCGGAGGGTTTCTTGGAGGCATCCTGGGACAGACGGAGGCTTAGAATGTGCTTGACTACAAGACGGTTTGTAGTCAAGCAAGTTGTGCGTTAGTTTAGAGTTTCTTTGGATGCCTTTTGAAGCCGACATTAGGACCTCGCGTCTTCCCGAGGCTGTTCTGGAGGGCTTCTTGGCGGCATCCTGTGGCACAATTGGGGTGATAATTTCCTTGGCTACACAACGGTTGTAGTCAAGCACATTTTCAGTTACTGTTGAGTTATGGTTGGATGTCTTTGAAGCCGACGTGGGGGCTCCCGAGGCTCGTCAGGAGGGCTTCTTTTGGGGTGTCCTAGGGCAGATGGTTGGCCAGAATTTGCTTGACTACAAACGGTTAGTAGTAAAACACATTTCAGTTACTTTTGAGTTATTGTTGGATGTCTTTGGAGCCGACGTTGGGGGCTTGCTGCTTCCCGAGGCTATTCTGGAGGGATTCTTGGGGGTATCCTGGAATTGCTTGACTATAACACGGTTTGTAGTCAAGCAATGTTTAGATAGATTTGTGAGCTATGTTTTTGATGACTCTGAAGCCGACGTTGGCGAGGCTGCTCTGGAGGGAGGGCATCCTGGGGCAGCAGGGGAGCAGGACTTTTCTTGTTTACAAGACGGTTCGTAGTCAAGCATCGCGGGGCATGTCCATCAAGGTGCCGGATGCGTTTAGTTGGATGAGATTAGTGCACCCGTTGAGTGCTGGACCGGATGAAGCCGGAATCGGATGAATATTGGTACATGACGAAGCAGTGGGCCAGTGCATGAGCGGTGCCGAGGTCGTTTTCTATGGGCCGAGGTGTCACCAGAGGGCGCGCGTTGCGCGCTCTACAAGGACGGGCGGCGGACCGACGACGAACGAAACGAGGTTTCGGGAGGCGACCGAGACGAGGCCGCGGCAAAGGCGGCGACCGCAGCCCCTCTCTGCTCAACACTCCTGCGGCAGCGAGCTGGTGAGATCCTGGGCGGCAAGGGCGCTCGCGCGCGAGCGGGGGGCGACACGGTGCCGGACGGTCGCGTTGTGGCGCGCCGGGACGGCGCGAGGGAGGGTAGCTATGCAAATGGCTTTCCTTGTCTGGAATGCCTGGCTCCAGGCGCTCCTGGTGGGGTTCCTGAAAAAGGAGGTGGGGGCCCTCCAGCTGAGGGGGGGCCGCCTTCGGAGCATCCGGCAGATGCGCGAGGCCGAGCTGGTGACAATGGCCATGCATGAGCTGGGGTGGCATCGAGATCGAGCGGAAGCGGAGACCGCCGGTCAATTCTGGCTTGCGTTCGGGGAATAGAAGGGCGCGTCTCATGAGGAAATGACAGCGGAGGACGACCCGGGGACTACCCTGCCGAAGGGGTCGGCGAAGATGGCGCCCAGCGAAGCTGCAGGAAGAGGCCGCGATCGGGGAGATCGGGCAGGGGAAGAGCTCATCCGAGACGTCAGGCAGCACGTGAGCGACGCAGAACGGAGACCGAGTGGATTCCGGCGCCTGGCCCGAGGCCGCTGACTCCCAAGAGGGAGTCACGGGGATAAAGACGGAAGAGACCATGGAGGTGGACTCCAGGGAAGGGCCCGCGGCGTCATGGGGCGCCGCGGCGGAGAGTCGCGCGACGCGACCGGCGCTGGCCGCCACGAGGGGCAGTCGGGCCTGAAAGGGGGCGGCGATCCCCGGAGCCGGCGCGTAACGGGACAGGCTCCCAAGCAGGTGAGCGAGGTGCGGGGCGATGCTCACGAACGTCGCGTTCGCCGCGGGTGTGCTCGGAGTCTGGGCGCGCCGGACCAGCGGCGGTCAGCGGGCCTGGCTGCGTTGGGGCACCGATCGAGTTGGCGCGGTGAAGCTCTTCAGCGGCCCGAGCGAGGTCGGCCGTGCAGGATCGAAGAACGGCGGGCGCATGGCGCGCGCAGCCGTGGGATACAACGTGCGACAGGGACCTCAGGAAGAGGGCCAGAACGCAGCCCTGGCGATGTTGCTGCAGGCCAGGCCCAGGTTGGTGGTGGTCGAGATTCCAGGCGAGGGCTCGGTGGCGACGAGGTCTAGGCTGGCGGGGGGCAGCGCAGATCGACGGAGACAACGAGCCAGCCGAGAGCACCAACGAGCACTCGAGGACAATTTTCGCGTTGAGGGTGGTCGAGACCCAGGAAAGGCTCGGCGGCTGCGCGCTGGTCCGGAACGAGAGCCCCATCCAGACACTGTCCGCCGAACCATCGGTCGAAACGGCGCGCGGCGGCACGCGCGACCCGCCGGGTCGGCGGGGCGAGGGCGCCGCGCGAAATCCGAAGTGGCGGGCCGCCAACTGCGCGGACATCGCCGCCGAGGTCTGGATGGGGTGCGCTGTCGTCGGGACAGGGGGCGGTCCGGTCGGCTGGTTTCAGGCGCGGCGGCGCCCGAGGATCCCGCGCGGGCTGCGACCGATCTTCCAAGGGTCAGGGCCGGCAAGGATCGGCCGAATCAGACGGGTTCTTTGACCGTCGGGTGGGTGTAAGTGCGGTAAGAGCGTTGTATATCCGATGAAATCGTTTCAACGAAGATGTATGTAGGTTCATGCTAGTTGACCTCACATATTCAACATGTATAAAATATCGAACTTCGCATTCATCTACTTAACGTTTTGTTCGATAAGTATATTCAACGACATGCCATGCATACTACTCACAGAACCATCCATCTTATTAACTGAGCTATCGGGTACCACTGCCAAGATATATCGACACGTACACCTCAACATATCCAACTTAGTAGCTAAGTCAGCTAAGTCGATGTGGGCTGTCCGATTCGGTTAACCCGAAATTTGCATAACTTTCTATGTGTTTTCATGTTTGTTCTTGATATTGCTATGTTTCGGGAAAACAGCAACAACAAACAAAAAAAGACGTTTAAACAACTACAACACGGCAGTTTTTCAGGACAAGGCGCCGCAGGTCGACGCGCCGAGCCGCCCTCGGGACGCCTGCGGGGCGCGGAGGGGAAGGGGGGGGGAGGGAGAGGGGGGGGATCAACTATTCTTCAAACGGCCTCCCCTCGGCGGCCATCACCGCCTCCCCTCTCCTCTCCTCGTTGTCGGCGGCCAGCCCGCCCCCGCTCCCTCCTGCCGCCTTCCCTCCCCGAGCCCGCCTTCCTTCTTCGGCGGCATATCCGCCCCTCCCCCCTGCACCTCTCTATCGAAGGGCGGCGCATCCGCCAGCGGCATATCCGCTCTCGCATGCGCTCGTTTTTTCCTTTTTCACGTGATGGCGAGCACATAGCCATCGTCCTGTAGTCGCCGATAAGCCGCCCAGGCTGGCGGGATCAGCTCGGCGGGCATCACGGCGACGTCGCCGCGCGGCCGCCACAGGGACGCGCCTGGGCATGGCGCGCGCACCCATTCCAGGGTCTCCACCAGCAGGTAGCTGGCGGCGCCAGCCTGCGCGCAGCAATGCACGATGTACGCCTCGCCGTCGCCCAGGAGAAAATCCTGAGGGCAGCAACGCCTCGATTTTTGGGGGGGCACGCGCATGTGCACCCCTAAATACCAAGGTTGGTTGCGCCGTCTGTCCTGGCTGCCGTGCATCTGGCCGTCGATCGACGCCTCTCTGCTGGTCCACGTTTCAGCCCTGCGGAGGGTTTCCTCCTCCTCCTCCTCCTCCTCCTCCTGGCGGCAAGCCGCCTCGGCGGCAAATCGCCTTCCCCTCTCCCAGCCCATCTTCCCTCGCAAAGGGCATGCAAGGTTGCGCCCCGAGTGCCCGAACGTACTGTCCAGCTCTGGCGTGCGCCACGCTTTGGCGCGGGAGCGCGGCGCCTCCTTCGCTTCTTCCAGGAAGCAGGCGAGCATCGCCGTCAAGGCCGACAGCTCGAAATTCGCAGGGGTGTCGATCTCCTGCGACCTGGGCCGAAGCAGGTTGTGCTTCCGCTCGAGCACGAAGGCGTCCAACCAGATGCCGTCCTCCGCAGGCTGGTCGGGGGCGTGCCACAAATAATTGTGCTTCGGCTTCATCAGGGCTGGCCCGTGCGCGGCTTTGTGCAGCGCCAAGGAAATCGAAACGGCCTTGTTCCAGACAGTTATCAAATTCGGCACGGCGCCGATCCTCAGGACGTAGCCGAACCGCCTGCCACCTAAGCGCTCGAGGATGCGCGCGGGCCGACGCGGTGCATCCTCGAACGCGCAGGCCAGCGTTTGCGTTTCAGCTGCGGCCGCATGCCCTTTTGCCCTGCATGTGCAATTCGAGCAACTTCGCCATCGCCTCGAACGGCCGCGCCGCAGCGTTCGCCATGCCGCTGGGACGCAGCTCTGCGTGCACCCAATGACGAAGCAAAAGGGAACGCGGCCAAGCAATCCGACGCCTTGCCCACGAAGTGTGACGCCTTGCAGGTCGCTTTCTTCCGAGCCACGCTGAACAGAAACGCTGGCGGTTTGCTGCCGCGTCTGCCAGTCCGCCACGCCGAGCAGCGACCCCGCCGCGTTCCCCGCGCGTCGGGGATGACATCCCCCACCGCCTTGAGGAGCGCAAAGATTTCGACCTGCAAGGTCCCGCCGCTGGCCAGCATGGTATGCACGGGGTCCCTCACGCATGTGCTCGGCGGCGCCGCCGTCCGCAACGCCTGGCGCGCCACCAGAGAACGGCCATCCAGAGTGATGCCCATGGCCGTCTCCTTCGGGGGCCGGGACATCAGAAGGGAAGGGGGGGGGAACATCAGGAGGGGGTCGATGGACATGTTTTCCTCCCTGGCTCCAGTCTCTCGATGTTCGCTCTGGTTGTCGTGTCCCGCAGCGACGCCAAATCATCATATTGCTGCAAAAACTCGTCTGACGACAGCGGGTCAGCGCGACGAGTCAGCGCACCAGAGAGGCACGAGGTAATCATCGTCGTCGTAGTCTGCAAGACATTCCGCCTGGTCCAACACAACGTTCTTGCAGTGCAAGCACGGTCTCAGACCTGCAGCGCCCTTGGTGCAGAATGTCTCTTTTCCAGCCGCCTCGTCTGCAATCAAGCGGTGGAACTTGGCGAAAAAGTGCACGCCGCCGATTGGCGCACCGTGCTCCGACAGACTCTCTGGCCCCAGGAAGCGCGCGAAGCAATGCCCGCGCCACGGCCGAGCCGCCGATGCTCTTCTTCACGACGACGCGCAAGGTGCCGATCGGCAGCCACGCGACCTCCTTCTGCAAGAAGGATCCGAACTCGAGGACACTCGCATACACCGCGAGCTGATTCCGACGATTATCTATCTTCAAGGCGTTGCCCACGGCATTGTCGTCGCAGTGCAGCAAAAGCTTTCACGGCCGATCGCGCGACACAGGGAAACGGCGCATCGCTTCCCAAAACATTGAACTCCAGAGAGGGCAGTCCGACAGGGGCCTCGGCATCGGCCGATGCGGCAGCGCCACGCTCCATCGGAAAGGCGCGCCGATCTTGGGCTGCAGCCGCGCTGCGCTGATGAGATCGGCCACGGATGCCGTCTGCGATCGCTGCATGGCCCGAGCGCTCACGTCTATAGCATCGCCCGCGTCGTCGCCATGGCCAAGCGCAGTCGCGATTCGCTCGAGCAAAGCCGCGGACGCGCCGCGCAGGGCCAGACGCTGTTGCAGTCGAGCCCGCTGCTCCACCTGCCTGTCCACCTGCAGGGCGCGTTTCCCCATGGCGCCGACGCCCGCGCGCGGGAGGGGCGGGGGCGGGGGGCAGCGCGAGGCCCAGTGCGGTTGAGAAAAACGAATTGCAGCCAGAGAGACGGAAGTGGAGGCGGGAATGGATCGCGGGGCGGAGTAGCCGCCGAAGGGCATGGCGGCGTAGCCGCCTGAAGGGTCGGGAGGGGCGGCGTAGCCGCCGAAGAGCGTGGGGGCGGGGGGGCATGGGGGGAGGGGGGAGGGGGGGGGGGTGGGTGGGGGAGATTGCGGAGGCGCGAAGTGAGCGTAGCAACGGAGCGTGCAAAGGGGATTTCTTTTTTTCGCACGCAGTCGTTTAGAGCCAAGCTCGGGTTTCAATATCGGAGACGGGCGCGGCTGGCGGCTCTTAGCGCGGGTGCGCGTGCTGCCTCCAACTCCTCATCCCCCTCCTCCTCCTCTCCTCATCCTCCCTCCTCTTCCTCCTCATCCTCCTCTATCGGCCCAGCTCCGATCGCCGCTCAGCTCTCCTGGCGCGGCTGGCGGCAGAAGTGCCGAATACTGCCTGGGATGTCCTTCACCGTCTTCTTCGACATCTCGCACATCATCTTGCCCTTCTCCTCGGCACGGCGCGCCTCCTCCATCATCTGCCGCGCCCGGTCGATGAGCATCTGGCCCTTGACTCCAACGGCGCGTGCATGGCGGCAACGATTGCGCTGCTCGATGAACCGCACCACCATGGTCGCCCAGCTCCAAGCACTGCCATCCGTCGCGATGAGCTCGAAGTCATCGACGTCGTACTTGCCCGCGACGCTCGCCATAGCGGCGCAAGACCGCGAGGGGGGCGCGACCTCGGGCGGCCCTCCTTGAGCCACAAAGACTACGGATGAGGGGTGGGGCGGTGGCAGATCATGTCATTTGGGAAACGCGAGAGAACGGTGCGAGCGCGATGGGCAGCAAAGGCGGCATCTCCGCCAAATGAAGGCAAGGCGGCATGTCCGCCAAGGGCTTGCGAGAGTGGAAAGGCGGCATCCCCGCCAAACGAGGGGCTGCGGTGGCAACGAGTGGGATGGCGATGACAACGAAGAACTGTTTTTTCAACAACAATAACACTTGTACGAAATCACACACCTCGTCATGAGCGGCCCAACTGCCGCCCCTGCCAAGGAGCTGCTTCGCCTCTGCTTCGTCTCCGACCGCCAATCGATGGGATTCCCAACGGTGTCGCTGGCCTTCGCGAGCCACAGCTCGAGCGGCATGATCTCGAGCAGGACGCGCTCGAGCAGGAGGGAGTTATGCGAGCGTTTCGCCTCGCCAAGTGAAGCATCGGAGCGCGATGAGCAGCAAAGGCGGCGTCTCCGCCAAATGAAGGCAAGGCGGCGTGTCCGCCAAGGGCTTGCGAGAGTGGAAAGGCGGCATCCCCGCCAAACGAAGAAATGTTGTTTCACCAGCAATAGCACTTGTATGAAATCACACACCTCGTCACGAGCGGCCCAACTGCCGCCCCTGCTCACGAGCGGCCCAGCGGCCGCGGCGCATTCGGGTCCTACTCCACCTGCTAGGGCACCTTTTGCAGGCCGTGCTTCATGAGGTACTGGGCCACCATGGGGCGCTCAGGTGCTGTGCTTCTGCGCCTCCTCGAGCATCCCCGCGATGGCTCTCGCCGCCGAGCTCGCATCCTTCTGGGTGCTGATGGCCTCGCCCTGCGTGATCGTCAACGCCACGCCGCTGTGCGCGCGCTTCTGCGCCACCGCCTTCATGACTGCCACAGACTTCCTCGCCGCCTTCGCGTTCTTCACAGCCCATGGCGGCACCTTGTCCGCCTTCTCATGCTAGAGGTACCCGTCCAGCTCTGTCTCGAGCCTCGTTGCGGTGCCGATCCACTTCAGCGCCAGGTTTTTCTCCTGCGTCTCCTTCTTGGCCTGCTCGGCCTTCTCCCTCGCTTCCTGTCGCCTCCGCTCCTTCTCAGCGTCCTTATCCCTGCGGAGCCTTCGGGGTTGTCCGAAAATGACAACACTTCGAGCCGAGCGAAATCAATAACCCGATCCGAACCTGAAGAGTTGAACGGAAACCGAAAACGAATGCGAAGCCCAGGCGACACCCCTGCGTTGAAGCCCCAAACGGCCTGCTCTTGCTCCTGTCCTTGCTCTTGCCGCGGCTCTTGCTCCTGCCCTTGCGGCGGCTCTTGCTCCTGTCGCGGTCGCCGCGCGAGCGGCTCCTGCTGCGGTTGGTGTCGCGACGTCTGTCGCGGCGTCTGCTCCTGCTGTCGCGCCTGCCCCTGCTGTCGCGCCTGCTCATGCTGCGCCTCCTCCTCCTGCGGCTGTCAGACCTGCGCCTGCGGCGCCGCCTGGATCTGGACATGTCGCTCTCGTCGCTTCTGTCGCCCTTGTCGCCGCCGTGCTCTGCGACGCCCGTCGAGGCCGCTGCCCGCGGGCCGCTCTGCTTCGCCTGCGCCCTCTTATCGGCGTGCAGCTCGTTGCGCACTGCGGCCTCCGCTGTCTCGCTCCAGGCCGCCTCCAATTGCGGCCTGTACGTCCACTCCCCGAGATCAGGGTGCCACCTCTTATCCTGCACATCATCTTCGGTCTTTTTCGCGTCGAAGCCGTCGTGCGCCCACTTCCTCAGCGGAAGGTACTTGCCACCCTTGCGGACGCGCTCCTCCTCCATCCGTTGGACAGTGATTGAGCTGACCACGAAGGCTTCAATGCGATCGAGGATCGACAGCCCAGAAGAGCCCAGGATCTTCTGCCAGATCCTTGTAGAACTGCTGCTTGAACTCACTCTTCATTTTGGCGAAACACTTTGGCGGCCACTGTCCGAACCTCCGAGAAAGGCGCACCCCGTTCGTGTTGCACGCGTCGCACTGGTAAGTCGACTGACCCTTCGCTCTGATCCTGTAGTTGCACTCTTTTGCCGTGCGACAGCAGCGGTTGCAACGCACGATGCTATCCCCGATGCCATGCACATCCACGAACTCCCCTACCTGGGGAGCGCCTGCTGGCGGATCGTCCTGAGCTGCCTCCTCCTCCTCCGCCTGCGGCGCTGCCGCCTCGGGCGAGCGCTCTTCATTCGTATGTGCAGCGTCGGGCGAGTGCCTCTCAACCTTGGCGACCGCGCCCTGCGGTGGAGCCTCTTCCTCCTCAAGCTCACGCTTGGCACTCTCAAGCTCATCCTGTTTGACGCCGAGCTCGGAACCAATCTCGTCGCCGCGCTCCTCGGAGCCCGATGCCGCCTCTGACGCTGCGTCGTCCGGCTCTGGTGGCAAAGCCGCTGCGCCCTGAGGAGGCAGTTCTTCGGCGGGAGCTGCGGCTGACGCAGCTTTGCGAGCCGTCCTCCTCTGCGGGGTGCTTACCTTTGCCCTTGTCTTTGCTTTTCCCGCGTGCCTTCGGCGGCCCTGCATCGGTCAGTGCGAGCGGCGGCACAAGCTGTCCAGTCAGTGTCATCTGCGTCCCCGATGGCTTAGCTTTCCCACGGGGCTTCGCTGCGAGCGCCTTGGTCATCGCTCCCTTGTTTTTTCGGCCTGGCTGCTCCGAACATCACTGCCAGAGAATGCTGCTGGTGATCTTCAGCGGGCGGCGTCCCCGCCATGGCGGCGTGACCGCCTTGGCGCGCGAGAAGCCGCGCGTCGCGCGCGGCCGCGTGCTGTCGAGAGAACTGCCGCCGAGATGAAATGGACGCGAAGCGATGACGAAGAAAACGCGCGGTAAGTGAAGCGGGATAGCCGCCAGCGGACTAGCCGCTTCAAAGGTGGAGGGAGGGGTGGAGGGAGGTATGAAAGGGGGCGGCATATCCGCCAGCGGACTCGACGCTTGAGTGGGCGCAGGGGCGCGGCGATGGAGGCGGATTGGCCGCCAGCGGACTAGCCGCTCGAAGCGTGGCGGACGCACGAGGTGATGCGTATATTGAAATGAATTGCGCGTAACATGACAACCACACAAAATTGGCATCATTTTATCACATGTTATCATATGTTATCAGGCGTGTGATAACACCATGCTAACACCTGGCAACACATGGTAACATGTTATCATATGTTATCAGGTGCTACCAGGTGTTATCAGGCGCGTGATAACATCTGCTAACATATGAAAACATCCAACGCGTTTTTGCCACATGCATTGCGGCGGCGTAGCGGCGCGTCCGCCGAGTTAGTTAAGCGGAGCAGCAGGGGCGGAGCGGCGCCCTGCGCTACCGACCGCGGACGGCGCCGCGCGTTTCAAACCGTTGCCTGAGCGGCAGCGAAGAGACGGGCGAGCGCGGAAGCGAGGCGCGCTGCCTGCGCGGCAGCGAAGAGACGGGCGAGCGCGCGCGAACGGGGCGCGCTGCTTGAGCGTCATCATATGCAAGGCGATGGGGGGTGGGCGGACATGGCGATGCAGCGCGTCCTAAAAATAGCCGCACTCATTCTTATGCGGATGCAGTTTTCTCCATCCAACCCTTTTGCCAAACCCCATCCAACCGCCCACCTGTCTTATCCGCCAAAGTTCCCTCACCTTCCTCCCGCTCCGCTCGTCCACTCGCCCCCATATCTCTTTGCATTGGGGGGCGGCTACTCGGCCGCCTGCGTGGCCAAAATTCACCTCGGCGTGGCGGCCTTCACGAATTGAGTGCGGATGGAGTGTGTGGGGATGTCCTAATTTGTTCTGGCACAGGGGTGTGGATTGAAATTGCGTTGGAGGAGTGGGAGGGGGGCGTGTAGGGCCGACGCGTCGCGCCGCCTGCGCGAACGAGGTTCCTGGTGCTGAGGCGACATCAGCGCTGCCAGCCGTGCACCTGCACCTACGAGGTCGCGTTGCGCACCAGCCAGCTCGCGAGCACGTCCTCGCACTCGGCGATGCATTGCTCCTCTTGGCGGAAAGCGTTCACCGCGCGCTCCGCTATCTGGGCGCACATCTGCGTCGCAGTACGCGCGCGGCGCAACGAGTCGAGCACAGCCTGGCACTGGGTGCCGTTGAGCACCACGATGCTATCGGGCGACATCTGGCTGGCCAACGCCGTGGACATCCTCATGCCCGCCGTGGCTGACGAAGCTGCGCCTGGCGATCCGCTGCCCTCCGAGAACGCGTCCTTCAGCTGGTGCGAGCGCTCCGCGCGGGATTGTGGAGGAGCTGGCGCCAGCTCGACCTTCGGCGCCCCCTTGCGCCTTTTGGCGGAGCCCCAGTTGGCCTTCTCATCCTCCCATTGGCGCCACTCCGCGAGGTCGACTTCCCAAGAGTCGGGAACGACTGCGAGAGCAGCTGCCTCCGCTTCTTCCTCGCTCAAGTCGTGGTACGGCGACGCGCGAAGGTGGTTCACCAGCTTGTTCCTGGCCGCCTCCTCTGTCTCTCCCTGGAACCATTTGCCGCCCCTTTTGCAGCTGCTGCTCTGTGGGCACTTGAAGCCGAACATGATGGACTTCTCGCCCTGCTGGCCTGCCACGGTAGCGACGCCGCCGGGCCGCGAGCCGCGGCTAGCACAGAAGCCGCTGGGCCGCGAGCCTGTGCGCGCCTAGATTCGGGCCGATACGGCGTCCCAACAGCAAAAACATACCTGTGTAAGAGGCGCGGTGGCATCGCAAATTTCGGGATGCCAACAGGCGGCGGCGGCGGCGGTTTAGCCGCCAATGGAGGGCTCAGGGCGGCGTGGCCGCCAAGGGAGGCCCCAGGGCGGTTTAGCTTCCAATGGGTGGCTCAGGGAAGGACTGGTGTTTTTTTTCCAACCGCATAGAACAAACCCGATGCGCCGATGCTCTTATCTGAACGGCGGTTGTCCGCCAGGCGGGGAGAGGCGGCGCGTCCGCTAATGAGATAGATCGGCAACGAAGAGAGGGGAGGAGAGATGAGATGAGACGAGGCGGGGAGAGGCGGCGCGTCATGACGCGCCAGCGCGGATAGCTGCAACTATCCGCACTCGAATTACGGAAGCTATGCGCCTCAGCCCGCCTGCAGGTCCACACGATCACCCTACAAGAAGACATCTGGGCGGGCGGGCGGGCGCGGCTTCGCTGGCGGTGGTGCCATCTTGCTTGTCGGCTGCAGCCGGCTCCCTGCCCTCGGCTGCACCATGCTGGGCTTCCCTGCTGGCGGCTGCATGGTCTTCGGCGGCGGCGGCCCCATGGCCTTCCGCGGCGGAGGCGGAACTGGAGGGTTCATCTTGCCAGTCCTCCACGGCGCCTGCTGAGGCATCGTCTTGGGCAAGTTCGGCGCCTTGGGCTCCCGCGGCATCAGCTGAGGCTTGGGGGCGTGCGCCTCGCGCACCCGCGGCGCTGCCTTGCCGCCGTGCAGCTTCGCGTACATCTCGCGCTTTGCGCCACCTCGGTTCCCCCAGCGCTTCGCATTGGCACGCCGCGCCTGGCCCTGCCACGTCTGCGGCCCGCCCATGGCGGGGCCAGGCGGGCCGCGGTCGCGGAACTTCTTGTAGTCGTACTTCATCTGGTACTCCTTGAGCACGGCGAGCACGTTCTCCAACCGCCAGTCGATGGGAGTCCCAACGGTGTCGCTCAGCCAGGCTCGCAGCTGCGTCCTGAACGCCTCCACCGCGCTGGGAGGCGCCTCCACCGCCTCGGGGGGCCCCTCCACCGCAGGCGTCGCGCCCCGCATGTGCGGCGCGAGCTCCTGCGCGAGAGCCGAGGGCGGGGAGGCGCGGAAAGGCCGCTGCCGCGGGTCCCGCGGCGGCGACGTCGGCCCCCGCCTGCGCGGCGGCGTCGTCGGTGCCCGCGGCGCGCGCGGGCTGCGCGATCGCGCTGGCTGCGCCGCCAACGTGGGCGCGCTGGCTGGCTGGCTGCCGCTGCCGCTGGCGGAGGAGGACCGACCTGCGTTGTTGTCCACGCCCGCAAGGTCGGAGAGCAACTGCATCGCTGGCCCGAACATCTCCTGTGCCGAATCGCCAAAACAGTTCGACCGAGAGCGGCCAGCCAGTTTCGCGCGCGATGCGCGCGTCCCTGGCGACCGCACGCGGGGCCACTTGTTTTGGCGATGCAGCTGCCTCCAACGCGTCGAACGCGCTGCCGCTCTGCCATGGCCGCGGCCGCAGTGCGAGGCGCCGAGCGCGACGCGGTGGCTGCGGCGCAGCCTCGGCGCGCGGGCCCCAGCCCCCGCGTCGGCGCGAAAGGGGGGGGGCCGACCCCGCGCGAGCTCGCGGGCACCCGCGGGCCGCGGGCTTGAACCGAAATGGCATCGGACGCGGAAGCGAGACTTCGGGAGGAGGGGGAGGGGGTTGCCCATGGACCCATTGAAGTCTTGGAGGTCCTCGAGCCCTCGGGAGCCTCTCAGAAGGGCCCCACTGGTTCTTGCGACGGGGTCTCGGGGGAGGGGGCAGAGTGAGGTGGCATTGGGCACCAGAAATATAAGTGAACCGACGTCCCTTTGAATGTGCAGGTCTTGGTTCACTTGTTTTCGTCGTTAAAAGGGCGGTGGCAACGTCAGTACCTTCGCGCGCGCCCAGGCCATTCTGGGTGAACGCCTTCGCCGTTCGAGCAGTGGGCGTCTCCCCGACGTTAGTTGGCGTGGGATCCAGTGCCTGACAGCGGAGAGGGGGGCGCAGGGGCGCGGCGCGGGGGCGCGGAGTGGGCCGAGTAGGGGAGGGGGGCGGCGGCATGTCCGCCTGAAGGGCGGAGGAGCGCAAAGGGGCGGGGCGGGGGCGGCATGTCCGCCACGAGTTGGAAGGCGAGAAGGCTGCGCTACAAGGCGGCATATCCGCCACGAGGCGGCATATCCGCCACGACCTTTTTGTTATCCCGAGGCCGCCCCGTTGGCCTGGAGAGTTGAAGAGTCGTAGCGCGAATTACTCGCCGCGCGCCCTGGCGGCGAGCTCCTTCTTGACCAGCTCCTCCGCCTCCGCGATGGCCC
The DNA here is from genome assembly GCA_963575745.1 of Prorocentrum cordatum. Taxonomy (NCBI): domain Eukaryota; class Dinophyceae; order Prorocentrales; family Prorocentraceae; genus Prorocentrum; species Prorocentrum cordatum. Next base: position 687,415 of record CAUYUJ010020837.1, read on the forward strand.
TGGCCTCGGAGCGATCGGGCGCAACGAGGCAGCAGGGGGCGGAGGGGGCGTCGAGGCAGGGGCGAAAATGAAGAGAGCGCGGAGGAGGGCGTCGAGAAGGGCGTCGGTGAGAATCTGGCCTTGTCGGCCTCATCGCCCGCGATGTACTTCAGGCTGACGTTGCTGCCAGGGACGCCGACCCTGCCGCTGCGGAACTGCACCTGGGGGGCGGAGCAACGATGAACAGTCGCCTGAAAGGCGGCGGGCGCGCAAACTGCGACCCCAGCGGGGCTGCTGGGAATCGCCGCGCGCGCCCGACGCCTCATCGGTGGGAGGTTCAACCCCGCTCGCCAAGTTGCGCGTGGTCTGCATCTCCCACCTCGGCTTCGCCCACTTGCGCTGCTTGTCCTTCCCAGCCGCGCCGTCCGTCTTCTTGCCCGTGGGGAGCGGCGTCTTCTTAGCCACGTTGCCCGTGGCAGGCGGCGTCGTCTTCTTTGCCGCGTTGTCCTTGCCAGGCGGCGTCGTCTTCTTAGCAGCATTGCCCGTGGCAGGCGTGGGGGCCTTCACCGCCTCGGCGTTCTTTTTCGTCTTGACCGCCTTCGTCCTCTTATCCATGGCCGCGACCATGGCCAGAGCCGCCTCCGTCGGGGTCTTCTTCAGAGAGCCTGCGGCGATGCCGACCTTCTCAGCCTTGGGCGGCGGCGTCACGGCGACGATGCCGAAGTCGGAGTCGGAGTCGAGCTCGATCGGCAGCTCATGCTTCTTCTGCTTCTTCGCCGCGCGGCTCTTGCTGATCGAGGCCGTCTGGGCGGCGGCGGTGCTCGATAACGGCTGACAGTCGGCGGGTTTGCCGCCATCGTGTGCCGCCAGTTGCTGCGTCGACGGCGCATCCGAACTCCCCGCCGCCATCGAAAGCTGGTGGTTCGAACCTGCTCGTTCTTGCAACGGCTCCTGCGGCTGCTGCGTCTGCGAGCGGTCGATCAGCTGGATGGCTGGGCTGGGCCAGCGGCCGCCGCTGCGCGAAAGCCCCACCTGAAATCAGGCGGATCACCGCCGAACGAAAATATTCCCCCCCCCCCCCATCCCCCTAGGGGGATGGGGGGGGGAATATTTCACAACACGCCCTCCATCCAGGCATCCAGAAACGTACCCCGCGCCGATCCAGGAACCCACCCCTCGACCCAATGCCAGGTGTCCCGCGGGGGAATGCGTTCTGTTATTCCCCGTGGAGCCGTCGGCCAGCGCCCAGAGAACGAATCGGCCGCCGCGATGGGGAGGTGCTGCTGAGGAGAGCCGCCGCCTGGGCCGTGGGATGGCTGCAGCCCGCCGCGGGCGGGCGCAGGCGCGGGCAGCGCGAGGTGGCCGCTCGTCTTCCCTGCACGGAGATTAATCAGCTTCGCAATCGTCACCATCTCGACGGGATTTATCTGCGGCGCCGTCGCTCCAACACCTGGCGGGAAGGCGTCGACGTACGCGATGGGGCACTGAGACTGGAGCCCCCCAGGCGTGATGGGGAGAGCCTGGATGCCATCCCTGGGCGGCGGCATCGTCGCCACGAGATTCTTGAACGAGGATTTCACTGTGGCCAGATATGACTGCAACAGCTCCCTCGTGATCTCGCCCGTCCCCACGCCTGTCTGCTTGCACACCAGCAACAAGAATGCTGCCGCATTGGCGGCCGTCGGGCAGCTCGGATGCCTCAAGCCAAGCGCCCCGAGGTGCTCTGAGAACGCCGCCATCTTGGCAGTGAAGCCCGAATGCGGCGAGAGCACGAACTCCCACAACTGAGGCGTCAGAAACTCAATGAACCCCTCGTAGTTCTGGAGCTTCATCCCCTGCAGGCTGCCCGACGACAGAGCCTGCAAGAAGTCTCCCAGCTCGGACTGCGCCCGCCCCGCGCCGCCGCCCAAAGCAGCAAACTGCGCACTCTGGAGCTGCGACCAGCGCTGGGACGTCGCCGCCTAGATGCAGACAGGAAGGTGCTCCGTCGCACTGCCGCGCGCTACGAACGCCGCCCGCGCCTCCTCCAGGCGGCCTCGAAGGATGCCCTCCGTGGCAGCGATGCGGCGCGACCGCGCGCCGAGCGGGGCGCGCGACCCCCCGCGCGCGCACGCCGCCCGAAGCCCTCGGAGGAGGGCTCGCCAAAAACGGCTCGAGCCAATGCGCGTGCGACGGACATATCCTACTCCTGCTCTTCCTGCTCCTCCTCCTCCTCCCCCTCCTCCTCCTCCTCCTCCTCCTCCCCCTCCTCCCCCTCCTCCCCCTCCTCCTCCTCCTCCTTCTCCTCTTCCTCCTCTCCCTCCTCCTCCTCCTCCTCCTGGGTGAGGGGGGGCGCAGGGGGGAGAGGGCGTCGAAGGGGGGGCGGGGGAGGGGGCGCCGAAGGGTGCGCGGGGGGGAAGAAGAGAGCTATGGGGGAGGGTGGGTCAAGGAGAGGCCAGGGAGGGGAGGGGGGAAAGGGGTGGGCGGCTTGCCGCCGAGGGGGTGGAAGGAGGCGGCAAAGCAAGCCGCCGATAGGCCGTGTGGGGGGGGGGGGGGGGGGTGGGGGGAGGGGGGGGGGGGGGGGGAAGGAGAAGGCGGTTTGCCGCCAGAAGGGGTAGGCGGTTTGCCGCCAGAGGAGGAGAAGGCGGTTTGCCGCCAGAAGGGGTAGGCGGTTTGCCGCCAGAGGAGGAGAAGGCGGTTTGCCGCCAGAAGGGGTAGGCGGTTTGCCGCCAGAGGAGGAGAAGGCGGTTTGCCGCCAGAAGGGCGGTTTGCCGCCACGGAGGGGGAGAAGGCGGATTGCCGCCATGGGGGGGGAGAAGGCGGTTCACCGCCGACGGAGGACGAGGCGACGGAGGAGAAGGCGGCACGCCGCCGAAGGAAAGGGGGGATAAGGGAGGGCCGAAGACACATGGATAAACATGTTCCTCCTTCCCTCCCCCTTCCCCGCGGGCATGCGCGCAGCCCGCAGCGCCGCGGCCGCGAGGTACAGCAAGTACCTGCGGCGCCTCGGTCCTGAACAACTGAACAACAACAGCGGAAATTCAAGAGATATCAAAAACAGTTAAAAATTAACAAATACGCAAATGATTAACAACAACACGAATATGTTCAGCCCCATCGACTTAGCAGAGATATCTAACTTAGTATATTACTTACATCTACACTTACAAACACTATAAGTATTGCATATGCACACATGAGATGCGCGATCAACAAGTGTACGTTCTATGGCTTAACTAAGATTATGTAAGATGAACGCTCTTACCGCACTTACAGCCACCCGACGATCAAAGTTCCCGTGGCGGGGCGCGCTGGCGCGGGGCCCGGGAAGGGCGAATCCCCGCTTGCATGTAACCCTGCGGCCGCAGCAGAATAACGCAATGGAGCAGCAATGCCGGGCGGCGTCGCGCTCCAGTTTCCCGATGCGCGGCGCCCGAGCTCGGGTGGAACCTGAGGGGGCTGCGAATCGGTGCGGGGCGCGCCAGTCCGGGCGACCTGGCGCGCCTGGCGGCAAGAGCAGGCGGGTCCGAGGTGGCCGTCGCCGGTGCCGAGGCGCCGCGGTGCTCGAGCTGCGCCGAGCGGCCGCGCGAGCGACCTCCGCGCCCAGCCCTCCTGCGCGAGGGCGATCTGACCTTCCGCGGAGTGGCCCAGGCAGACCCGTTCAAGGTCAGCGATCAGAGTGGCCAAGGCTGGCGGTTCACGCCGGCGCCGGGCGCGGCCGCGGGGCGCCGCGCGACAAGCGCAGGCGCGCAGCTGTGACGAGCTGCGGGGGCGGCGTGAAAGGCGATGGTTTTCCCGGGCCGGCCAGCGACGAGCGGGGTCTCGCGAGCAGCAGCTTCGCGGGCGCCCCGTCGCGAGGAGGCAGCGCCCGCGACCCGGCCGCGGCGCGCGCCCCTCGGCAGAAGGGCAAGGTGGAGCGCGAGATTCAGGAGGCACAAGGGGCGATGAAGAAGAGCATCCAGCACGGAGCCTACAGCGGCCTGGGCGGGATGAAGACCTTCGCTATCCGCGGTAAATCGTGTCCCAGGCCATTGCGGCCGCGGCCGGCCTCTGCTTCTGCTCGGGCAGAAGATGAAGTTGGTGGGCAGGTGCCGGCGCGGGGGCAAGGCGGCGAGCTATCGCCCCTGCGTCGCCGAAGAAGGTGGCCCGCTGACCAGGCGGCTCAGGATCCGCAAGCGCTGCCGTCAGTGCCTCATCAAGACAAGGAGCCAGGAGCTGGCCCGGCGGGCAGTGGCCGCGCGGGGCCGCGGCAACCTTGCGAGCGCCCTGGAGCGAATGAGAACGATCGCTCTTCTTCAGGCCCTTCCACACCGAAAAAGGCCGTCGGGAAAACAAGCCGGAATGGTGCGGCCCTGCAACGGTGTTCGGCCGAAAGATCGACGACGCGCGGGCGCGGCTTGGCGGGGCGCCGTTCCTGGTCGCCCCTGAGCAAGGCCGCTTGGCCCCGACGAGGAACGCCTGGCCGAAGAAGGGGGGGCGCGCAGGTCGCTCGACGAGATCCGCAGGGCGATGAGTCGCGAGGAGTTCGAGGGCCTCGCGGGCCTGAATCCCGAACCGGAGGACCTTGAAGCGGCCGGGGGCCTGGTGCCGGGGGGGGGGAAGGGAGAGCGCTCCAGAGGCGGCGAGGGGTCGACGACGAGGGCGTCATGGACGACGCCGCCGCGAAAGCTCAGGGCCCCGCAGGGGGGCGGCCTGCCTTAGGGCTCCTCCGCGGAGCTGGCGCGGTGCGCGGATGCCCCAGGCTGGGCCCTGACCGAGCAGGGGCAACCCGTCTGGAGTCTGTGGGCGCCGCGCGGGACTTATGAGAAGCACGGGGCGGCGTGGCGCCGCGCCGAACATCGGGCCCGGTGGGGTCACATGATGGGCCCCAGAGAAGTTCCAACATCCGGCCGACCGAATGCTCGCGCTGGTCGAGGAAGAGAAGAAGCGGGGGTGTGAGCCGACGCTCGCCGCGGTGGAAATGCCCGCAACGATGAGGCGAGTGGGCGGGCGTGAGCAGGACGGTTCGCGACCCTTGCACGAAGTAGCGTCGGCGCATCACTGGGGGGCGGGGTCCGTCATGCTGGGCCGCGAGACTGCAGACCGAGAGCTGAAGTGGGGAGAAATCGCACCGACGCATCATGAGGACTTCCGCGCAGCAATCGAGAAGAGGCGGGACTCGCGGCCGCGCTCAGTCGTCGCAGACCGGAGTGGTGGTGGCAGTGGTCGGCTAGGACTGTATGGAGCAGGGGGAGCTGCGTATATCCATCCTGGACTGGCGCATCCGGGCGAGCCACCGCGCGGTTGCGTCGACGTTCTTCGCCGAAACGGCGGCGCGCCTTGAGGGCCACGGCATGGCCTACTACACGCGGGCGCTCCTGCGCGAGGCCCTGCGCGGATGGGGCGACAAACCGGTGGTGGAGTACGGCGAGGCGCAGATGCCGCTGCCGCTTCTTACCGAGTGTCGGAGCCTGCGCGATCATGCGAAGATCGAAGGCAACATCCCCGACGATCGGCACGATCCTGCGTTGCTCGCCGCCCTGAAATCCCACGCGTCGTTGGCCCGCAAAGAGATGGCAACAAGGGGGGTTTGAGGTGGTCGCCTCGCAGGTGGATTATGTCAGACGGGTTGACATGATGTGGCCTGGGCGACCGGGCACGGGAGGTGCGGGGAACGAGTCGGACGCGCGCGCATGACATGAGCGCCCGAGCCATCAGGCGAGGCAAGGCGACTGGCGACGGGAAGCAACGAGGTCCTCCGCCCTACCTCGCCCCCCCCTTTCCTGTGACAGCGTGAGTCGCGCCGCCGCTGAGGCCCAAGCAAGCGCCTGCGCGCGCGAGCCCTCCAATGCCTGCCCCCGCGCCATGGCTGGTCGCGACGCCGCGTGGGCGGCGCCCCTATCGCGCAGCGACGCAGAGCGGCGGGGCCGCAGCTGGGCGGAGGGCGGCGCGGTCGAGGAAGAATCGGGCGGCGGTCGCCAGGTCCAGATGTTCAAGGCCAATCAGACGCCGCGGGGTGGCGCCCCGGCCCCGAACGGGCGCAAGGAGCGCGAGGGGGGCAGGAGCGCGGGGCATGAGCCTCATGTCGGCCTGGGGCCCGGACCGGCGCGCCGGGCGCGCGGGGGGCGCGGCGGCGGCGGCGCGGCGGCGGAATGCGTGGCGGACGAAGGGCAAGTCCTGAAAGAGGACGAACAGTGGCTCGCGTTTGACCGTAGGGCGGCCCAGAAGCGAAGCGACAGCTGCTGGCTGCTATGGCTCGGGAACTTCTTCCGCGAGGCGTATCCAGGCCATTTGGTCCGCCCGTCGCCGCGCGCCTTGGAGGACCTGTCCGAGCGCTGGAACGACGCGGTTCGCGACGGCAGGAAGTGCGCGCGGCGGAAGTTCGAGACGCCCTGCAGGAAGAGCATCCGGCGGCACCGGCCTTCTGGATGCTCGTCCTCGGCCGCCAGGCCGCCTGCCGCTCTGACCGCGCTGAGATGCCGAGGAAGGAGCAGGCTTGCCGGGCGAGGGCGCAGGCGCGGGCGCCCGAGACGATCGCGCATCGTCACCGGGCCGCAGCGGTTTGAGTCGGCCTCGTCGGAGCGCGGCAGCGTAGACCTGGGAGGAGAGGCTGCCCCAGCACGGTGCGAGTCGCCAGTCCGCCGCAGGTCGCTTTCCGGCGCGGCCGCGGCAGGCGGGGGGGGCACAAGAGCGAGCTACTCCGCCGCAAGCCGCGACACGGGGGGCAAGCGGGGCGCGAAAGGCAAGGTGCCCAAGGGCAAGGGCGAGCGGAGTGGACCGGTCAGCGAGAGACATAAAAAGGCACGCAGGGGCGGTGCCTCCACGGCCGCAGCGGGCCAGTTCCCCCAGGGGGCATTCCCTCGGAACTGCTGGGGCACGATGCGTGCCGCTTGTGCTTAGCTTCCAGGAGGGCCACTGGGGCAATCAGTGCCCCCGTTTCCTCGCCGACGGCGCTTCGAAAAAGGGGCGCTGCAGTGGCCCGCGTGAACGGTGCCGCCAGCGGCGGCTGCCCGGCATGACGAGAGGCGGGGTGGCCTCAGCGCTCTTGGGCCGTCTTGGGGGGGAAACCCGAAAAACAGGCAACACCCCAGGGGCAACTGCCAAAAACGGCCATTAGACTTTTGCGCCCGGCCTGCGCCCCCCCCTTGGACCCCCCCTTAAGGGCTTCGCCCACACCAGAACGTCATCACTCGTACCTCGCTCTTTCCGTTACCTGGCCCAGCGCGGAGCCCCCGCATAACATCTTTTTCCTCCGGCGGAGGACAGTGCGGGGCGACGATCCCGCGGGCGGCTGAGTCCCAGTCAACGTCGCCCTCCCGTCGAGGACTTTCGGGACGAAGCGGGCGGCTGAGTCCCAGTCAACGTCGCCCTCCCGTCGAGGACTTTCGGGACGAAGATCCCGGAGAGAGCCCATCCGCGGTTCGTTTCAGTCTCCGGTGGATGTAGATTCTTGCGCCTCCTGTGGAGGACCCTTCGGGACAAAGATCTCGCCGTGATCCCATCTGCGGATGACATCTGCCTCCAGTGGAGGTCTGCGTTTTCATGCTCGTGCCCGTCCACATTATGGGCGGGCGAAGTACAGGAAGGATGAGGGGGGAAATCAGCAGGGTTGCAGTGCCGAGTACTATTGCTGCCACGTCCGCCGACCTCCCTTCCCAACGCCGCTTTCTGTCACAACCCCTCCCAACGCTAGGGCGGAAGGAGGGCTTAGCCTCTTGTGACTCGCCCGCACCAGGGCACGGCCGCTCGTGGTGAAAAACCTCACCACATCGACAAGGCAAACTCATGGATGAGGAGGAGGAGGAGGATAATGCGGTTGAGCTGGGGGAGGAGGGGGAGGAGGAGGAGGAGGAGGAGGAGACGAGGAAAAGGAGGAGGAGGAGAGGAGGAGGAGGAAGGAAGAGAGGAGGGAAAAGCGAGGGAAAGGCCACCCAAGACCCGCCGCGGAGGAGGAGGCCGCCGTGCTGCTGCAGTCCGGCTACGGGCTTTCCCGGCGGGCGGAGCCGCAGCGGGCCGCCGCCGCCGCGGTCGGCGGCGGCCGCCCACCGCCCGCGGCGCCCGCGCCGCGGGGCGGTGCCGCGCCCGAGCGATGGGGCATGCTGGGCGCCCTGCTGGCGGCGCGCGAACTGGAGCAGAAAGGGTGAGGGAACCACCGAGATAACGAGGTCTAAGATTTTGTGGCCTCGTCCTCGGGTCCCGGCGGCTCTCCAGCCTCGGGATGCTCTCCAGCAGCTGCGCCTCGTCGAGGGTTTTCCGGGGGTGCTGGGATCGCTCGAGACGGCCGCCGGAGAGACGACGTTTGGCCCGAAAACATGACAAGGTTAACCCGGAGAAGCTATTAAGGACCCCCCCCCCTCTCCGGCGAAACGATATCCCCCCCGCGCCTGGAAGCGTTAACTCCGGCACCTGCGGCTAAGAGGAGGAGGAGGAAGCACATCGCCTGAGACGTCCTCGCATTTCTTAATAGAATTGGCCAACTCGCCTGAGACATCCTCACATGTCTTAATAGACTTGGCCAAATCGCCAGAGACATCCTCATATTTCTTAGCAGAATTTGCCACATCGCTTGAAACATCCTCACATTTCGTACGAGAATTGGCCAAATAGTTTGAGACATCCTCACATTTTTTACGAAAACTTGCCAAATCGCTTGAGGAATCTTTACATATCTTAATACAAGTGCCCAAATCGCCTGAGACATCAACGCATTTCTGAATAGGATTGGCCAACTCGCTTGAGACGTCGTCGCATTTCCAAATAGAACTTGCCAAATTGCTTCAGACACCCTCACATTTCCTAATATCATTGACCAGATCGCCTGAGACGTCCTCAGATGTCTTATTAGAATTGCTCAATCGCCTCAGACATCCTGACACTTCTTAATAGAATTGGCGAAATTTCTTAAGACATCCTCATATTTCTAAATAGAATTGGCCAAATCGCTTGAGGCATCCTCACCTTTCTTACTCGAATTGGCCAAATCACCTGAGACATCCTTACGTTTCTTAGTAGAATAGATTCAACCGCCTGAGACATCCTCACGCTTCTTAGCAGAATTTGCCACATCGCTTGAGACATCCTCACATTGCTTCATCATTTTCCTCCTCCTTCCCCCTTTCTCTCCTTCCCCCCCAGCTGGCTTTTTTTTCACAGTCTTGGAAATATTAGGGCAACCTTTCAGTGCTCAGGAGAGTTCTTGCCTGTGCCTGCCGCCCTTTCAAAACTCAAGCGTTCAATTTTCAGATAAGATTGGCCAAATCGCTTGAGACGTCCTCACATTTCCGAATAGAACTTGCCACATTGCCTGAGACATCCTCGCAATTCTTATCAGGATTTGCCAAATCGCCTGAGACATCTTCACATTTCTTAACAGACTTGGCCAAATCGCTTGAGACAGCCTTACACTTCTTATTAGAAGTGGCCACATCGCCTGAGACATCCTCGCAATTCTTATCAGCAGTTGTCAAATCGCCTGATACATCATCATTTCTTAACAGACTTGGCCAAATCGCCTTTGGCCAAATCGCCAGAGACATCCTTACATTTCTTAATCGAATTAACTAGCCAAATCGCCTAAGACGTCGTCACATTTCTTAATAGAATTGGCCAAATCGCCCCATACATCTTCACAGTTCTGTACTAGACTTGGCCACATCGCCTGAGACATCCTTGCGGTTTTATAAGCATTTGCCAAATCGCTTGGGACATCCTCGCAATTCTTAAGAAACTTGGCCTACTCGTCCACGCGTACTCGTACTCATTTCTGCATTCCTACTCCTACTCCTACTCCTACTCCTATACTCCTACTCCTACTCCAACTCCTCCTCCCTCTCCTCCTATTCCTGCTCCAACTCTTATTTCTTCTACAGGAGCCTCACGAGTCCTGCGCGGCCCAGGGAGCCTCATAATAATCCAAGATGGCCGAGAGGTTCCAGAAGAATCCAAGACGGTCCAAGACGTATCGCAAGGGGTTCTCATAGCAGGGCCCTGGAGATGCCTTCAGCCAATGGCCCCTCGCCTTCCCTCAGTGGCCAGGGCCTCTCAGGGCCCAGGGAGCTCTTATTCTCAGAGGCCTTCGGCCGATCCGCCTGACCTCCTCCCCCATCGGGGTCCAGGGCCTCTCAGGGCCCAGGGGGCTCTTATTCTCAGAGGCCTTCGGAGGCAGTAGTGCAGGTACTGGCAGGAGTCCAGGCACTCCGAAAGAAGCAGTGGCGCCTTATATTTTTTGTAGAATTGGCCACGTCGCCTAAGACATTTTCGCACTTCTTAGTGGAATTGGCAAAATCGCCTGAGACATCCTCGCACTTCTTATTAAAATTTGCCAAATCGTCTGAAACATCAGTTGTTCCTTGGGCCTCTCAGCCATGTCATGGTTGTCAGGAGTAAGTATCTACCATTGGTGTCTTCCGACGATTACGGCGACGACGAGCACGACCTGGCTGTCGCACGGATATTTGTTTGGCCGGGTGCTAACATAACGCCACGGTGCGGGGTGGGGGCGATACCCTCGGGTGCACCACCCCCCACGACGGCCGAAACAAAACGCATTTATCTAAAGGATTTTCAATAGAAACCTCATCGGAAAAAAAAACAAGCGGATCATAACAACGAGTAGAGAAGGAAGAGGAGGAAATCGCTTGAAACATCCTCACACATCTTAGTAAACTTGCACAAATCGCCTGAGACATCCTCGCACTCCTTCTTGGAATTCGCCAAATCGCTTGCGACATCCTCACATTGCTTAACGAAATTGTCCAAATCGCCTGAGTTCCCTCACATTTTTTATTCGAATTGGCCAACTCGCATGTCTGAATAGAATTGGCCAAATCCTTTGAGACATCCTCACATTCCTTCTTAGTCTTCGTTCGTATATTCGTTCGTTTTAGTCGTATCCTCATTCGTAGTCTGCGAGGGTCGCTGCTGTGTTCGGAGTACCTCGATTCCATGAGGATCATGAGGAAAACGATGTTTATTATCCGTATTATTACAATCAGTCGCATTCTGCTTCTCATTAGTCGTAGTATTCGTTCTTTCCTGCTTCTTATTCTTCTTATCTTCGTTCGTATCTTCGTATCTTCGGCGACGACGAGCACGATCTGGCTGTCACACGGATATGTCCCAACCATCCTGTGGTGTTGTGTCCTCGTTTTGAAGAGACGGTGCCCCGCGTCTCCTCTCCTTCCTTCCTTCCTTCCTCCTCCTCCGCCTCCTCCCTCCTCCCTCCTCCCACCCCTCACACGTTTCGTGGCCCCATAGGGAGCTCCACCGAAGGCCCCAGTGGCCGCGTTCACATGGCGGCGCCGCACCCATTTCGGCACACCCCTCACACGTTTCGTGGCCCCATAGGGAGCTCCACCGAAGGCCCCAGTGGCCGCGCCCACATGGCGGCGCCGCACCCATTTCGGCACACTCCTCACTCGTTTCGTGGCCCCATAGGGAGCTCCACCGAAGGCCCCAGTGGCTGCGTCCGGGAGCTCCACCGAAGGCCCCAGTGGCCGCGTCCACATGGCGGCGCCGCACCCATTTCGGCACACCCCTCACACGTTTCGTGGCCGCATAGGGAACTCCACCGAAGGCCCCAGTGGCCGCGTCCACATGGCGGCGCCGCACCCATTTCGGCACACCCCTCACACGTTTCGTGGCCCCATAGGGAGCTCCACCGAAGGCCCCAGTGGCTGCGTTCGCATGGCGGCGCCGCACCCATTTCGGCACACCCCTCACACGTTTCGTGGCCCCATAGGGAGCTCCACCGAAGGCCCCAGTGGCTGCGTTCGCATGGCGGCGCGCGCCCCATTCGGCACACCCCTCACACTTTCGTGGCCACATAGGGAGCCCACCGAAGGCCCCAGTGGCTGCGTTTCGGTCATAGGGAGCTGCCGTTTCGGCACACCCTCATAGGGAGCACGAAGGCCATGCGGCCCCATTTGGCACACCCCTCACACGTTTCGTGGCCCCATAGGGAGCTCCACCGAAGGCCCCAGTGGCTGCGTTCGCATGGCGGCGCCGCACCCATTTCGGCACACCCCTCACACGTTTCGTGGCCCCATAGGGAGCTCCACCGAAGGCCCCAGTGGCTGCGTTCGCATGGCGGCGCCGTACCCATTTCGGCACACCCCTCACACGTTTCGTGGCCCCATAGGGAGCTCCACCGAAGGCCCCAGTGGCTTGCGTTGGCATGGCGGCGCCGCGCCCATTTCGGCACACCCCTCACACGTTTCGTGGCCCCATAGGGAGCTCCACCGAAGGCCCCAGTGGCTGCGTTCGTATGGCGGCGCCGCACCCATTTCGGCACACCCCTCACACGTTTCGTGGCCCCATAGGGAGCTCCACCGAAGGCCCCAGTGCTACCGCCCTCATGCGTCCCGTACGCCCAGGACAGGGTTTCGTGGCACGCGTTTCGTGGCCCCATAAGGAGCCCCACCGAAAGCGGCACCCACAAAGCGTTATTCACAATTGTTATGGTTGGGTCCTTCGCCAGGATATGTTTTTTGGCCGGGTGCTAAGATAACGCCACGGTGCGGGGTGGGGGCGATACCTTCGGGTGGACCACCCCCTACGACGGCCGAAAAAAACGCATTTCTCTAAAGGATTTTCAATAGAAACCTCATCGGAAAAAAAAACAAGCGGCTCAGAACAAAGAGTAGAGAAGGAAGAAGAAGAAATCGCTTGACACATCCTCACACATCTTAGTAAAATGTCACAAATCGCCTGATACATCCCCACCTTTCTTCTTAGAGTTAGCCAAATCGCTTGAGACATCCTCACACTGCTTAGCAGAATTGTCCAAATCGCTTGAGCACCCTCACAAATCGCCTGGCATCACGGTAACAGTAGCATCACGGTAGCAGTAACAGTAGCATCACGCCATCAGGTTTCATTGTCATCACGGTAGCAGTAACAGTTACGGTGTCAGCAATATTTGTGGCACTCGCCTTATTCTTTTTATTGTTCTTATTCGCATTCTCATTCGTATTCTCGTTTCTGATTACAATTCCAATTGGGATGCCATCCGAGGCGGGACGCAGGAATTATTTATGTCCTCTTTTCAAAGTAGAAGCAACAGCCAGCTGACGAGTGTGCCGTAATTCGGTTTCTGGTTCAAGCTCTTCCCCCCCAGTGCCCATCTTGGGCGGGGCTGAGGTGCTCTTCGAGGGAGCCGCTAATTCTCTGATCACCTCCACCTCAGCGGCCGTCCTCACCTGGGCCAACCGTGTCCAGTGCCCTGATTGTCGGCCTGTGGTCAATTGTGATTGCTCGAGCTGCCCCACCGTCAGCTGCGGTAGCGTGATCAGGCAGGAGGCTAACGGTGCAACCTGGCTGGGCTCGCTGCTTTGGGGCATCCTCTTCGTCAGCATCGGCATCGCGTTCGCACGGCTACCCTTTGCTTGGGCCTCCACGGCCCGGAGCGCGCCTCACCCCGCCCGAGTGGTGATTACGGAGGCGATTGAGGTGGGGCCGATCGCGGAGCAGGCCCGGCTGCAGCTGGAGGCTCTGGCGCTGAAGCGGCGGGTGAGCTCTCGCTCGGAGGGGCAGTGATGGCGGGTGCCATGCCCGGCCCAGGAGTGTACACCATTCCGACTTCATACCACGACGACTACAGCGAGGACACCGCCGTGGTGACCGACATCATTGAGGCATTGCAGCCGCCCCAGGGTTTGCAGGGTGGCGGGTTGCCGCTGGCCGGCAGCGCGGTCGCCCCGGCCCCAGTCTCCCGCTTTCGCGCTCTGCCGCTGCTGGCTCGGCTGGGTGGTGCGATGGCCGCGGGGGCCGCGCGGCGGGGCTTCGCCTTGGCGGCCGAGCCCTTCTCACGGAGCACGGTTGGGCGACCGCTCTCGGTGGGGGCCGGCATGCCCGTGCAGGCTGGTGGCCTCGGCGAGGGCGGCTTCTTCGATGTCAGGTACGACGCCCCTGGACCAGTTCTGGGGCACGAGAGGGTCGTGGTCTCCAAGCCGTGCCCGCCGCTCGGTGGCGCGGCGTCGTCCGACGGAGAGGGCCCGGCCGCCCTGGGCCTCCCTGTGGGGACCTGCTGCAGCTGGCTTCCCAGCGGGCACCCGGGTGCCCCCAGCGGTCGCGGGCCCAGCCGTGCCGGCCGCAGCGGCCGCACCTGCCAGGGCCAGGAGGGGCTGCGCCGCAGCGGCCGCTACCGCCCCTGGCCCCGCCGGAGGGGCTGCTGGTGCAGGAGCCGCGGCAGGAGCAGATCGGGCGGCCGCACCCCCCGTGGCGGCCCCAGGAGGAGGCCCCCCGCTGGCGGATGGCGCGGCGCCAGACGGCGGTGGCGTGGCTGGGGCCGCCGCCGACGACTTGCGGGTGCAGGCCCTCGAGGTCGATTCTCAGAGTGTGCGATGTCGCGTGTTCAGGGCTGCCGTCACCATTTTCACGGTCACGCCGTCTGCGGATTGGCCCGTGCGCGGGCCGAGCGCCCTTCCTTGGGTCAGCAAGTTCATCGTGGCTAACGACGGGCCGCCTGGGGCCAGGCACAACCGCTTCATGGCGGGGGCCCGCCTCGACGGCTCTGGGCCTGGGGTGGGGGGCCACCTCCGCGTGTGCATGGCCGTGGATACGGCCGCCTGCTATGGCCAGCTGAACATCACGGAGATCGCGTCCTTCGAGTGGCTGGGGCGTTCTCTTCAGGTGCCAGGAGAGCGCCACAGGGGTCGCGACATCGGGTCTGAGGACATAGTTGATTCTCACCTCTTCTGGGGTTCGGACCTCGCCAGAGGCAGCGCGCGCGTGGCCCAGCAGCTGCAAGATCGGTTCGCGCAGGAGCTCGCCAGGGGGATCTCGGCGATGAGAGAAAGACGAGGGGCTCGGGAAGAGCGCATCGCCAACCGCCAGCCTCGCAACACCAAGAAGGCGGGGGGCAAGGAGCAGGGGTGAATGCCCCCGCCGACGCCGGGACAAGGGCACCGGTGCGCGGCGACCAGACGCACGAGCCCTCTCCGACCGGGGCGCCACGGTCGGGTACGACATCTGATGGCGCTGCCTCTGTTCGTGCCAGAGACATTTTTCCCCTTCCTCTTCTCCTCTCTCCCAGTAGGCCTGGCCGCGGTGCCTCCACCGTGAGTAGGAGCGTCATCCGACGCCGTCGCAAAGTTAAGCATTCTGTCGACTGGGCCAACGATGGCATCTCCTCCCTCAATAGTGCTTGCGGCTTCGGGCCGGCCTGCCGTTCTGCGAACCCGACCTCTTGCCAGAGGAACGCCCTCGATCGCATACGTGAGCAGTTTCGAGAGGCCGGCCCCCGGCCAGCTGACCTCCTTTCTGGCGCGGGAGCCCTGAGTGAGCTCTGCGCCGCTAGTGGTCTGTACGACTCTGCAGGGACCACTAGGCGACCGTTTTCCCAGGAGCTTGTTTCCTGGCCAGATGAGGGGACTTGCCCGGCTCAACTGGGCGATCTCCTCAGCGCTGGCGATTGTGAATGGATCGGTCGTGCCCGCGAGAACTTGCTAAGGCCCTCTGAGGAGGCTCGAAGTTTGATTCGGGGAGCTTGTCCGTTGGGGCCTTATGTGGATCCGCTTCTCAGCTCGTCTCCTGCTCGGTACGCTGCGTTCGTTCGTAAGCTTGTCGACCGGGGGATGGCCACTTTGAAGCTCGCCACTGGCCGCCCCAGCAAGGTTGGTGTTTTCTTCGTTGCGAAAAAGTCGGGAAAGCTCAGGCTTATTTTCGATGCCCGCGTTGCCAATTGTTTTTTTTTTAAGGCCCCTCCTGCCGCCCGTCTTCCCACCGCAACGGCCCTGGGGTCTGTTGAGCCCCTGGGGTCCGACGTTTTTGCACGACCAGGTGACATTGGCAACTGCTTTTACCGCATGGGCCTGCCGGCAGAGCTTCAGGATTTTTTTGCCCCCCCCCCCTTATCGATGCCGGTGTTGCTGGGCTTACAGAGGTTGAAGGCCACAGGATGGGTCCAGGGACCGCACTCGAACCCGTGCTCACAATCCTCCCCATGGGGTGGAGTTGGGCTATGCACATCGCCCAGTCCACGCTGATGAATGCCCTGGGCGACGCCGGCATCGATGGGTCGAACCTTGTCGCGGGCGGCAACCCGGCCTCCCCGATCGACGATTTCACGAGTGTGCGAGTCGCAGGCTACGTCGACAACTTCGTTGTCCTCGGCCAGAGCCCCGACGCTGTGGACTCGACCGTGTCCCAAATTCGCTCCACCCTCGAAGCCAAGGGCCTCGTCGTCCACGAGCTGGAGCCCGCCTCGAAGGACGCGCCCTTCCTGGGGTTGGAGCTTAATTCGGGCCAGAGGCTCTCTATCCGCCGACGAGGTCTCTGGAGACTACGGCTGGCTTTGGAAGAGATCCTCAGGCGCGGGCGCGCCAGCGGATCTCTTCTGCAGGTGGTGGTCGGACATACTACTTGGGCTGCGTTACTTCGGGGGGAGGCCCTCAGTTTTCTAGATGACGTCTATGCCTATATCGAGAAAAACAAGGGTGACGCTGTCGACCTCTGGCCTGGCGTTCGCAAAGAGCTTTGGAGATTACGATGTGTCCTCCCGCTCTTTACAGTTGAGTGGGGGGCCGAGTGGCACGACCAGGTGCACGCCTCTGATGCTTCCCCATTTGGCCTTGGGGCCTCTGTCCGGCGTGTCTGTCCTCGCGACGCTGGCGCAGTTGGGAGATTGTGCGAGCGATGGAGATACAAAGTCGAAGAGCATTGTCGCCCTCGGGAGGCTGCCCTCGCCGTCTCGTCTGCCCCCCCCCGGTCTCCGACCCCCCAGTGGTGGCAGCGCTGCCTGTTCCAGCGGCCCCGTTTACCTGGAGGAAGCGGCCCGGCGTTTCGACGAGGTCCCTGAGGAGCTCATGGACCCCGACAGTTGGGCCCGCATCGCGGCCTGCCAGGTATCCGTCGGCACCGGCATCTTAGCCCTGGAAGGGGGGGGCCCTCATCCTCGCCATGCGCCGCGCCTGTCGCAGCAACGGCGCCCTTGGTCGTCGTCTGTCGTTCATCGTCGATAATCTTCCGTTGGCCCTGGGGGCCGCCAAGGGTCGTGCCAGATCGAAGTTCCTCAAGCCCTGCCTGGCGAAGCTCGCCTGTCTGCCCCTGGTCACTGGGTGTCGGTTTATTGTCAGATGGGTGCCCACTGAGAGAAACGTGAGTGATGCCCCTTCGAGGGGGGGGCTTGGCTGGTTTACTGGGTCCCGAGCTATCAGACGCTATCCTTCGTCTTCCATATCGGCTCACAGGGCCCCCCGTTTGGGGGCCCCGCCTGGGCTCCCTCGGCCCAGCTCGCTACCCGTGCCAGCCGCGGCAGATGCCCCGCGCCCGCCCGGCATTTGGGCGGCTGCCGGCGGCGGGCAGATCGGGGAGCAGGTCTACCTTCCTGAAGGCCCTCAGCGTCTCGGCGGCTTCGGCAGCGGCGCGGGGGCGGCCCCCGCTTGGGTTGCTCTCCTCTCTGGAGCGGCCTGCCATCCGTCCCACCACGGACACCCTCTACAGGTCGATGCTGAAGGGGCTCCATGGCTACCGCCTAGGGCCGGCGCTGCACCGGCACGACGGGCCCACCCTCGACGGCCTCCTGGGCGTTTCCTTCAACGACCTGTCCTGGAAGGGGCTGGGAACCGACGTCGGCAGCGGCACGCTGGCGGCTCAGGCGCCCTTCCTGCCGGGGCAGGGGCGCCCAGGGGCCACTCTGCCCCCTCGAGCTTCTCGGGCGATGCTGGGCCGGAGGCGCCGAACCGCACCGCTCACGCGGTGGCCCCTGCCGAGGGCGACCATGGGCGCGATCGTCGGCTACCCAGTCCACCGCGGCCTCCTGCGGGCTGCCCTACTACCCGCCTTCGCCCTCGTGTGCTACCTGAAGCCGCAGGAGATGTTGCAAGTGCGAGCTCGTCACCTCATTGCCCCCGCGGTGATGGCGGGGCCCGAGTACCAGTACTGGTCCATCCTTCGGCACGACTCCACCCTCCTGCGGGCGGGGAAGACTGGAGTACACGACGGTGGGGTGGTCATCGACATGGACGCGTGGCTGTGCCCCGCGCTGGCCTGCTCGCAGGCGGCGCTGAAGCCGGACGACCTCATCCTGGACCTGAGCTTCGTGGATCTGCGCAGCGGCAGCGGCCCGCCTGCGGACACGCCCCCCCTCGCTGTGGCGGCGCTGACGCACGGGCTGCCCGTGCCGCCGCCTGCGTGCACGGAGGTGTCCCACGGCGCCAGGAGGTGATCTACCACCTCAAGGGCGCCCTGGCCTCCGAGCTGCGCCTAGCGGTCCGCCTCCGCCGTTTCGCCTTCCTGGAGCTGTTCGCAGGTTCAGGCCAGATCGGTAGGGCCCTCAGGGCTGCAGGGTACGCTTGTGTGTCTCTTGACGTCAACAACGGGCCCCTGGAGGACCATCTCAGTCCGGCTTTCTGGAGTGCTATTCGTGGGTGGTTTCAGGGTAGGGTAATCTTGGCCGTCTGGTTGGGTACTGCGTGCACTACGTGGTCTCGGGCTCTGCGAAAGCCTCTCAGGTCCATCCAGGCCCCGATGGGCCTTGCAGACCTCACCGAGTCGGAGCTCGCTAGGCTTCAAGTGGGAAACGACACTTTCGAGCTCTCCGTAAACGTCATCAAGACCTGCGTCCGTCTTGGGATCCCAGTGTACCTCGAGAACCCCGCGTCCTCCGTCATGTGGCATGCCCCCTTACTGGGCCCTCTCCTCGATCATCCTGAGTGCCATGTTCACCTACTGGATATGTGTCGCTTTGGGGCTCCCTGGCGAAAGAGGGCCAGAATTGCGATGTGGGGAGCTGGATTCCACTCGTGTATTCATCAACGGTGCATTGGACAGAAGGGCCTGTGCTCGGTCACCGGCAAGCCTCACCTGATACTCGAAGGCGTGGACCCTGCCTCCGGACGTAAAAGGACAGCCATTGCCGCCTCGTATCCCAAAGTGCTCTCCAGAACGCTTGCGCGTACCCTCCGCCTTGTGGCTGAAAACAACCATAGCCTCAATAAGCATTCCTGGGCATTGGGGGTCAAAGCCTGCCGATTTTCCCCTGCAGGCTACAGTATAGAGTGTGTTTGAATCCTGTTACTGCTAGTTCGGCCTAGGGGCCAGTCCCACCTTTCGGGCTCGGGCCGTGCGAATCCGTCGGTCTCGTGTCATCCTTTCAGTCTCGTCAGTGTGGCGGCTCCTCGCTCGCCGTCTGAGCTCGCCGTTCCGCCGGGTGGACCACGCAGAAGAAAAAGGTGGCAGGTCTTTGAGGTCCCCTTTTCCTGGCACGCGGGGGGGATGGCGGAGCTGTCCTCTTTTCAAAGTAGAAGCAATAGCCAGCTGACGAGTGTGCCGTAATTCGGTTTCTGGTTCAAGCTCTCCCTCCTCCCTCCCTCGCTTCCCCCTTCTCATACTCAAAGCCAGGGCCGTGCGAAACCGTTGGTCTCGTGTCATCCTTTCAGTCTCGTCAGTGTGGCGGCTCCTCGCTCGCCGTCTGAGCTCGCCGTTCCGCCGGGTGGACCGCGCAGAAGAAAAAGGTGTCAGGTCTTTGAGGTCCCCTTTTCCTGGCACGCGGGGGGGGTGGCGGAGCTTTTCTTTTCAAGTGCGCGGTGCTAATTATATCGCTCGGCGCAACCCCACCGAATAATTGTTTAATTACGGGGCGGCGCTAATGATAACACCGGGGGGGTCCCTACTTGCTTCCTGAGGTTACGTCAGGGGGGAATCTGCTGAGGGGGGACGCATCGATCCGCAATGGCCCACTCATCGCCAATAGGGGCCGAACAGCCCACCCCACCCAGCACCGTGAGAATTTGCATTCGGGGGCGGCGATGAATCGGCGAATCCAGATCGATGTTTTCCCCCCTGAGCTGCCCTGTCGATCGTGGCCCTTCAACCTAGGTCTCCCAGGGGCGCCGCCGGTTCTGGCCCACCACGCTTCCGCGCGACACGCTATCCACATCCTTTTCCCCAGGCGTCAACGTCCCGAGCTTCTCCGAGCATCCCGCCCCGCGGAGCGGAGCGGCACGCTATCCGCTCGCATGGCATACCGTGTCACGGGGGCCGCCGCCACGACACGTGAAGCAGAAGTTCCTGACCGCAGCTGGCCCCATGAACGCAAAGATATCGCGCTTCGCGCGTCGCGGCCTTGGCCGGAGAGAGCCGCCCTTCTCCTAGGAACTGGCGCGGTGTCGCGAGGATGATCAAGCGTCGTGCATCGTGTGGCGCGATGTGCAAAGTTGGGCGATTTCGAAACGGGATACTCGAGGAGCCCCGCGCGAATTTCTGCAGTTTGTTGTTCATCTAGGTGCGCGAGTGGCTGCGCGCGCCCGCCTGGGCGCCCCGGTCGTCGGGCGGGGAAGGGATTCGGGGTCAGAGGAGGAAAAGGTACCGACCCCGCTGCCCCCCCGTCGTCGCTGCGGCATGGATCCGCCTCGAAACCTTTGTCAGAGCGCACCCCGGGAGAGGTCTTGGAGCAGCAGCGGTATCGGTGCCTTTCGGACTCCCCGCTGCGGGGCTCACGTGACGGGAGCCAGCGCCCAGGGGGTCAGCCACTCTCCTCTGGCGGGCCGGGAGCTTGGGAGCCGCGCGGGGCCACCTCCCCCCTGTGCCTGCCTGCCGTCCGCGCGGGCCAGGGGCTGGGAGCCACTCGCTCGCCTGGCCTGGCTACCTCGGCCGACCCGGGCTTGCGCGGACCCGGGTCGGCGGCGTCCCCGAGGAGTGCGCCGGCCCAGACCCGGGGGGAGAGCGGGAGACGGAGGATGTCTCGACCCACGGCCGCAGTTTCCGCGGGCGGGCGCCCGCCCGCGCGGAAGCCAGGCCAAACACGTCGGGTGGGGGTAATTAGGGAAGGGATGGCTGCCCGGACCTCCGACGGTTTGGTCTTGAGAGGTCTGGCTGGGGAGAGGGGAGGGAGGAGAGCGTCTCGACGCACGGATGCAGTTTTCTCGGGCGCGCCACGGTTCCAGTTTACCAAGAAGTCCCCTGTCGCGGCCCTGAACGCTTTCAACATGAAGCAAGCCCAAGTCTCGGACGTTGTTTTTGTCCACTCCCATGGCTCTTTGTCGTTTTCGGCGTCCAGGGCCCATTATTGGGCCTCGATGCCATCAAAGTGAATCGGGCACGAAGCGTCACCTTTGGGGCAGGGGGCGGGGCATCTGGGGTCGCACACCGGACTGCCCTGTCGTGGAGAGCTCTCGCCGCCGCGGTTGCTCTCGCCGCGGAGCCCTGGTCAGGACACGCTTCGAGAGAGGTCCGCGGAGCAGCGGCGTGCGTTGTCCCCCTGCAGGTCGCTGCTGGAGCTCGGCAGGTCGCCCTCGCCCACCGCTTGGCTCCGGGACCTCTTCGGCGGGAGCAAGGCCCCTGCCACGAAGCCAAGCGGGTCCCGGAGGGCAGCGGGTCCTGAGCGATCCCGGGGTCCTCCCCCTCCTCCTCCTCCTGCTCCTCCTCCTCCTCCTCCTCCTCCTGGAGACTGCTTTTTGTTCAGGCCTGGCGATAAACCGGGTTATCGGGCCCACCCGCCGACCTCCCTCCCCCCCGATGGCTTGACCGTGGCGGGTGCGCAGGTTCGGAGGGGGGTGCGCAGTGTGGGTGCTCGCGGGCGCACGTGGGGCTGCCCAAGGCGAAAAAGTTTGGTTATCGGCCAGCGCCTCTCCCCTTCTCCCCGCGCACTGGATCACCTGGGTTACCGCTCGCCGAAAAATGCAAACGATCTCCTGGGCCCAGAGACGGCTAAAGCCCGATATTCGAGATGTCCAAAGCGCCGGGTCAAGAGCCAATTTCTCTTAGGGCCCATTTCCGTCATGCCAAGAGGCCGATGGCGCTGGCGCTGTTGAAGCGTGGTCCGCATCGCCTTCCGACTGGGCACTGCTGGCCGTCTCCATCTTTGCGTGCATGGCCCTGGATTTCTTCGCGTTCAGGAGTGTCCAGTCGTCTGCGCCACTGGGGGCACAGATCGACCGCGACGCGGCTGAGGCTTCGTCCCGCAGCGCCGACCCTGCCCCCGAGCCCGAGCCAGAGAGTTCGGAGAGTGGCGCCTCGGCCGGAAGCAAGACGAAGGCAGACTTGCTCGTGCTCCTCTGCTGGACATCGGGGGCCCCAAATTCGGGGGCCGCGCCAGGGGGGGGGGGGAGCAGGTCCAGGGTGGAGGGGGGAAGCCTCGACCCCCCGTCGCCCATTCATCGCCAGTCCGAGCCTGGGTGCCGCCGCCTGCCCAGGATCGCACGGTCTCGCCATCGAGGGCCCATCGCCGATCTGTCGGTGATGCATCGCCGCTTCCATGTCAGCAGTTCCCCTCCCAGACAGAGCTTGTCCACCCCCTTCTCACT
Organism: Prorocentrum cordatum; assembly: GCA_963575745.1. Classification (NCBI taxonomy): domain Eukaryota; class Dinophyceae; order Prorocentrales; family Prorocentraceae; genus Prorocentrum; species Prorocentrum cordatum. The sequence goes on from CAUYUJ010020837.1 coordinate 709,596, forward strand.
CGTCCCCCTCATGAGAGCGACCACCACGCCACCACTACTCTCCCCTCCCACTCCCAGGGCAGCGGAGAGAGCACAGAGGAGAAACAGAGACCACCGCCGCTAAGACCTCATCGGTAAGACCTCATCGGGGGCGGGTTGGAGGGAGGTCGACCCCTGGGTGCGGCACGCCCGCGCATGACCGGGCACGGGACGTCGCTCAGGCGTGCCACCGCCCAGGAGGGGGACCCCCCGCCGGGCTCTCGGTGGCGGTGGTCGTTGCTTCTCTCGGGCGTGGGGCGGCGGCTCGGTGGCGGTGGTCTTTGCCTGGTCTTTGGCGGTGGATGGCGGAGCGCAAGCGCGGTGCACCCGCGGGGGGGGCGCAGACTGCCGCGCCCCGCGGGCTCGCGGCGCCGGGGTCGGAGAGCTGAGCGGCCCTTCTCCGCTGCGCGGCGCGCGGGCCGCGGAGGAGGGCCGCGCCCTCGCACCTCGCGGGGCTCGACGCTCGAGGGTGGGCGGCATTCGCGCCCAGACGTCCGACGATGCGGTGTCTACCGACGCGCGGCCCAGAGGTCCCGTCACCTTGCCCCAGAGCAGCTTTTTCTTTTTCCGGCGTTACGCCGAAGAGTCGTGCAGGAGGGTCCCGATTTGCGCGAAGTCCCGATGTCCGCCTGGGGCTTGCTTTGCAGGCTAGTGGCTAGTGAATTGGCCCGAGTCTAGACCACAACGGCTTCCAACGGGCTCCAGAGGGCGACATCTAGGAGAAACGCCGAACAATACGGAGGTCTGGGCAATCAGGTCGCTAGCATTTTCTTTCCCGGGTGCGGCGCCTCAGGATCCTTTGCGGGATGGCGTTCAACGGCGTGATCTTCTGGAAGAAGGGCACGGAGGCCGGCGTCCAATGGTGCTGCGGTTACTTCCTGGAGTGGCTGCTGTCTTTCGACAACATCTGGGGAGCAGGCATCGAGAAGGGCGCACGGGAGCGCCAGCGACGGCCTCGGCGGAGCGCCACCGCCGTCTCGGGGGGTCCCGAGGGGAGCGCATCGGGGCCAGCGCGCCCTCTCCGGCCAGCCTTTCGGGGCTCCGAGGGGCGTCCATTTCGCTCCGAGCGATCCGATTCGGTATCGATTCCAGCCAGCCCGCTCCGGTTCGATCCCGATATGTCGACGGTCCGTTGCGGCCCAGTGCTTGCACGGCGCTGTTGTGCCTCCCGGCGCAGCTGATCCGATTCCGATTCCGTGGCCTTATGCGGCCCGACTCGTTGTGCATTCCGATCCGACCCGGCCGGCTCCCCGATTCGATGCCGGCCGATCTGCGAGGGGGAGCCGGAGACATTTTCGCGACCTTCCAGCCTCGTGCCTCCGAACGCCGCGGCGGCGAGTTCTTTCGTGGTCTCTCTTGCGCGGGCACCCGCACACAACCCAGCGGTCCTCGGGCCCACCGCCCCTCTCCACCTGCAGGCCTTGGCATCGCTCGGATGTTCGCATTTTTTCGGCGAGGTCCATCGAGGAGTAATTTTCAGGTGTTGCTAGACGTGCCCCTGGCCCAAGGTGCCCCCACCTTTTCGCTCCATTTTTGAGCCCCTGGGGCCCTCCGGGCCTCGTGAGGGGTGCCCTGGAGACCGTCTGGACTACCCCGAGAATCCTGGGGGTACCTTGGGCCAGGGGTACTTCTAGCAACACCCGAATTTTGGGCCATCTTGCGACAAAAGTACGCGCGAAACTGAAGCGTGCACGGGGAGTGGACGTCCGAGCGGCGGCGAGGCAGGCAGGCCCAGGATGAGGGCGCATTTTCCCAGGGCGTTCGGGCACGTTCTCGGAGCGCCCGGGAGCGCTCTGACACGGCCGCGGCGCCCGGTAAATCCTTCAGGCCCGCCAGCTCTCAGAGACTCCAGGCTCGTCTTCGCCCGGGTTTGCCGTTGTCCTGCCGTCGTCCGAACCCCTGCCCTCCCGCCCCTCGCCCCTTCCAGCCCTCCGCTCTCCTCCAGCCCCGTTCAGGCCCTGGCTCCCTCTGCTCCGCGCCCTCTGCTTCCCAATCGGCGGGGCGGTGCTGGTGCACTCTTCTGCTCCCCACTATCTTCGTATTCTATCTGATCTTCCAGACGTACAAGACCCCCCGGGAACTGCTGCACAAGGCCTTATTCATCGGCATCGCCGGGGCAATCGTGTTGCGGATCTTCTTTTTCGTGGCGCTGTCGCAGCTGCTGCAAGTGGTTCACTGGATTCGGTTTGTCTTCGGCGCCGTCCTTGTTTACAGCGGCGTTCAGGCAGCTCGGCAGGAGGACGACGATGCAAACCCAGCGGACAGCTTGGCAATGAAAGCATTCCAGGCCTTCTTTGGCGATCGAGTGCAGAGCGTGTACGACATTGAGGGCAAGCATCTGTTTGTTACCAAGGGTCAAATAACTTACGCCACCATGCTGGTGCCGGTTATATTTTGTTTGGAAGCTACAGATATTTTGTTTGCGATTGACAGCGTTAGTGCCAAGGTGGCTCAGATACCAGATGTTTACATCGCTTTCAGCTCTTCCGCAATGGCTATGTTTGGCCTGAGGGCGATGTTCTTCGTTGTCCAGGACCTGGTGGACATGTTCGACCTGCTGAAGTACGGTCTCTGCTTCATCCTAGTCTTCATCGGCGTGGAGCTTATCGTCTCTGACTTCGTACAGCTTCCGATACAGGCGGGCGACGCAAAACAATGGGTTCGACTGCGCGGACATTCGCGCGCAAGCTGCCCGCGCAAGGTCGTTTGGAAGCTCCATCGCTTGCAATGTAGCGAGCCGCGCTGGCGGCCTGCGTAAGTTCGCTAGGCCGCATCGAGCGTAAGAATTCTCCTACGGTGGTGGCGTTGATTAAGGAATGCGCCCAAGCTGCTCCAGACCCTGGAGGGTTCCTTATCTGATGAGGGCGGCGGTGATATGCATGGCCAATCCACGGTTGGCTTTCCACTGGCTTCCAGTCCCTGGGTTCCTTGTCGAAGGTTTCCTTACCCAATGCCATCACCGTAGTCGCTCAGGTCGTCATGGCGGTGATCTTCTCCGTGTTCGCGGTGTGCATCTGCGGCCCGGCGACGAAGAGGATGCTGGTGCCGGCCGCCGGCCCCAGCGATGCCGGGCTGGCGCCCTCGGGTTGAGCGCGCGAGGGGGCGAGGGAGGAGGGGGGAGGGCGGGCCGATCAGTGAGGGAAGGAGGAGGGGGGAGGAGGAAAAGGAAGGAGGAGGAGGAGGAGGAGGAGGAGGAGGAGGAGGAGGAGAAGGAGGAGGAGGAGGGGGAAAGAGGAGGAGATCCGCGAGGGAAGGAGACGAAGGAGGAGGGGGAGGGAGGAGAGGGGGAATGGGGAGGCGGTGGGGAGGAGGAGGAGGGGAGCTGAGGAGGGCGAGGGGCGAGGAGCGAGAAGGGAATGGCGAAGAGCGAAGACGAGGAGGGAGGGAGGGAGGGAGGAGCAGGGCGACGGGGGAGAGGGAGGGGGGGGGGATGGGAGGGAGGGAAGGGGAGAGGAAGACGCAGGAGGAGCATGACGGGGAGGAGGAGGAGGAGGAGGAGGAAGTGGAGGAGGAGGAGAAGGAAAGACGGAAAGACGGAAAGAGGTCGGGCGCAAGGGGGGGGGCAAGCGAGAGAGGGACGCGCAGTGGCCGCACACGACGCCACCACGCCCGACCCCGCCACGCGCAACCCGGCGTGCTGCGGGCCCCCGTCGCGGCCACGCAGACCGAGGCACTGGCCGCCAGATGCAGATGCCGCCTGCGACGCGTTGGCCGCGGACGCGCTGCAGGACGACTGAGGGCCACCTCTGAGACGCCGAGGGGGCAGCTCAGAGGTGGCCCTGGTCCGCCTCCCCGCGCTGTTCCCTGAGGAGGAGCGCCTCTTCCTCCGCGAGGCGACGCGGGCCTGGGCGTGGGCGTGAGATTGGCGCAGCGGTTGGTGTACCCAAAAAAGGGGCGGCTGCCTGGGGCCGCGTGCCTGGCGGGACGCGCTGTGCCCGCAGGGGCTGCCAAGCCAAAAGAGAAGATGCACCTGACCACCAGCGCGTCACGACCAGGCCCCCAGAGGCCGTGGCCGCCGCGGCCGTCGCAGGCACCCCACGGTGCGATGGCGCGTTCGGGGGCCCGCGGACACTGCGGCAGTCTGGGACGGCCACCAGCGTCGCGTCCCACTGGTGCTCGCTCCGAGTCTGGCGGCGCCGCGCGGGTCGACTGGAGGCAGGACGAACGCGCACTGCAATATTGTCATCACCGTCGGACCGAGGATTTAGCAGACGAGGGTTTTGCAATATCCAGCGAGGTAAAGCGGAGGATAGAGACGGTGTCGGTCCGCGGCCGTTTTTTCCCGGCGTGCTGATGCCTTGGTTCATGGAAGTTTCCGTTTTCTGGTGTTGACACTGCCGCGTCGTCAGCAGCAACAGCAGCGTGGCCGCATCGCCAGCAGCGGCGCGGCTGACCAGCCCCGACTCAGGCTCCCTGCCTCGGACCAATATTTTTTTGGGCACCGGCGCCGAGATGCTGCAACGATCGTGAGCGGAACTCCTGGCCATGAGGCGACCGATGTCCCCACAACCAAAGCGGCTCGTGACACGAGCAAATTCACCAGAAGGGGGCACCCTCCATCACCCCACCCACTTCCAACGCCCGTTTTCCAACAACGTCCGCACACTCACAGGCTTCACCATATGTTTATCCCTGCAGCATGAGGCCGGTTCAGGTCGGTTCGGCAGCGGGCCGGTTCGGTTGTAGCGGTTCGGGTTCGGTGCCAATTCGGTTTGAGCCGGTTCGGCCATGCCTCGGGACGTTTCGGTTTCGGGCGGCCCCGTTCGGGTGATCGAAAACTTGGCGCGCAGTACGTTACAGGTGTTGCGCGCTGCGGCTGCGGATCGAACCGCCCCCCCCAAAAAAACGTGAGCAGGAGGAGGAGGAGCGATGGCGGCGACGACGACAGCGTCCGCGATCAGAAGCCCAGGTCCGGACCTCAGGTCTGGACCTGGGCCCCAGGTCCGGGCCCCAGGCCCGAAGCCCGAAGACGGCTCGCCGAGGCCTTCCGTCGGGGGGCCGCCTCCGAGCTTTGTGGGGGGGGGGCTCTTGGAGCTTTCTGGGGGCGGGCGCCCTGGCGGAGCTTTCTTGGGCCGTTTCGTTGGGATCATAACAGGGCCCCAGCGGATGCTACAACGCACCCCTCTGCGGGGCCGTGGAGCCCTCTTTGTCCGTCTCGGCGTCCTCCTGGAGCCTTCGGCCGCTGGAACTGCACGGAGCCCGTCTGCGGGCCCTTTTGGGCCGTTCTGGAGGCCTCTTTGGCCGGCCGGGTCGGTTCCACTGGTTCGGGTTGACCGTTGAGGCCAGTTTCGATCGGCTGGTTCGGTTTGAATCAGCCAGTTCAGTTTCAGCCATTCCGGTTCGGGTTCCGGTTTGGGCGGCTCGAGCCGCCGGTTCACGGTTGCCAGTTCGGTTAAAATCTTTCCTGTCTCTGCGACATCAGCACTCGACCACCAATCCTGGACTCCCACTTCACCTGCCCGCGGGCGCGGGACCGCTTCGCTCTTTTCGCCGACCACCTGCCCCAAAGAGCGGGGGCTCCGACACCGAGGCGCAGGCCCGCGGCTGCAGGCCTGCTGACGGGGTGGCGACCGCCATCGGCGTCAGCGTCGACAGCGTCAGCGGTAGGAGATGGAGGGTGTAGGAGTACGAGTAACCCAAAAACAACGTGAGAGAGAAGGTGCACAGAGCCAAAGGCTGCGCGCGCGAGTGGTCTGAGATCACCGTCGATCAGAAGAAGCAGGCAGCCTTGGACTGCCAGCTTGGCTCAAATCCAACGAGGCCGCAGCGGCGGCGAGGTCTTCTTGGCGCCCGCAATTGCGGGGCGGCCGCGAGCGGCGGCAGGGGGCGCGACGACGGCGGGGGCCAGGCGGAGAGGCGCAAGCGATCCGTGGTTTTCTGCTCGAGGGGCGCTCCGCTGCGCAAGCAGAAGCAGCGCGGTCTTCGACGCGCGTTTGGGAAGGCGAACAACCCGCAGTTGCGGATCGTCGCCCGCCGCGCCGCCCGCCCGCTCGGCGCCGTGGGGGTGCTGGAAAATCATCGTCGTCGCACCTCCTCGACCCACCATTATGTCCCTTCTCTCCGCCGGCGTTTCCCCGCCGCTCCACCCAATCATCATTCGCTCCACGCGTCGTTCCTCCTCGGCGCCGCCCCCCCCCCCCCCGCCCTCTCCGCAGCACGACGGCCATCGGCAATCGCGGCGCGAGGCGGCCGTCGGCAGCGGCGCGGCGGCCATGCAGGCCCCGCGCGCCCGGCAGCGCAAGTGGCGGCCGCGCGGACCTCCGCGCGCCCGGCGGCGATGGGGGCCCCCGAGAGGCGCGCCAGTTTTCGCGAATTGGGAGCGCGTCCACGTGGACAGGGCGGGCGGCGACGACGATGACACCGCGGTTGCGGACCGCGGCGATGAACCCGACGGGGCGCAAGATGGCGACTGCCCCGCGGCCTCTTCGGCCGGCCCTGAGGGCGGCGCCCTCGAGGGCGGCGCAGCGCCCTCGGTCGCCCAAGGGGGCGCGCTTGCCGCGGCCGCAGTTGCGGCAGAAGTGCAACTGCAAACGAAGTCCAACGCGCGATCCTGGAAGCGCGCGCCAGCGTCCCAAAGAAGCTTTTTGACGGAGCAGGGGCGACGCATAGTCGACGCTTAGGAGGAACTGTCCATCTGCGAAGTTGGCGGGGTCGGACGTCGCCACCTTCGGAGACGTGCGGACGGGCTCACGCAGATCTTGGCGAACCCTGCGCAAGCTGTCGAATTTCGCGAATGCGGCAACGAAGTCTGCGCGGGGATGCGCGCTGGCCGGTCGACGCGTGCGGCCGCGCAGTCAGGGGCGAGGAGTTCCGCGGCCGAGACCGATGCAATTGCATCTGCGTCGAGGGGGGCGAGCCTTCAGGGGCCCTCCAGATTGGCGTCCGACGCCGCAGCGGCGGCGCGATTGAACTCGTTGGCTCAGCGAGGCTCTCCCACGAGGAGGACAAATCCAAGCGGGCGAAGAAGCGGGGGGGGGTCGGAGGGCCGAAATTCCATTGCGAGCATCCCAGGGCGACGGTGGCGCGCGTCGTCCAGGACAGGGGCCTGGCTTGCCCGGGGGAATCCTTCGACGCCATGGCGACGCACGTCCGCGGCAACCTGGTCAACGGCGACCTGGGCGTGACCAAACTGCATCGCTCCCACGAGTGCTTTGTCCGCTACGTCTTGGGCGACTCCGACGCGCGCGCGCGTTTCAACTCGAGAGCTGCCGCCGCAGTTGCGGCCGAGCCGTAGACGTCGCCGCGCGGGCCCCCAGGGCAACTGAAGGCGGCCAGCCCGGGGCAGACAGCATGGCGTTTCTGTTCATCGGCTGGCCTGGAGAGCGCGCCGTCAAACGTGGTCTGGGCGCGCTGCGCGACGGCAGCGGCGAGTGCTCGATGGCGAACCATCACCGCGCGTTCCTTGTCTTTGACTACAATTGCGGCCTTGGCGAGCCGCCGCAGGCCTACCTGCCCAGGCAGCGCGCCGCCGCAAAACAGATGCGACATGTTCTCGCCCCGCCCGACGCCCCCCAAGCCGTGGCCGCGAAATTCGAGGGGGGGCTGTCGGGGAAAGCAAGCGGCGAGCTTGCGCCCCGCCCTTGCAGCGCATGACAGCGCATCCTCTACGAATTGTTCTGGCACGGCAGCGCCGGCAAAGCTCGAAACGGAACGCGCTTCCCATTGATTGCGTTCGCACGCGCACTGCGTGCAGCGGGTCAACGGCGAGACCCGCGTCTCGACGCGAGCAGAAATTGAGCGGCTGGGCAGGGGAAACAAAGAGGAAGGGCGGCCGCGCTCGCCGCGCAGTGGCGGGGAGGCCCGCGGGGACAGGCGACGGGAAGGGCCGCGCAGCGGTAGTGGCGGGGCCCTCCGCCTCCCCGCAGTTGCGGCGGAGCCTCGGGTGACAGCGGCGGCGTGGCCGACGGCCGTGCGTTTGGATCACGCGATGGTTACAGTTTGTGGGGTGGAAACGCGATTGTTTTGAGTGTTGTTGGTGGTGGTTTTCAGGAGAACGTGCCGCAGCTGCGGACGATGTTGCGCGATGGTCGAGCAACCAGTGGTCGGCGAGCAACGGGTGGGAGGTCTGGGCAGACAGCCGGTGGACAACCAACCAATGGGCGGGCTTGAGTTGGGGCGCGCACCGCGGATGGGCGTAGCTGCGCATGGATGCAGCATGACCGCAGTTGCGGTCACTGTAGCGTCATCGCTGTGTTGCCAGCGTGTGGGCCAGAGCACATCATCACATGGTTGCTGGTGTCATCGCTCCTGCCGTTGCCACCTCTGTGTTGTCGGTGCCAAAGCACATTCCGCAATAAAGCAGTCCCCAGGAATTGCTTTCAACGCGTTCAAACCAGTGCCCGGGAACTGTTCTGGATTTACACTTAATCACTCGGAAAATGGAGGGGGATGGTGAGGAACTGCGGAGCGAGGGGGAGGAGGAGGAGGAGGAGGAGGAGGAGGAGGAGGAGGAGGAGGAGGCGGAGGAAGGGCAGGGATGGTGGATGGGGGGAGGAGGATGTTTTATGCTAGGGCAGAATGTGCGTCGTGTTCGCCAGCGAACCTGGCAGCCGTCACAACCTCGGCTTCTGACAGCGCGTGCCCTCTCTTGTGGGTTCGGAGTGCGGACGAGAGCGTGTGGCGCAGGGCGCACAGCAACGGATGACGGGGCCTGGAAGGAGGAACGGCAGCGCGGCAGAGGCGGGGTGTGGTAGACCTCTGATTTCTCCTCCTCCTCCTACTCCTCCTCTTCCTCCTCGTTTTCCTCCTCCTCCTCCTTTGCCTCTTCCTCCTCCTCCTCCTCTCCTCCTCCTCCTCCTCCTCCTCCTCTCCTCCTCCGCCTCCTCCTCCTCCTCCTCCTTTTCCTCCTTCGCCTCCTCTCCTCTCGTCTTCCTCCTCCTCCGCCCCCTCCGCCTCCTCCTCCTCCTCGTCCTGCTCTTCCTCCTCTGACTTGTTCTCCTTCTCCTCTCCCCTCCTCCTATTCCCCCCCCTCTCCTCCTCCCTTCTCCGCTTCCTTCGCCTCCTCCTCCTCCTGTTCCTCCGTCGCCTTCCCCTCCTCCTCCTCCTCCTCCTCCTCCTCCTCCTCTCTTCCTCCTCCTCCTCCTCCTCCTCCTCCTCCACTTCCCCCTCCCCCCGGGGGCACCGCGGCGACGAGCGCTCTCGTTGCCACGGGCCCCCGGGCGATCGCGGCGCACTTCGGTCCGCGAGCGGCTGCAGCGCCCGCGGCGCCTCTGCGCCGAGGCGCGCGCTTCGCGCGCGGGCCCCTCGTGGCAGAGGCGCGGCCCTGGAGGCGGTCGGCCCTGTGGCCGGGCGCCGGCAGTGACTTTTTTGTTGCGTCGGGCAAGGTCCCGGAGCACGGCGAAGAAAGGCGCGGACTGACTCAGGTCACCGTGGGGACATGTTAAGGTCGCGTGTCGGTGCGGAGGAAGGTCAGGCAAAGAGAAGAAGAACAGACAAAATGCCCCGCAGGGCACCTGGACTCGCCGCCCCACTTCTTCGAGGGAGGGAAAGCCATCCAGGCCCCCACACATGGCGTTCACGAATCGGCCTTGGGCGTTTGCTAGACAGCTTTGACCTGTTCGTTTCCTTCCCTGGGTGCGTTTATGAAACGGCTTCTCTTGTTCTAAGCCGCTCGAGGCGCACAGTTCTTATGCCCCAGCGCCTTACCTTGCTTTGGGGCATAAGAACTGATATGGCTGCTGATGTTCCTCTCCGCCACCTCAATTCCGCCGCAGTGGGGCTCGACGTTTCAGCGCTTGCGGTCCCGCGCCCGGTTGCGGCGACGCAAATGGCAGGACGACGACGACGTCGACGACGACGACGACGCTGACCACGACGACGACGACGAGAAAATCGAGGGTGGGGACGAGGACGACGGCGCGACGCGACCCGGCCAACCAACCTGACGAACCAGACGAACCAGACGAACCAGACCAGCCAGACCAACCAGACCAATCAGACCAGCCAGACCAAGCATACCAGCCAGAACCGAACGCGCCAGACTAACCGGGCCAACCAACCAAACCAATTAAAGGAAGTAGACGAAGCAGACCAGCCAGACCAAGCAGACCAGGCAGACCAATCAATGAGACCAGACCTGTAGACCAACCGATCAGGCCAGACAGACCAGACCAGACCAGCCAGACCAAACAGACCAGCCAGACAAGACCAGCTAGACCAGCTACACCAGCCAGACCAACCCCAACCAGACCAGCTTGACGGGCCGGACCAGCCAGACCAACCAACCAGACCAACAAGACCAGACCAGCCAGACTAACCAGACCAACCAAACGAAGCAGACCAGCCAGACCAACCAGACCAACCACACCAGCTAGACTAAGCAGACAGCAGAACAAGTAGACCAAGCAACCAGACCAGCTTGGCCAGTCGATCCGGTCAGGCAGACCAAACCAGACCAGACCAGCCAGACCAACCAGTCCATCCAGAGCAGACCAGACCAGCCAGACCAGCCAGACCAATCAACCAGACCAGACCACCCAGACGAACCCGACCAGCCAGACCAACGCGACAGACCAACCAGACCAACGAGACCAGCCAGAGCAGACCAGACAAGACCAACCAGACCAACGAGACCAACGAGAAAAAACATACCAGCCAGACCAAGCAGACCAGCTTGACCAGTCGATCCGGTCAGGCAGACCAAACCAGACCAGACCAGCCAGACCAACCAGTCCATCCAGAGCAGACCAGACCAGCCAGACCAGCCAGACCAATCAACCAGCCAGACCAATCAATGAGACCAACCAGACGAAACCAGCTAGACCAACGAGACCAACGAGCAAAAAAACAGCCAGACCAAGCAGACCAGCTAGACCAACCAGACCGACCAGACCAGCCAGACCAATTAGACCAGCCTGGCGAACCAGACCGATAAAGCAACCCGAACCAGACAAACCGAACCAATCGGACGTACCACACCAGACGAACCAGACCAACGAGGTGAACTACTCGACCAACCAGTCGACGCGAGACCAGCCAGACCAGACCAGAGTAACAAGACCAGGATCGAGGAGCGGCCGCGTTTTTTCTCGACCTGGGCCGTTGTGGAGTACAGCTAAGTAAGCTCCATCGCCGAGCAGCGCCGCGCTGGGGGTCCATGCGTGACCACGTACCCCCCCAGACGGCGCCAGTCTGGAATCGTCAGAGATGGTGATGCTCTTCCTCCTCCCCCTCCTTCTACCCAACGCCATGCCAACGCCAGCTAAAGCCTCAGCACCAGGCTCAAACCAGACCAGCCCGACAACTCCGACCAGATACAACTCCGACCAGCTTGTTCTTTGGAAGCTTGGCGTCCCGCCGTGCGCTACACGGCTAAGAACTTTATCGGGTGCAGGTTCAGAACAGTCTTTCTGAGAGTTCCAATTGTTTCTGAGGGTTTCTGAGGGTTCACACTTTTTCTTTGGTCCCCAAGGTGCGATCCGTATGAGGGTTGTGCCAAAATTGTTTGGTTGGCGGGTTTGCTGATAGGTTGGCTATTTGGTTGGTTGGCTTGTTGGTTGGTTGGTTGATTTGTTGGTATGTCGGTTGGTTGGTCAGCTGGTTGGTTGGTTGGTTGGTCGATTGTTCGATTGTTTGGTTGGTTGGGTGGTTGGTTTGTTGGCTTGTTGGTTGGTTGATTGGTTGGTTGGCTGGCTGGTTTGTTGGTGGGTTGGCCAGTGGGCAGGTTGGCCGATTGGCCGATGAGCCGGTTGGTTGGTAAGTAACATTGCGTGGTTGTTGGATTGGTTTGGTGGTTGGTTGGTTGATTGATTGGTCGGTCGTTTTATCGATTAGTTCGTCGGTCGTTGATTGGTTCGTTGGTTGATTGGTTGGTTGGTTGGTCGGCCGGGGTGCCCGCTTGCCCAGGAGGCTCGTCGGTGTTCGAGGGGTTGGGCGAATTGATTGCTTGATTGGAGAATTGAAATGGTGTTGGGTCCGAGGGTTGAGGAGCCCGTGGCGGGCTGACGCTCGGAAGTTTGAGCGTTCCGGAATTTGACATCCCCTCCAGGTTGTTGAAGCGTTTCTGGCCTGCATCGGGCAGTGTGACGAGGCCCCCAAGAGCGCCCCAAGACAGCCCCAAAAAGGTTCCAAGACGGCCCAAGAGAGCCCCAAGACAGCCCCAGTGTGGCCCCAGAGGGATCCGAAAGGTTCCCCGGAGAGCCCCAAAGGGGCCACAGGAGGCCCCCAAGAGGGCCCTGGAGGGCCCCAAGAGGCCCCCAAGTCGGCCAGAGAGGGTCCCGGGACAGCCCAAGAGCTCCAAAAGGACCCACAAGAAGGCCCAGAAATACAATATTCATAGATTTTCGCTAAGTTTCTTGCTAGATCTTTGTATGTCGCACCAAAGCCTCCCAGCAAGGCTCCAGACACTAGCCAGCGACCTCGCGCCCTAACGGAGAGAACCCGCGCTTTCCGTCCCCATGCCAAGCAGTTAATGGAAAGAGCGAGGTACGATTAAGTTCTTGTGTGTGGGGGGCGAAGCCCCTCAGGAAGTGGTCCAAGGGAGGGGCGAGGGCCACAAGCATGGGTGCTAATGGCCGCCTGGGGGTCGCTTCCCTTGTATTTTTGTTCGATCCCAGAAGCGCTCTAAAACGCGCCAAGACGGGCCCAAGACGGCCCAAGAGGGGCCCAAGATGGTCCCAGGACGGCCCAAGAGGGCCCCAAGAGCGCCCCCAGACGCTCCCAAGAGGGCACCTGGAAGCCCCCGCGAGAGCCCCAAGAGGGTCCAAGACCTCCAAGACGCCCCCAGACGGCCCAAAAGGGCCCCAAGACGGTCCAAAAGAGCCCCAAGACGGCCCACAAGGGCCCCAGAAGGGTCCCAGAAAGAACCCCAAGAAGGCCCAGAGACGCCACCAAAAAGAGCGACCGGTAACGCAAAAAGCTCTTCATTCTAAACAGCGACAGGTGACGCAACAAGTTCTGAACACCAAGGCTCCCAAGAGCGAGCGGTGACGTAAACTACTCTCAACACCAAGGCTCCCAAGAGCGAGCGACGTGTAAAAGTCTCTGAACACCAAGGCTCCCAAGGGCGAGCGGTGACGTAACAAGCTCTTACCACCAAGGGCTCCCAAGGGCGAAGGGCTGGCGTGAGCCATCTCGGGCAAGTTCCGGGTCCGCTCTTTCCGTTCCCGTGCCGGTACGGCCTTTCGGGTGCCTCCTGGCGATATTTTTGAAGCTTCTGAGGGGCTGTTTTTGGCTCAAGCCGCGAAAGTTTAAACCAGTTTTATTGTGAAAGCTTGTACTCGTGAATCCGGTCGGGCTGACACTGTGTGAGCCGAGCCTTTCGATCTGCAGAGGGTGTTCAAAGCACGTGCGCTCGAGCCCTGCTGACCGGGTTGTGAAACACTTGTTGAGGAAAAGTGCAGTTGTCAGGCGTCCAGTCTGTCACTTCAGAGTTTACTCATCGAAGGGGGCCTCCTGGGGTCTCGAGGCGGCTCCTTCAGGGCCTTTTGGGGCTTATTGGGGGCGCCTTGGGGCCTCCTGGGCGCCTCTTTGGGCCTCCTGGGCGCCTTGTGGGGCCCTCTTGTGCTGCCTTGAGCACCTCTTGGGCCGTTTTGGGTCTTTCTTGGGCCGTCTTGGGGTGGTCTTGGGGGCCTCTGAGGCCGTCTTGGGGTAGTTTTGGGGGCCTCGTGGGACGTCCTGGAGCGTTGGAAGTTTGGGAAAGCGAGAACCCAAGAAGTCTTGGGACCATCTTGGGCGTCTTGGATCGATCACGCGGCGATTCGAAGCCCTCTTGGACTGTTTGGGCGGCCTCTTGGGACCCTCTGGACCCGTCTTGCGGCCCGCTTGGGCCCGAACAAAATACGCGACAAGCCGCGACGCGCCCTAGGGGAACTGCGGCAAGTCCCAGACGATTTGGGTCTAGGCTTCTCAAATAATCCTCAGGACTGAGGCCTGAGATTCCAGAGCATCAAGCGAGGGACCTGAGGAGACTCCAGCTCGTGCCTCCGGGGCGCGGTGGCGGACATTGAGGCGTTTGATAGTGATTGTTGTGTTGGGGGAGTTTGGCAGATTCCTGTCGATGCATATTCTGCTTCTGCTCGTGGGCATCGTGTGGTGGTCACCGACGCACCGATCGTGGCATTCGTAGCCCATGATGGTGTTTGAGCATGTTGCGTTCGCAGGGATCCTCCATATTGTTGTACTTGCGTGTGCTTGCGTTCGCAGGCATCCTGTGGTTCTCGCAGGGACGGTGTGGTGCTCGCAGGAGTTTGATGCTTGACAGGAGTGGTGGGGGAGAGGGGGCGGGGGTATTGGCGTGGTTTGAGGCTGGTAGAGTGGGGGAGGGGGACAATATAGATAAGGAGCAGTGTTGAACCCCTCCCCGAAGAGGAAGCGCTCTAAACCACCTACGCCCTGAAGGCCGGCGAGAGTCTGGCCTCGGAGTGATCCGATCCGATCACTCTTGCTCCCCCCCCGTCGCCGCGCAGGTGGCACCAGTGCCGCCGCGGAGCGCCGAGACGCAGCGGCCCCCTCCGCGGAGGAGGCGCCGCCGCGGCGCCGAAGCCATCGTCATCGTCGTCGTCGTCGTCGTCACCGTCACCGTCACCGTCACCGTCACCGTCGCCGTCGCCGTCGCCGTCACCAGTCGTCGTCGAGGTGGCCTTCGCCGTCGCCAGCGTCGCGGAGGTCGCCGTCGTCGCCGTCTTCGTCGACGTCGCCGTCGCCTGCGTCGTGAAGGCCGCCGTCGACGCCGCCGGGTTCGTCGTCGTCGCCTTTGTCCTCGTCGCGGGCCCAGGGCGCCTCCGGATGGGCCGCCCTCGGGGGGTCCAGGGCGGCCCCCAAGGGGGCGTCAACGACGGCCCGCCAGAGCGCGGCCCTCCCGGGCCAGGGGAGGCGACTCCTGGATGAGTTTCGGGGGCTGCTCGTGCGGCCACAAACCACGAGGGAGCCGCGTGTGGTCTCGACAGGACCACCGCGGGACAACCAAACAGCAAAACAGAAACAGCGGACAGATACAGGATAACCACGGTGCGGCCGTACGGCAGCGGCGGGACAGCCAGTGGAGCACGTGACGGCCAGGCTCAGGTTGGGGAGGAAAGAAACAAGTGAACAAGATATGTTGCCTTGCTGTGGGGGAATCTCGCGCAGCACCGCCCCCTTCGCGCGCACGGCACGTGCCGAAGCATGAACAGATTTCGCGCTGGGGGGAGGGAACTTCTGTTCACTTCGGACTGACCCCCCAACCTCCAATATGTTGGTCCATCACTGCCGCAGATGTGCCTCTGTCAATCAATCACCGATCGGGTATTGAAGATATGGGTGAAGACGATGATGATGATGATGCTGATGGTGATGATGATAATGATGATGCTGATGCTGATGATGACGATGACGATGACGAAAACGATGATGATCAAGACGATGCTGATGACGATGTTGTTGATGACGATGATGATGACGATGACGATGCTGATGGTGGTGATGATGATGCTGATGAGGATGATGATGATGATGATGATGATGATGATGATGATGATGATGATGATGACGATGGGGGTGAGGATGAGGATGATCATGATGATGATGATGCTATTGATGATGATGTTGATGTTGGTGTTGTTGATGAGGATGATGATTATGATGATGGTGATGGTGATGATGATGGTGGTGGAGATAATGATGATGATGGTTTTGAGTCTGATAATGAGGATAATGATGACACTTCTAGTAATGATGATGCTGATGCTGGTCATGATGATGTTGCTGATGTTGATGCTTATGATGATGATAATGCTGATGATGATGATGACGATGATGATGATGATGACGATGATGATGATGATGTTGATGGTAATGGTGGTGGTGATGATGATGATGATGCTGATGCTGCTGATGATGCTGATGATAATGTTGGTGCTGATGACGGTGATGATGACGATGTTGGCGGTAATGATGATGACGACGATGATGATGGTGATGATGATAGTGGTGATGATGTTGACACTGATGCTGATGATTATGTTGGTGATGATACTGCTGATGCTTCTGCTGCTCCTGTCGATGACGATGATCATGATGATGATGCTCATGATGATGATGCTGTTGATGATGATGATGATGATGCTGATGCTGATGCTGACGATGATGGTTATGATGATGTTGATGGTGATGATGCTGATGATGATGCTGATGGTGATGATGATGATGCGTATGATGATGATGCTGATGGTGATGATGATGATGCTGATGATGATCATGATGATGACGATGATGCTGATGATGATGATGATGATGATGATGATGATGATGATGATGATGATGATGATGATGATGATGATGATGATGATGATGATGATGATGATGATGATGATGATGATGATGATGATGATGATGATGATGATGATGATGATGATGATGATGATGATGATGATGATGATGATGATGATGATGATGATGATGATGATGATGATGATGATGATGATGATGATGATGATGATGATGATGATGATGATGGGTGGTGGTGGGCGTGGTAGTGATCATAGCGAGAGGGGAGGTGACCACAGCGGCGGGTCCTTTGTGCCAAATGCGTGATGCAAGTGTCAGGAGTTCTGTGCAACAAGTCTGGGACAAGTTTCGATCCGTGCCCCTGCAAATCCTCTCCTTCCGTTGGGGCGGGAGTCCCGGCGGGGCGGGCGGCTGCTTGCTGTTAACGAGCCCAGCGCGGGGGGATGCCACGTGTTGGCGTAACACGCGATGGGGGGAACTTCACTATTGCACCGTTCCCCCATGCGAGGGAATGTGACGAAAGTGAGGAGGAGGAGGAGGAGAAGGTGTTGGAGAAGGAGGAATAGGAGGAGGAGGAGGAGGAGGAGGAGGAGGAGGAGGAGGAGGAGGAGGAGGAGGACCAGTGAAAGCCCAAGAGTCATCAACGATGTTTGAATAAATCCTTCTCCAAGCTCCCTGATCATAGGCTCCATACAACGGTTCGTTTCCGCTGAAGGAACTGCCTCGTTGCAATGTGTTTGAAGACCCTGAAGCATGCCAAAACATTGTTCTCGGGAAGCCAAGGCCACGGATCACCCTGACTGTTCTGTCTTGACGAGTCCGAATCGTGCCAGAACGCCAGTCTTGGGATTTCAACACCGCGAATCAATGTACCTGCTGCACCCTCATGATCCTGAACCCTTCTAAAGCATCGTTGCTGGTACACTGACCATGGGAATCCGTGAAACTCTGGGAAATGTTGACAACGAATACGAGCGGCGCCGAGGCGAGATCCACATTTTGAAAAGGAGCCGCCTTCAATCCGTGAAACTCTTGCGAATGTGCGCGGCGCGCTGGCGAGAGCCACATTCAAAAAACGGCCCGCCCTCCATTTGTGAAACGATGCCAATGTTTTAGCTTCAGGGTCATAAATGGTAAGGATTTCTCCGGCGAAACACCCGGCCCGCCCCAAAAATTGGCTTCCGGGGTGCGACAAGGAGAAGTCATGTATCAGGAAAAGGCATGAAGGTGGACGAAGAGAAAAAAAGGTGGAGGAGGAGGATCAGCGCAAGTCCAAGAGTCATTTACGATGTTGGAATAGACCTTCCTCCAAGCTTCCTCTTCGTAGACCCCAGGGAACTGCCCCGTTAGAAAACAAACCGTTTGAAGACCCTGAAGCATGCCAAAACATTGCACTCGAGATTCCAAGGCCACGGATCAACCTGAGTGTTTCCTGTGACGATCTTGAATCGCGCCAAAACGCCGTTCCTGGGATTTCACCACCGCGAATCAAAGCAGCTGTTGCGCCCGCGCAACCCGGAACCTTTTCCAAAACACCAGATGTGGTATTCTGACCATGGGAATCCGTGATACTCTTGCAAGACGTATAAACGAATGTGCGCGGTGCTAAGGTGGGAGCCACGTTTTGAAACAATAATTGACGTCACTCCGACACAATCCTGCACTTTGTTCAAACAAATGCGCGCGGCGCGCAGGCGAAAACCATAGTTTGTAAACGGGCCGCCCTCAATCCGCGAAGCCCTTGCCAATGTTTATAACGAATGTGCGCGGCGCTACGGCGAGAACCACATTTTGAAATCGGGTCGCCGTCAATACGCGGAACACTTTCACACTTTTAGATTGTATGTGCGTGGCGCTGAGGCGAAAACCACATGTTGAGAGCGGGTCGCCCTCAATCCGCGGAGCCCTTGAATCTGTCAAAGCGAATGTGCGCGGCGCTACGGTGAGAGCCACATGTTGAAAACCACCCGACCTCAATTTGTTAAGCGGTTGCCATATTTTTGCTTCAGGGCCATAAGTGGTGAGGAAGCCTCATGCGAAACACCCGGCCCGCCCTAAAAACTGGCCTCGGGGTGTTACAGGGAGATGATGGGAATGATGATGAGGATGATGATGATGATGATGAGTAGGAGGAGGAGGAGGAGAAGGAGGAGGAGGAGGAGGAGGAGGAGGAAGAGGAGGCGGAAGGGGAGGAGGAGGAGGAGGAGGAGGAGGAGGAGGAGGAGGATGAGGAGGAGGAGGAGGGAGGAGGCAGGTGGGAAGTTGGTTGCGCCAGGGAAAGGGGGCCCGAGGGAGGAGCGAGGGAGAGGGAGGAAACTGCCCGGAGCGGTGAGAGGGGAAGAGGGCGGAGGCGGCGACGGCGGCGGCGACGAAGACGACTGCGACAGCGGCGGCCTCTCTGCGGCGCAGGCGCGCTCTGGCGCCGCGCCCACTGCGGCGGGCCGCGCGGCGGAACGCGACGCGCGCGCGGGGGGGGGCCCGCCGGCCGTCGCCCGAGAAGCCGCGTAGCGACCTCCGCAGGAAGAAGCGGCGGAGCAGCCGACGTCGGCGGCGCAGACGACTGCGGCGGCGGCAGCTTGCGGCGCGGCTGGCGGCGGCGACGTGAAGCAGAGGATGAGCCGGCGTCGGCGGCGGCGGCGAGGATTTGCGCAGGGGTTGGGGAGGGGTCTGGGCGCGGGAAGCGCGCGCGGGGGCGGGGGAGAGGAGTTTTCGTCTTCGAGGAGGTGGCGACCCCTCTGTTGTGTATAGTGTGTCCGTTGAGACTGCAGGTTATGTGCAGCGGGAGTGGGGACCTTTGGGTTCCCAATTTTGGTCTCAGGCCTTGCAGCGCGTTGGCCTTGCAGTGCGTTGGCACCTCGGGAGGGGGGTCGCGCCCAGCGGTTGGTGGTTCGCGACCCTAGGGGCCCCTGTTGCACGGCTATAGGGCCAAGCCATACCCGGCGCGCGGCTACTCCAGCGCCCCCCCAGTGGCCGCGTTGACCGACAAGAGAGTGGTGGGCACGCGCTCTTGCGCCGCGAAGAGGCATGGTGCGCGCAGGGGTGGGGCGGGGGAGGGGGCGCTGATTTGCGGGGCGCCCTGGGGCGCGCAGGGGTCGCCGCGGCAGATCGGGCGCGGGTGGTCGCGCGAGCCGTGCCTCGACGCGCCGCCCGGCGGTTGCTGCAGCGAGCGGGGCGCTGGCTGCGCGGAGTCGAGGAGTCGGCTGGGGGCGTTCAAATATTGAGAGGTTGGGCACGTGCGGGGGCCGACCTGGACAGGGGCCGCGGCGGCGACCAGGTTCGGATGTGCTTCGCGCCTGGCCATAGGGCAAGGAGCGCCCGAGCGTCCTCTACGAGGCTGCCTTGGCCTTGGCGGCGGAACGCCAGCTGCAGGTCGACCCGCGCTTTGAAGCGCTGGTCGAGGGCGAGCGGCAACCCGCGCGCGCGTCCACGGAGGGAGGCGCCACCGAAGAAAGCGGGCAGGCAGGGGCAGTCACCTTTGACCTTGGGGAGGCGGAGCCAGCCGGGAACGGGCCCGCATCGGCAGCCGAGACAAAGGGCGCGGGCCAGCCCAAGCAGCGGAAGGCGAGGGCTCGTAGCACGCCGACCCCCGAGCTGGCGAAGCCGGCCGCGCGGCGCCTGAGCGTGCGATGCAGCAGGCAGCCGGGCCACGAGGTGCTGGCCGACGAGCGGGGCCTCGATCGGGCAGCGACGGATGCGATGCTGGCCAAGCTCGCTGAGGGCACCCGCGCGACCTACCAGCCCGGTTGGCGGGGCTGCCTATTTCGCAGGCAGCTGATAGGCAACGGCCCTTATCGACAAGAGGAAACGCGCGGCGAGAGGCTCGCCGACGAGGTCGACCTGATTCGCTACGTGGTGTTCTTTCACGACGTCATGGGACGTCGGGCCACCCTTTTTAGGCGTCGCCATCTGGTGTGCGCGCACCCTGGCCAGGTTTGGTGACGTCGCCGCGGGCCGTCGGTGGTTGTGGACCACGATGGAGGGGCTACGGCGCTGGGGTGGCAAGGTCAAGCGCGAGCCGCACGCCGAGGCGGTGGTATTATGGGGGCCCCTGATGACTGCGTGCTTCCCCAGGCATCAGACAGCCCTAAAAAAACCAATGCCGCCCAGAACGTCATGGTTTTTAACCAAGACAAAGCAGAAAAACCAAGACATTGCAAACAAACCGAGACAATTGTAGTTCTGGTGATATAGCGTGTATGTTGTCGTTGGTTCGTTGTGAAGATGTTGTGTGTATGTAGACAGCTTTTCTATTATATGTAAGCGTCCAACAACAGACTGTTGTTGCAACCGCGTGCGTTGTGAGCTAGGAGCTGCGTCGTTGGGCGTTGGTAGTAACGCCTCTGCGTCTCAAGGGTACCGGAGCACAGGCGGAAGCCTAGAGGATAGTTTGGCGAGTCAGGGCTGGGGGGCAGTGCGGACAGAGAATCCACCAGATACGTAAACATGCGGGATGACGATGATTGTTTAAGCAAGGCAAACAGTTCTGGATCATCGTAAAAATGCACGCGCGTACGCGACATATGCGTTGCAACAACAACGCAATCTCTTCTCATCCTGGGATGGAAGCTTCGCCCCGAAGGGCGGTGCCCCGAAGGGCGACCGCATGTAGAAAAATATGGGCCAGGAGCGACGAGTCTTATTGTTCCTGGCTCTCGTTCCCTCTCTCTCGCTCTTTCTTTCTCTCTCTCTCTCTCTCTTTCTGTTTTTCTCTCTCTCTCTCTCTTTCTCTTCAGTTTTGCACTGTAGCACGCAAGTGTGTAGGGCACCGCTCTCGGACGGGAACGTGCAGGGGCACCGTTCTCGGAAATGTCAAAGGCCTGCAGCCGGCGCCGCCAGGGGCCCGAGGCCTGAGAAGAAACGCGACCCCAAATCAGCAGGGCGGTGAAACAGCCCACGGTGGTGAAACATAAGGGTGGTGGAACACACATCATACTTGTATATATACACATGAATACAACTGTATGCGTACGTATATGTTAAATGTATGGCAGTGTGTTTGTGTTCATGTATGTGTTGGCGTTGTTATTTACGGTGCTACATTATTATCACACGGTTCCCCATCCATTTTCCAATTATCCTTGCAATCGTTGCCAGGGAAACACCTGCAAAGCGGAAGTCGAGCAGAAGGGTTGGCGGCGGTGGTCTTCCCCGCCACCGAAAACACACAATAACGCAATCTGTGTCCACCTCTATTCGCCAAGTATGTTCGGATCCTTCTCCGTAGTCATCGGGAAATTCGACATGGAATTGTCGAATGCGGTGCCGTGCACGCAACAAAACAAACAACGCAATTTCTATTCATCACCTCCCCTATTTGTCCTCCTTCTGTCTTGAATTCCTCCCTTTTCCCTCCCTGATTTTCCCAATATCACCCTCAGGAAGGATGGAAATGCATAACGCGCGGTGGCGACGCTGTAAGTATTCCCAGACATTGAGCGTCTCGAAAAAAAACAAACAGAGGTGTTACATAGTTTTTGGCCTCTCGGGGCCCTCGCTGGGCGTCGGGACCGTCAAAAAACCACTCGGGATGAAAAACTAGTCCCAGGGAAGTGGTCGGGAGGTCGGGGGCCCGCGTCTCGAAAAAATTGAGACGTCGGATGTCTGGGTTTCCAATATGCTCACCGCGTGCGTGGTGATGCAGCCACGTGGGCTGCATGCGCGCCTGACGCAAAACAACAATCACGCAATCTCTGCTCCTCTTCGGAACGTTAAGTTGGCTAGAGAAAGCAGCAGCCTGACTGGAAAAAACAGGCGCCCGTTCCGGCGGGGCCAGCCGACAACGCAATCTCTTATCATTACCCCGTCTGAATACTATGCCCCTGTCCCTTTCCCCCAGGGGACCAAAACAGCGACCACGCATGGAAATTGTTGATGAAATCGTTCAAGCGCACCGTAGTGGCGATCCCAGCAATCTCTGCCAGGGCAGCAGCAACACAATAGTTGCGAGTGAAACGTTGTGAAACGGTACATAAAGTGCTCTCCGCGGAGTCCGTGAGCCCGCGATGGGCGCCGCCTGGGCCAGGAGGCCATAGGCCCCCTGTGCCCTCCACACATCAGGCGTCTCGATCTTTCGAATTGTTATTTGACGGTCCCGAGGGCCTGCACGTGAAATCCCACACCAACAAAAATCAGACAATCATGAAATATTGTCGTCTCGATTTTTTCGAGACACCCGATGTGTGGGTACGAGCAACAAACAACGCAATGTATTCTCATCCAATTTCCCCTCACAGTCCTTCACTCCTTTCTCCGCTACACACCCTCACCCCTTCTAAACTCGGATTGGGCGATGGGCTTCAACCGTTCACCGTTGCGCAGCAGCCTGCGCCTGCGTTGCAGCCACTTCGGTGCCAGAGCAGCGAACAACGCAATGTCTTCTCATCTATTGTCCCCCGCTTCCCTCCTCCTCTCCCACATTCCCGCTTCCCTCCTCCTCCCTCCTCCTCCTCTTCTCATCTAACTCGTAGAAGCAACAAGTAAAATCGATGGCCACGCAGCGCAGCTGCCTCACCGCAGGGGCCGCCTGGAAGCCGCTCGGGCACTCCAGACCGACAGAGCAAAAACAAAGAACAACGCAATCTCGTCTCCCATCTTTTTTCTCATCCGTAGAAAATCTGCAGCGCTCAGAATTCGCTCATGCTGGCCTCAAGCACCTGGCTGCCCCGCAGCCGGCGCCCGACGAACAACAAATCAACGCAATCTCCGCTCATCCATTGTGGGCTACATTTACCCTCCCCTGCCCCCAGGAATGCGAACAACAGCGCAATGTCTTCTCACCGCCAGGAAATACCATGCCAGGGCAATGCTCACGTCGCAAATGGCACGCGCGCCCCTCGAGGGTGGCCAGCAGCAGCCAACCCGTCGACCATCCAGGTCGCGGGGGTGGAAGAGGTGGCGGGGTGGGTGGGAGAGGTGGATCGAATGGGGGTGCTGGAGGGGACGAGGTAGAGGAGGAGTCGGCAAAACAAACAATCTCTTCTGACAAGCAGCGCAATCTCTTATTCAACTGTTTTTTTTGTGTTGGTGTTGTGTTTCGTTTTGCACATAAGCATTGTTGTTTGTTTGATGTGCTTCTGTATTGCACATATCGTCATTAGTTTGTGTGTGTCGTGATTCGATAAGTGCGTTTGGCAGTCAAGTAGCCCCGCTGTTGTTGCAAACCCCTTTCCTTGTTGAGCACATGCGGTGCACAGTAATTTTCTTTTGTCACGAACAGGAGGTGACGCGCCAAGGGAACAGATTTGAAGAGCCCGCACGCGACGCAAACATTACACGCGTACACGTGCTCAAGATCTTCCCCACCAGAGGCGCACTGCGATCAGCGCGCCTCGGGCAAGATCTTTTGCAACAGTGTAACGTAGAATGTTGGTCCCGCGTGCACGCTTTTCGCAGCTGTCCCCATGACTCGGTTCTCCTGCTCGTCCGCATATGTCCAATAAAAAAGGGGGTTGCCCTGGGTACTTGCTCTTTTGGCAAGGTCCCAGGCCACGTGAAACTTATACGTTTCGTGGCCGCCCCACGCCTTCCACTCGCGCAGAGCTGTCACGATGTGGTTCTGGAGCTGTGAGAGAGCAACTGGCGGCATTATGCGGGGCGACCGTTTCATGACGACTTCCATATCCACGAGCGCCGAAACTACGCGGCGAAGGTGCCGATGGCCTGCGCCGAGAAAGCGCCAATTCTCATCCGCTAAAATCCGAATGAAAGGCATCAGTCTCCGCGTTTGTGCAGCTTTCGCCTTCAGGCGGGGGCACACGCCGCCAGCATTTAGCTGGTTGTACTTTAAACGGTTGATTATTGAATGCTTGCCACGCGGCATACGGCGCATTCTATAATGCGCCTTGAGGCGCCTGCGCAAATGAACCATGTTATCGACCCGCCGCCGCTCCACAGTGGGTGATGGGGGCCCCCAAGCACGCCTTTTGACGATAATGGGAATGGAGATCGAGGGCAGTACGTCGGATGAGGAGCAATGACCAGAG
Source organism: Prorocentrum cordatum (assembly GCA_963575745.1). Taxonomy (NCBI): domain Eukaryota; class Dinophyceae; order Prorocentrales; family Prorocentraceae; genus Prorocentrum; species Prorocentrum cordatum. The sequence continues at coordinate 733,799 of CAUYUJ010020837.1, forward strand.
GATCTCAGAAGTGAGAGGAGCAGGTAGGTTGCGAACTCGGCATGCGTGCGGGCCCCCGTTCTTCAGCAGATTGCGCAAAATTTGCGTCAATTAGTTTCAGCATGACCTCACCAGCAACATATTGGCTGATGCCGAGGTCGAAAACGTGCATACAATCGAGGTGAAGACAATCGACACTAAACCCTCTGATGGTGAACAGCGGGCTCCAGAATTTAATGTTGGAAGTGTTTGCAGCGTTGAAAAACGTGAGCCAGCCTGGCATATCCACGCCAATGGACCCACCTGTGCCCACGAGGGCGTGCCAATCAAGTAGGTTTTCGTCGCAAATGACGATCCACCCCACGGGCAAATGAAGTTCTGGAAACGGCCTTACCAGCGCAAAACCACCATATTTGCGCGAAAGCTCCATGCACCTTAGAAGCCTGCGCAGCTGGGCACGACTTTGCACGTACCTTTTGGTCACGCACGCCCCGAGGTCATCATTAAAATCGCTACGCTGGCGGGGGCGCCAAGGGCAGAGGGCCAACGTGCGGGCAAAATTAAACATATCAGCGCGGGGTGCGTTGCAACAAAAACACGGGTGCTGAACGTGCGTCCAAGTTGTAAAACCGAAACAAGAAACATATTCTAACAAGTCTGCGCGATACTCCACGAGAGCGCCATATTTCCCGAAGGGGAGGCCGCGGTGGAGCTCGCGAAGCTCTTGGGAAAAAGGCTTTTGGTTGTGGTCCAGGGACGGAAACGTGCCAGCGGCGAGCGCCGAGAATGACCAGGCGATCACCTTTTGTATTACTTGCATCGTGCACCACCCTTTGCACGAGCACTGGCAAAGGTCAGATTTTTTAACAGTGCAAATCAAATGTCGTTTTCTGTTGGGATCCACAGCCGAACTCCAATACCAGCAAATAAATGAATCTGTTTTCGAGAACGGAACTCCGTCTGAGTATAGCGCGAGAGGAACGGTGTCTGCGTGTCCTCTTTCTAAAACAACAGGGTGCGAAGCATGCGTCCCAGGCAAATCATTAATATCAACAGTGTTGAAATCTGCAGGACGTTGCTCCAGCAGCTCGAAAAACCTCTCGTGTGAATCTTTATTCAAGTATCTCGATTCCGTATGTTTGCTCCACATGGGAACGGCACACGTGTAAAATGATGCAGCACGTCTCTCACCCAGTGCATGCCTAATGTGCTCAGCATAGTGCCCACGACCCGGAGCGCGGGCTAAGTCTTCAAGGCCAGTGCCCCCTGCAAAACCGCTGGGGTGTTCGCATCTTCCAAATGCAAGGGGAGGGGTGAAAAGGAAGTGTGCAGGGGAGAGGGGGGATGAGTGGAGGACAGCGATGAGGGAGGAGACAGGGAGAACATAAAGAGATAGAGAGAGAGAGAGAAATAAAAAGAGGGAGGTGGGGGATGGAAGATGCTATACTCCACGGGGCTGGCCTGCATGAGTGACGTGGTGTGCTAGAATGCACGCGTCAGTGGCCGTCCAGAGGCCACGGCGGTACCTGTCCACCACGTACTCTCGGAGGCCAGATCCGTTGCTTCGGCGGTTCAAACACAGGGCCCTGACAGACGGGATCTAGACGGGATTTAAAACCTCATTCGAGGGGAAGGTCACCTTACCGTCCCTTCCTACAAACAGGTTTACATGTGTATACGCACACGTATGTATAGATGTATGTACATACATTTGTACATACATACATGTGTGTATATATATATATATACATAATCATGTATACGTATATACATATATGTGTATACAGACATACATACACACATACATACATACATACACTCGTATACAAACCACATCCCTCGGACCAGGGCCCTGTGGTTCAACCGCCGACGTGCCCTGGCCTGCAGTACCAGGATCGCCACCCCCACTGCCTCCAGCGCCCACACCAGGAGCGCGACGCGCACTGCCTCCAGCGCCCACACCAGGAGCGCGACCAGCACTGCCTCCAGCGCCCGCGCGACCCCCTCCACCTCCAGCGTCGGTGGAGAGCAGGGCTGCAGCGGCGCGGGCTGACATGTGTGAACAACGACAACGTATCGTTTGAAACCGAAACGCTTACGGACAAACCCAGTGAAACCGAACGCTTGAAGTGAACAACCACAACGTATTGTTTGAAACCGAACGCTTCAAGTGAACAGCCACAACTTATTGTTTGAAACCATGGTATCCTATCAGTTCTAGCGTCGATGGCCCCAGGATGCGCGCAGTGACGATGCAAGTTCCTTGAACTCCCCTAGCTGGAACTTGTCCCCACCTGGTCAGCAAAAGCAAGGATGCACAGGTACGCATTGGAACAGCACACATCTTCAAGATGCAGCATGATTGCATTTGATGATGGATGTGGCGAGGTGTTCAATGATGTCTCTCCCCCCTCCTCCATGCGAGGTATAGAGGCCCCCAGCTCCCAGGGAGGTGTCACCAAACGTTGTTGACCCTGGGACCCCTCTCAAAAACAGAATTGGCTCCTCCACTCCACGCCTCCATAATATGATGTGCGTATGTCCACTGGCATCCCTTCTCGCCCCTCGTTAGTAGAACTGGGGATGGGTGATCAGCAACACTTGGAGTGCCCACGCGAGCGTATTCGGGACGACCCACGTAGCACCATTAACGAACTCAGTGCAGAGCATTCTGCAAGGATGCCTGCACCAGTACGGGAGGTGAAGGAAGGAGCGTCAGGGGGTCGGGCGGGAATGGTTGGATGGGGATCGGGCGGGCGAGATGATGCTCCACCAGCTGAGTGCCACGCCCTCCTCAGACAATCAAGCTGGGAGGGTACTTGCAACCAGGGCGTGTAAACACTACGCGTGGAGGTACACTAAACTTGGAAGGAGGAGAATGATGATGATGGTGATGATGATGATGATGATGATGCTGATGATGATGATGATGATGATGATGATGATGATGATGATGATGATGATGAGGAGGAGGAGGAGGAGGAGGAGGAGGAGGACGAGGAGGAGGAGGAGGAGGATGAAGAAGAAGAGGGGGGTAATGTGGCGGAGGAAGACGACTGAAGAAGGGTATGAGGAGGAGACGTGCAATTCTCGAGAACGCGTCGCTTATTTCGAGCGATGCACGGCGAGCCCCTCCTCGCCTTGCTCGAGCTGTAACGTCGCGCACGTCGCGCGCCAGCAAACTAGGACCGATCGGTCCGAAACGTCGGCCTTCGCATGGCCTCGGCCGAACGAGGAAGGGCACCAGGGTCAGAGACGGCCTTGGGCTCTGGGCATGGCCTCGGGCCCCCAAACGAAGAAAAGGTTCCAGGGTTAGAGACGGGCCCGCGCATATGGGGGGGTACCCCCCATCCGCGGGCCCGTCTCTGACTGGGACAAGGGGTGTTGAAATGTTTAGGCGCCCACCCTTCAGAATGGCCGAGAAACATGGCCGATGAGCCCCTCGAGGGCCCCCTTACTATCGAGAGGAGGTCTGATCACTCGATCACTGCCCTCGAAGATATCACCCTCATCTGGAGCTCCTTCCGTCACCCCTCCTTCCGTCACCCCCCCGCCGATTGTTTCATCATTCTCTCTTCCTTTACGGTGATACCGGATCCTCCCTCCTCTCGAATTTGTGCTCGGGTCGGGAGGGTGGATCACGGCGGTGCGATCTGCGTGTTGGCCGCGGCGACGGACTGCTGGACAGGGAGGATCATCTGGTAGAAGCTGTTCGCCTGGAGTCCCCGCTCCCTCTCACGATCCCCATCGACCGTTGCACCCATGGAGGGATCAACGGGATAGGCGATCACGAGTGGGAGGATCTGTCAATATTGCGTCTTCCGTTGCTTCATCCTCTTCCTGTTCCTCCTCCTCCTCCTCCTCCACTCCCTCCTCATCATTCTCCCTCTTCACCCGCTGATGGCCTTTGTGATGGCAGCGACGCACTCGTTGTAGTTCATGTCGGCCTCGGACGACCTGGAAAGAGAGCGATGCGAGACCAATCCGTCATCACCTGGGCCTCGGGGACCAGGCGATGAGGGGATTGTGTTGGGAGAAGTTGTGACGAGGAAGAGGACGAGGTGGAGGGGAGGAGGCGGAGAGGGAGGAGGAAGACGAGGAGGAGGAGGATTGATGCGACCGACCTGTTCTGCACATGGTAGACCAACGCATCCTTCGCAAACTCCAGCGCGGCGACATTCTCCTCGAGCTGCACGTGCCACGGCTGCAACCAGGGCATCTCGGACACCTCCGCCCTCGATATTAGTCGAGTTCGTCCTCATCTTCTCGTCCTCTTTCCTCCAATCCTCGTCCTCGTGCTCCTCCTCGCCATCCTCCCCCCTCATTTTTCATCCTGCTGTTGCTCATCGAGTTCTCCTCTCTCCTCTCGCCTGCTCCAGTCGTCCTTCCCAACCTCGTTCGTGCATTCGCCTCCTCATTCATGATCATTCCCACTCCTAGTCCTCCGCTACCTCGACTGCAGCTGCAGTGTTCCTCGTCAGAGGGCCAAGCATCCCTCCAGTTGGCTGGAACGGGACCCGTGGTCGGCCGTCTGCATCATCATCATCAGCAGCAGCATCAACAACATCATTGACATCATCATCGTCTTGATCATCATCATCATCATCATCGTCATCATCAGCATCATCATCATCATCATCATCATCAACAACATCATCATCATCAACACCAGCATCATCAGTAGCATCGTCATCATCATCATCATCATAATCAGCATACTCAACAACATTATCAGCATAAACTCAAGTGGAGTAGTAATGCGACTCACAATCATAATGCTAGTCATCATCACCATCACCATGAACCTTGCCATCATCAGCATCATCAGCATCATCTCACCACTCACCACCATCAGCTTCACCATCAGCCACAGCAGCACCATCATCATCAACACCTCCTCCTCCCACCTTCCAGCCAGACAGCAGCGCGTGGAGGTGGGTAGCAGCTCCCAGGTTCGTGGCCACGCTGGTGCCGATCTGGATGGATCCTGCTGTCGAGGGCGTCGCTGCTGCTCCAGGCTCGTCCTGGGCTTGGGGAATAGGATACTCAAGACTTCTCCATCTCCCTAATCATGGGGATGGAGGGTTGATTATCATATTCTCCTCGAGGTATTCCCACCCTCATCGCATCATCCTCCACATCTCGTATCACGCTCCTCCTTCTCGTACCCCCCTCCTTATGTCACAACTCCTCCTCCTCCTCCTCCTCCTCAGTATCCTCCTTCCTCTTGCTCATCTCGTCCCCTTCCTGGCACCCTGGAAAATCCGTAGCGTCCTGATCCATGTATCCTACCTCCTCCTACCCCCACCTCCTTGACAGCCTACCCATCTGAACATTATGGCATCATATTTGTATCATCTATGTTTTCCCTCAGCGTCCTCATCATCAGTGTAGCTGCTGTAGGAGCCGTCATCGTCCGAACCGCTGTCCAGGGCCTCCGCCAGAAGCGAGGAATCGGGGATGGATGAGCTCGGAGAGGAGGTTGGAGGACGAGGACCTCGAACAGGACAGATGCACGCAAGTCACGGGAATATTGTTATTCGAGGTTCTCGTCCTCCGTCCTCCACTTCGAAGCTAATCCATTTCGATCCCTCCCTCCCGTCTGGCCTGCGAGCAGCGACCAGCAAGGTCGCGCCTGACGGGCTCCACCGGCTGCTGGTCGCTGGTCAAGCTGGTCTGCAGCCTCTGGCCGTGGTTGGTGGAGACCCGCTCGTAGTCTTCAACTCGCTTGAAGACCTCCTCACCGTGCTGCCTGTCCACCTGGGCTGCCCCTTCTCCTGCTCATCCTCGTCCTTATCCAGGGCTGGATTTTCATCTGAGTGGTTTTTTTTGACAATTCCAGGGCCTGGCAAATCGAGGGCACAACTACGAAACACATAAATCTTGTTTAGGTCAAATCACCCTCAGCCTGGATACACGTATTTGTTAGAATCCTCATCTTCTCTCGGTCTCTTCCTCCTCCTCCTCTTCCTCCTCCTCCTCCTCCTCCTCCTCCTCCTCTCCTCCTCCTCCTCCTCCCCCTCCCCCTCCTCCTCCTCCTCCTCCTCCCCCTCCTCTCCCTCCTCATCTAGCTTCTCTGTTCCCCCATCATCCTTATCCTCATCCTGCCCACCTTCACGTGTCCACGGCACGCCCTGCAGGTAGCGATGATAGCTTCGGCGCGCGCCACGGCCCTGTATAGGCTCGATGTTTACTCCCTGCACTCGGGCTGCTGAATTAAGGAACGATGGATAAGGAACGAGACCCCTAGGACTAACAACGCTTGCGAGGGTATCATGGAGCAGACATGGAAGGACCTGAGGAACATCGAGTACCCTCCGAACCCAAACTGTTCCTTTTTTCAGCGTATTGTCTGTAGGCGAGTCCCCCATCCTCCCATTGATCATCAGTCGATCTTCTCGTGGATCCCCTCATCGATCATCCAATCGATCTCGCCTCCTCACTCCCTCCTTCCTCCTCTCATCAAATCCTCCCATCGGCAATCCATCGATCTCACTCGTAGGTCCTTCAATCGATCCTCATATTCCCACCTTTCCTCACCGATGTCATCTTCCCTCCTTAGATCATTCTAGCCTCGCACCCCTCTTCCATCATCACTCCATCCTTCGGCGTCCCCTTCAAGCAAACAAGAAAAACAACGATTCCTCACAGACATGGGGCAGTCGGGCAAGGCTGCGTTGTAACCGAAACTCACCAGCAGCTCGTCTTTCGTGTACCATTTGTCCTCGTGGCCGCTGCTCCTGAGCCTCTCCTCGTACTCCTGCTTCTCGACTTGCACGAAGTCGAAGTTGCCTATCGCTCATGCTATATGTTCACTATCGTCATCCTTCTTCCTCCTCATCTTCTTCCTCATGCTTATTTATCCTCATCGTTTTTTTTTCGACCACTCATCCTCATCATCGACGTCTTTATCTTCTTCCCCTCACCCTCCTCCGCACCATGTTCATATTCATCTTCCTCATCCTTCTCCGTCAGGTAGCTCCTTCTCGGGTCCGATCATTTGGTACAGTGCAGTTTTTTAATGCATGCTCTGCGTGCGGATCATGTATAAAAAATGCAGGGTTTAGTACTAAAACCAACGATGAGCTCATGCATGAATTTATGCATAGCATTAAAACCTGCCATGTAATGTTGTCCCTTCCTCCTCATATCCTCCTTCCTCAGAGCCCTCTCGTCGAGCCTGTCTCCTGCCAGCGCCGCAGCCAGTGGTCCTTTTTGTCCTGGCTGAGTTTCTTGAACTCATCGTGCAGCTCCTTCTTGGTCTTCTTTGCGTGGTACCTGGGGTGATGATATCCTCCTTCCTCCCCTCGTTCCTCATCCCTCCTTCGATCCTCATCCCCCCATTCTTCTCTTCGATCCTCATCCCCTCATTTCTTTCCTCATCCTCATCCCTCCAATCTTCTCCTCGGTCCTCGTGCCTCGAATGTCCATCACTCCTCCTTCGATCCTCATGTCCTCATCATTCATCAATTCATCCTCTCCTTTTTTTCAACCTGGTTTGTCATCCTTTCCTCGCCTCCTCATTCGCTCCGTTACCTCATCCCTCCTTCCCACCTGCTCAGAACAAGTACAACATTCCTCCTTCCCGCCACATGTTCCCTTCATTCCCACCTGCTCCTTTCCTTCCCACGTGTTCCCACCTATTCCTCATTCCCACCTGCTCATAAGTCATTAAAGCACAGGGCGCCGTAAACGCTGCAGCGCGTTTTCGTGCTCCGTGTTCGCCTCCCTGGCCCGCTTCAGCTTCTCCTTGTTCGGCGCCGCTGCAGCCGCCGCCTTCGCCTCCGATAGGGCGCGGCGCAAGCATCCTCATCGCCTCCTGGGTCCTCTAGCTCCCGAGCTCAGGGAGACGAAATCTATACATATCCACTGTTCCCTGGACATGGCGTGCCATGTATATGTGTATATATACACACGCATATATATGCAGCTGTGCATAGATATGCATATATCCTGGGTCCAGAATGGGCCTGACCAGGGTACCAGTATATGTATAGATTTCGTCGCCCGATCGGGCGTCGACTTCGGTACGAGTGCAACCCGAGTTGCACGCGTACCGAAGTCGACGCGCGGTGATCGAGGACCCCTCCGGACTCGAGCGGGGCAGTTCTGGACAGGAGGCCTTCTGGTCAGCATTCTTGCGCTTCGGGGGCATGGCGCCAGCGCGGCGCCTCACCTGTTGCCCAAATGCGCGGGCCGCGCTGGTTCGAAGCGGCAGTGCATACATATATGGTACCACCGTACGTGCGCGTGGTGGTGGTGGGTCGTGGTGGCGGTGGTGGTGGTGGGTGGGTGGTGGTTGTGGTGGTGGTGGTGGTGGCGACGTGGTGATGGTGCTTGTAGGTGTTGGCGTTGGTGGTGGTTGGTGTGTCGCGTAGGTTGCGAGGCTGCTGCAGTTGGGTTTGATGGGTGCAATCGTGGGGGCTGGGGGCGGTGTGTGCGGGGTCCTTGGACGATCTGGGGGGTGGCCAGGGCGGCCGCGCGGGGGCGGGGAGGTGATGGGGCACATGCGCGCGCGCGATGGAAGAAACATGAAAACACATGAAAACACATGAAAGCACAGGAAATGAAAAAAAACATGAAAAAACATGAAAAAAACATGAAAAAACATGAAAACATGAAAAAACATGAAAAAAACATGAAACACCACGAACATGAAAAAACATGAAAGAAACATGAAAAAACATGAAACACATGAAAACCCATGAAAAAAACATGAAAAAATATGAACATGAAAAAACATGAAAAAAAACATGAAAGAAACATGAAAAAACATGAAACACATGAAAACACATGAAAAAAACATGAAAAAACATGACGCGGGAAAAAACATGAAAAAACATGAAAGAAACATGAAAAAAAACATGAAAACATGAAAAAAACATGAAAAAACATGAAAAAACGTGAACATGAAAAACCATGAAAAAAACATGAAAGAAACATGAAAAAAAAACATGAAACACATAAAAAAACATGAAAAAACATGAAAACACATGACGCGGGAAAAAACATGAAAACACATGAAAGAAACATGAAAAAACATGAAAAAACATGTAAAAACATGAACATGAAAAAACATGGAAAAAACATGAAAGAAACATGAAAAATCATGAAAAACATGAAAACACATGAAAAAACATGACGCGGGAAAAAACATGAAAAAACATGAAAGAAACATGAAAAAACATGAAAACATGAAAAAACATGAAACAACATGAAAAAACATGACGCTGAAAAAAACATGAAAAAACATGAAACAACATGAACAAACATGAGAACACATGAAAAAACATGACAATGAAAAAACATGAAAAAACATGAAAAAAAAACATGAAAAAACATGAAACCACCACCGCCCGCCCGAAACCCGCAACGCACCCGCGTCTCCCAACTGTCGACGCACCCCCGCCAACGCACCTTTGCCGAAAGCCCGCTAATCCGCCGCCACCGAACCCCCGACGCCCCCCCCACGACCAACGCGCCCCCGCCGATCGCCCCGTATACGCCCGCCCGATGATCACCCCGCCGCCACCGAACCTCCAGACCGCTTCCAAACGCAGCGTAATCGAGCGCGGCTGGGAAATCCTCAGCGATCGAGCCGCGCGAGCGCTTGAGCCCGACTATAATCCCCGTGCCCCAACCATAACGCAACACCTCACACCCCAAAGTGTCCACTTCCGAACGCAGTGGTCGATCAGCGCGGCTGGAAATCCGCAGGTCGATCGATGCATGTATGCAGCGGTCCTCTCCGGAGCCCAGCACAATCATGTGCACCTGGCGGCGGGGGGCAGGGGGGGGGGAGCGCGCGCGTGCGGGCACGCGTCCGTGCATCATGTGGTGGTGGTGGTGGTGGTGGTGGTGGTGGTGGTGGTGGTGGTGGTAGTGGTGGTGGTGGTGGTGGTGGTGTGGTGGTGGTGGTGGTGTGTGTGTGTGTGTGTGTGTGCGTTTGTGTTCAGATCTGATGTTATTCTCTTCGCCCTCGGGCAGCAACGTACTGAAGCCACATACTCTAGCGTCAGTACGCAGAAGAAACATATTAAAAACACGGGCGCGCGCTGTACATGCAATCATTTCAGATCGTTGGGTTTGTTGCCAGGGGTGGTGTGCTGGGTTGTTAGTTCGTTTATGCAATACATTGGTTGGGTTGTGGGGTTGTCGATCACATGTTGGACATCGCATGCATCAGTTTCATGTGCGTTCGAGGTGGGTGTGGGGTGTGAGCTCGTGGATTATGTGAGTTCGGTTGTTCGGCAGTGGTGGTTGTTCTGTACTCGGGTTGTGGTAGTGGTGGTAGTGGTGGTTGGGCTGGGTCGACGGTTCGGTGGACGAGTTGGGTGGGTGGTGTCGGGTGGTTGGTGCTTGTACAGTAGTGGTGGCTTGTATGGCTTACGCAACCTGCTCATCATGCACTGCCACATCAGTCCACTTCCGAACGCAGCGCACACATGACGATGCAAACAAGCAAATCCCCAGCCCCATGTCACCAGTCGGAGTGCTCCCCGGCTCGAGCGCGGCTGGAATCCCACCGTGTTCGATCCCAGAACTGCGCGCAAGGCAAGACCATGCACCGATCGCAACGTTCAGGCCACAATCGTCCGAGTGGTCCTATGCACCACCTCCTTGTCCGTTCGATCGACCCCTGAATCATCCTGAACACAATTACATACATACACACATACATACATACATACATACAGACACCCAGACATACAGACATACAGACATACAGACAAACATACATCACTCGAGGATCTCGCTGCGTATGCGAGGCAGGATTGAAGCATCCTCAGAGACTCGACTCCTGAACCATCCTTGGGGGTCCTAGGCGGGTGCCCGTTTGCACGAACCGTTTGGCGCCCATGGCACATGCATTCTGAAATCATCCTGCAGAGGGGCCTCTCGGGAGAGCGCAACTCGAGGGACAGTGAGGGGGACAGCGTCGACGTGAGGGGGAAGGGAAGTTCGAGGGAGGGAGGCTGGTAGGAGGGTTGTGGCATGGGGGAGGGGGCGTTGGACATCGTTCTATCGAACGAGCGTTCTCGAGCTGGAATCTCCTGGACTCGAGGGGAGGGCGGGCAACTATTGTGCCTCGCGGCCTGCGCTTGATCTTGCCAGCGCTCGAGCTGGTCCGTCAGCGCGCGTGCAAAATAATGCGCATGCGGTCTCTTGAGACTCTCGCTCTCTCGCTCTCTCTCTCTCTCTCTCTCTCTCTCTCTCTCTCTCTCTCTCTCTCTCTCTCTCTCTCTCTCTCTCTAGCTCCTCTCACCCTCCAAAAATGAAGGGGGCTATACGGAGCCGCGGGGACGCTCAGCTCCACCAGTACACCACCAGTAGTATACGTCGCCTGGTCAGGGCACGATTGAGGTAGAAGTGAGGGTATGGGAAGGAAGAGGTGTAGAGGATGAATGTGTGAGAGTAGGAAGCAGGGATGGATCTAGCAGGAGGAGGAGAACTCTTGCAGAAAGGCGTAGGAGTTTATATCGATGGAGGGCGGAGGGGAGGGACGAGCGAGGAGGTAAACACGAGGAGTGGGAGGCGCACGTCGTGGAGAAGGCGCTCGAAGAGGAGTGAGGAAACTAATCGTGTATGTATGTACATATATATATATATATCATCAGGACTGGGGATCGAGGGGATAAGTATGGCCCGATGCTGGCCTGGGCCATGCCACGGCCCACACGTAGCAGGTCATCTTCTCGATGTGTCGTCACCTCTGGGAAGGAATCATGATGATACACATGGCAGATGTGCACCGAAACTCCGTCAGCTGGGGCCTCAGGAAGATAAGGGTTGCAGGCGTAAGGAAGGCTGGAGCACCAGCAGCAGATGAGAGCAGAAGGATGCGGATCGATGTAGACCATTCGCTGCTTTGTGATGTCAGGGTCGCGTGGGCACAGATTTGCCCACGTGACCCTGGCACCACAGGGAGATGCTTCGAACGTGTAGATTTTGAAGTTCAGTGCTCCCGATCATCCTTATGTGCTTCTTCCCCTCCACCCTCCTCCGAGCTCGTCCTTCCCAGCCCCATCCCGCGCTATCTTATGCTTGTCTTCCTCCTCTCTCCTCCTGCTGGCATTCCTCTCTCCTCCTTATATTTCTCTTCCTCCTCTCTCCTCCTTATACTTCTCTTCCTCCTCCTCTCTCCTCCTTATACGTCTCCTCCTTCGTCCTCTTAGGCCCAGGATCTCACCTAGGATCCACTGGAGGAGCGCAGCTCGTTCACAACACTGTTCCTGTACGAGCTCACGACAGCCTTGGTGACGGTCGGCTTCTCGATGATCTTCTGCATGACGTACTTCGGGGCCATGCGGGGAGGAGGCGGAGGGGGAGGATGGCATTGACGATGGGAGGTGGGAGTTGGAACTATACGAGGGATGAGGACGGTGGGTCATGGGAGGACTGAAAGGCTGCAGGAGTGGGAGGAAACAAGGGCCCGTGTAGCCACGAGCCCAGAAGAGGGAGGACGGTCTGAAATAGTCATCCCCCTCGAGCTCGCCTCTGCGTCGACCTCTTGATCGCCATCCTCCCTCTTCCTTCCTCCCCCCTCCCCACCATCCTGCAGCCGCTCGATCAGCTCCCCTCCTCGTCCTCCTTCCCCTGGTGTCCTTCATGCACGTCTCGCTCAGCTCCTTGGCATTGTCGCTCTCGCCCCACGTCTTGTCGGCGCACTGGATTAATTGCGGCCAGCCATTCGTCACTGTGGTCGCCCTGAACACGATAGTGCTGATCTTCTCAGCACCCCTCCTCTTCGAATTCTGCATTCCTTCATCCCCAAGCCCGCAGAAGCGCGGGCATGGTAGTGAAGGTAGGGCAGATCCCCACTGCCTTATCACCACCCTGGAGATCCACTACCCCTGTCATCGAGGACAAGTGCGTGGACCTCGAGGGTGGGGAAGTACAATGAGGAGAACGACAATGAGGAGGGGGAAGGGGAGGAGGAGGAGGAGGAAGAGGAGGAAGAGGAGGAGGAGTTCAGGATGAGGAGGAGGAGGAGGAGGAGGTGGCGACGAGGAGGAGGAGGAGGAGGAGGAGGAGGGGGAAGAGGAGAAGGAGCAGGGGGGTCCTCTTCATCTTGATGTTATAGAACTCGCCGCCGACCTGGATCGTCACCATGCCTGCGCTGGCTGACCGTTCCTCCCTGTCCCTCCTGCCCCCCCCGTGGGCCTTGGGAGCCTCTTTGACTTGTGGTGAGCAAGGACAGGATGGTGATGATGGTGATGGTGATGATGTTGATGACGATGATGCTAACGGTGATGGTGATGCTGACGAAGCTGAGGACGCTGATGATAAGGAGGAGGAGAAGGAGGAGGAGAAGGAGGAGGGGAGGAGGAGGAGGGGGAGGAGGGGGAGGAGGAGGAGGAGGAGGAGGAGGATGGGGGGAGGAGGATCTTGAGTCACGGCATGCAAGACCGACTTTTCAAAACGAAGTGGTCCTCGACCGCCCCCCCCCCATTCCGCGCTCCTTCGAGCCCTGGTACCGTCTGGCAGCTCGGCGCTCTGCTCCTCGATCCCCTGGTCGACCTCGGCGCCCTGTCCATCGATCTCCTGGACCTCGGCGCCCTGCTCCTCGATCTCCTGGTCGACCTCGGCGCCCTGCTCCTCGATCTCCTGGTCGACCTCGGCGCCCTGCTCATCGATCTCCTGGACCTCGTCCCCGCTCTCCTGGACCTCGGCGCCCTGCTCATCGATCTCCTGGACCTCGGCGCCCTGCTCCTCGATCTCCTGGACCTCGGCGCCCTCATCGATCTCCTGGACCTCGGCGCCCTCCTCGATCTCCTGGACGGCGCCCTCCTCGATCTCCTGGACCTCGGCGCCCTCCGCGTCGACTGGCTGCACCAGCTCTGCCTACATGCGGAAATCGATGATATGTACATGCGTGCATGGCAGATCTATACACATGTATGCATGCATGGATGTGTATGCCTGCATGCACGTCTGCATGCAGTCTGCACACATACACATGGTATAGATGCATGCCTGTAGGTGTGCACGGCGTATGGTTGTGACTATATGTATATATATATAGATGTATCGGCAGGCATGTCTGCATACGTGGATGGATCGATACATGTATGCATGAATTGCTGTTTTCATGTAAGCATGCATGTTTGTATACATGACTATATGTATGTATGTGTGCATGTATGCATACATACTTGAGCGTGTGTGCATGTATGTATGCATGTGTGTGGGCGTGTGCATGTATGCATGCATCATGTGTGTATGGATGCATGACTCTGTGCATGCATGTATACATATGTGCATAGTCGGTTGCGTAAGCATGCATACATGTATGTGTTAGGTGTGCATGCCTGTATGTCTACATGTAGGTATGCGTGTACGTATGTATAAATGGATGCATACACATATATATATATGGTTGTGACACATATATACATATATACACATATATCTAGATATATGTATGTGTGTGCGTATGTGCGTGTGTGTATGCATGTATGTATGTGTGTATGCACGTATACATGTATGCATGTATGCATACATATACGCAGGTATGTAGGTATGTAGGCATGTATGTATGTTTGTATGTGTGTATATGTATGTGTGTATGGATGTATGTATGCCTGTATGTATGTATGCATATACGTGTATATATGTAGACATGTATGTATGTATGTGTGTATGTATGAATGTATGTACGTACGTATGTATGTATGTATGTGTGTATGTGTGTATGTATGTATGTATTTATGTACGTATGTACGTATGTATGTATGTGTGTATGTGTGTATGTGTGCATGCGTGTAGGTGCGCGTGCGAGCATGCATAGGAACCAGTACAGAGGGACGGAGCTGCACACATGGATGCGGGATTGAGTATTGCCTAGGCGTGGGGAAGTGAGTGATCGAGGAGGAGAAAAGGGACGAGGAGGGCGAAGAGGACGCGGAAGCCTTCGGTGCTGCTGCTGGGCGCTTCATGCGCTTCATCTGCGTGCTGCCTGCTGTTGCTGCTGCTGCTGCTGCTGCTGGGCGCTTGATCGTCGGCAGCTGCAGCATCGGCTCGTCTTTGATGGCCACCATCTCTTTCTGCTCCAGCTGCTGCTTCTTCTTCGGCTTCTTCGTCTTCTCCTTGATCCGCGACTTCCTAAGAGGTCATCCTCGCCCTCCTCCTCGTGCCGTCCTGCTCCTCCACATCCACCTCATCGGTTAAATGCTTTACCTTCTCTGGTTACGTCCTCATTATCTGTCTCCTCCTCCTCCTCATCCTCATCATCATCATCCTCTTCCTCATCCTCCTCCCTCCTCATCATTCCTTGTACCGATCATCGTCCTCCTTCTCATAACTTGCCTCCTCGCCTGGAGGACGCCCCCATCGCTTTCTGCCTGATCGTCACCATCAGCATCATCATCATCATCATCATCATCATCATCATCATCGTCATCGTCATCGTCATCATCATCATCACCATCATCATCATCATCATCATAATCATCATAATCGTCATCATCATAATCGTCACCATCATCCCACCACCCTCACCAGCATCATCATCACCACCATCAGCATCATCAGCATCATCATCAGCATTATCATCTGCCTTGGCGTCGTATCATCGTTCACTTGCTGCTGCCGCTGCTCGTCCTCCTCCTGGTCCTTCCTCCCTCTCGAACTCTGGTTCACTCGTTCCCTCGATCCTTGGCGTCACCCTGCTCGCGAGCAGGGACTTGATGAATGGGATTTTGCGCTTCGGCGCGGGGCTCTCGATCTTGCCGCGCGGCGCAGCCTGCTCCTCGATCTCTTGACTATCGTGGTCGAGCTCGTCGCCCTTGTGCGCCTCTCTCAAGTCATCCTCTTCCTGATCGTCCTCCTTACTTCATTATCATCCCCCGTCTCCTCAGCATGTTTCCCCTCATCTCTCCTTAGTCTCGATTCTTCTCCTTCTCCTCCTCCTCCTGCTCTTCCTCTTCCCTCACCTGCCCCTCATCCCCTCGTCTCACCTGTGCCTTCCCTCTTACATGTTGGTTTGACTCATCTTCCGTGTTACCTCCTCCTCCTCTTCCTCGATCCTCCTCCTCCCTCTCTCGATCCTTCTCCTCCATCTTCGCCATTCGTCCTCCTTCGTCCGCTTCGTCAGCTTCTTCCCTGGCAGACCTGTGCCAACATCTGGCGGAAGCCGTCCTCAGTAATTTGCTCCTCATCCTCGCTGTCGTAGGGCGTGATCTGCCTATCTGCGCTGGCCTTGTCAGGAAGGAGGGGGGGATCCGAGGAGGAACAACTGAGAGCTGATGGGTCAGAATGACGAAAGAGAGGACGGAGGCGGGGGTGGACGAGGAGGAGAAGGATGAGGAGGAAGAGAAGGAGGAGGAGGACGAGGAAGCGGATGAAAAGGAGTGCGGGATAGGCGTGAGGAGGAGAAGGATGATGAGGAGGAGAAGTAGAAGGATGAGAGAGGGGAAATGAGGGACGAGCGGGGATCAGAGAAGGGCGGGGGGCGTGGCACGGTGGATGAGAGAGGCGCCTCCAGCTCCGCCCTCGTCTGCTGGATGCACACTCCTGTCATCTTCTGGTAGTGCGCGTGGATGCGCCGAATCGCTCGTCCCTGCAAGTACCTTGGGTTCGAACACTGTTGATGACGGTGGTGGTAGAGGAGGAATGAGGAAGATGAGGGGACGGTGAGGATGAGCGAGGACGATGATGACAATGATGATGATGATGATGAAGAAGATGAAGAAGATGATGATGATGATGATGATGATGATGATGATGGTGGTGGTGATGGTGATGGTGATGCTGATGCTGCTGATGATGATGATGATGATGATGGCGATGCCGCTGTGGATGATGACGACGATGCTAATGATGATGATGATGTGGATGATCATGCTGATGATGATGTTGATGATGCTGATGATGACGATGCTGATGATGATACTGATGATGATGAGGAGGAGGAGGATGAGGAGGAGACGAAATGAGAGGAGGATGAGCAGGAGGAAGAGGAACAGGAGGCGTTGGATAGGTGCATACTTCTACGCGCTCCTCCTCATCCTACCCCTCCTCGAAGGCGCCACTCCAGTGCTCTTCGTCACCGTCATCTCTAAACCACCTCCTCTTACTCCTGTTCCTCCTCCTCCTCCTCCTCCGCCCTCCTCCTCCTCCTCCTCCTCCTACTCCTCTTCCTCCTCCTCCTCTTCCTCCTCCTCCTCCTTCCCCTCCCTCTCCCTCTCATCCTCCTTCATGTTGCCCCTCGGCACTGGTGTGCCTTCATGACCCTGTTCGTCGGCGCCCTGCCGCGTGCGTCCTGGCTCTGCAGGTGGTTGCGGAGGGGGAGCCAGTACAGCGATGCCCACGCTGCCTCTAGGGGGAAGCATTGCGGGTTCCTCGTTCACCCCGTTCCTCCTCCATCCCTTACCCCACCTTTTCTACATAATACATACCCTGTTCTCCACCTCTCCTCCTCGTGCTCCCGTCCTTATCGTCATCATCGTCTGTTCATTCGGGCCTCCGCACACTTCTGGGAGATGCGCAGCGTGTCCGTGATCGTGTCCAGCGCTTCTGCCATGGTGATCCACACCTGGGACTCACCCCCAGTGGCCCCATCCTCCCCGTCCTCTCTCACAGTCCTTTCTCTCGTCATTGATCCACCTTCCTCGCGCCTCCTCGTCACATCTCCCCCCCCCCCCTGAGCCACAATTCTCTTGCAGGGCTGGTCAGTGTCGTCCCATTCCCCGGCTGCTGGATCGTACGCTATCCTCATTTCCCTGATCGTTGTCACGTTCTTCCTCATCCTCGACTCTCCTCCTCAATCCCCCTCCTCGTGGATCCGTCCCCTCCTCGTGTCAATTGTGGTACTCTCATATTTTCCCCCATTGCACCTTGATCGTCACTTTGTTCGGACGCGAAGTGTACTCCTGCTGGTAATCCTCGAAGTTCGGGATCTTCGTACCTTGATGGGGCGACGGTGACGACACGGAGGATGGCGCACCAGGGGAATTAGCAGGAGTGAGCTGGCAATGCAATGAGAAGGAAGAGGAGGAGGGCCATGTGAAGGTGAGGCAGAGAAGGAGGCGGAGGAGGAGAAGGATGAGGAGGGAGGGGAAGGGAAAACCCTGTGCAGGAGCAGGAGCCGAGGAAGCATTGAACGCATGCTGATCGACCGAGAGGCAGATCTGCAGAGTTGGGCGAGGGCGAGGGGACGGATATCACGATAAGGAATGATTGAGAGGTGGAGGAAGAAGGGCACCCGCGATGACTGGCTGGCCCTCGGTGTACAGCAGCGCCTGATGGCTGGGTGCGTCCCTCCTCCACCCTGCCACTAGTCCTCCTGGCACCCCCTGCTCCTGAGGCATGCTCGTGATCCTCGTGATCATCCCGATCACGAGGATCAAGAGCATGTGCAGGCCTGCTCCTAGACCACATGATCATCATCGTCCCTCATTATCGCCAGTCTTACCGATCTTCCTCATCTCCTGCCGATCCTCGTCGTCCTCCTCCTCTCCCGTGTCCCCCTTCACTCCCTCACTCCCTGCCTCACTCCCTCGCACTCCTCCTCCTCCTCCTCCTTCTCCTCATCGAGCCTCCCCCTTCTTCTCCTCATCATCATCGCCACCACCACCGTCATCATCATCATCATCATCAGCAACAGCAGCATCATCAGCAGCATCACCACAACCACCAACATTCATCATCATCATCATCAGCATCATCATCGTCGTCATCACCGTCAACATCACCATCATCACCATCAACATCACCGTCGTCATCCTCATCATTACCACCATCACCATGACAATCATCATCACCGTCATCATCAGCATCATCACCATCACCAGCATCAGCATCAACACCATCAGTAGCAGCATCATCATCACCAGCATCAGCATCAGCATCATCATCATCATCATCCCTCCTACCTTTTCCATTATTCTCCTCCGTTCCCCATCTGCCACCCTCCTCTACCTTTTCTCTCTCTCTCTCTCTCTCTTTCTCTCTGTTCTATCGCTTTCCCTCTCTCTCTCCATCTCGTCATCTCTCGTTGCATGTGTCCCTCTCGTTCTCCCTCTCTCTCTCTCTTTCGTCTCCTTCTCTCTCTCTCTCTCTTTCTATCTTTCGCTATAATATCTTTCTCTCCCTCTCTCGCTCTCTCGTTCTCTCCCCCACTTTCTCTCTCCCCTCCCTCGCTCTCTTCCTCTCTCTCGATCATGTGTCTTTATCCCGCTCTCTCTCTCTTTCTCTCTCTATGTCTCTCTCTCTTTTTTTTTTTTCTCTCTCTCTCTCTCTCTCTCTCTCTCTCTCTCTCTCTATATATATATATCCTCTCTCGAGATGCATATCTATGTACATACATGTGTACATATCCCACCCTCTCTTTATTTATCTCTCTCCATCTCTCTCTCTCTCTCTCCTCCCCACTCCTCCGCCCATGGAGCCTTCGCGATGTCCTCTGGCTCCTTCGTGCTGCACGCGCGTCGACGGCACTGCAGCTTCGCGGCGTCGACGGCACCCTTGGAGGGAGGGGGGGGACCAGCACCCTCGTCGAACCGATGAAGAAGGACGAGAAAACAAGAGGACGAGGAGGAGGAGGAGGAGGAGGAGGGACGGAAGGATGAGCAGGAGGATTGATGATCTTGACACGATTTTCGATGGCGATGTGGAGGATTGCGAACGATGAGGATTGTGGAGGAGTAGGCGAAGGACAGAAAAGGAGGAGGAGTGGGAGGAGGAGGAAGAGGAGGAGGAGGATGAGCAGGAGAAGAAGGAGGAGGAGGAGGAGGAGGAGGAGGAGAGGCCTCGGGATCGAAGACTGGGATCCCTGCGCGGTCGCACGCCTCGTCGAAATTGAGCCCGAACTGGAAATTGTCTTCGATGAATGCCTCGATCCCACTCCTCTCCTCCTCGACCCTCCTCGGCCTCTCCGATTCTCGAACCGAAGGAGAAGGGCGATGAAGGGAAGGGACTAGGAGGAAACAGGAGGATGAAGAGGAGGAGGGAAGAGGATGAGAGATGATATCATGAGTGCGACGGAAGAGGAGGACAAGGAATGAGAGGGGAGGAAGATAATCACAAAACAAATGGAAGAGGAGGATTGAGGAGGAGGGTGAGGAGGAGGAGGGGGAGAATGAGGAGGAGGAGGGGGATGGGGGAGGCGGAGGAGGAAGAGAAGGAGCAGGAGGAGGAGGAGGAGAAGGAGGAGGAGGAGGAGGGGGGCCTCGGAGTCGGCCGCGGCCTCGGCCGCCATCTGCATGCGCAGGCGCGCGCTGGCGCGCCCTGGAGCCCGGTGTGGGCCAGAGCCAGCGTGCGCAGCGCGCGCGCCGCGCTCGAGGCGCTCCTCATCCCCCCTCCTCCACCTTTCCCTCCTCACTTTCCTCTTCCCACCCATCCCTCCTCTCCCCCTTGGGGCCAATTCGCCCCAGACAGTCCACGGCAAATATACACTGGCCATGGGTGAGCCGCAGGCGTGTGAACCTTATAATCGCGTTCTTGTACACAGTGTATGTACACATCAGTACACATGTGACCAATATGCGATAGATCTCGGCTATTGAACTGTGAACGCATATTTTTCCACTTGTATATCTGACTTCAACATGATATCATTTATACCATTACATATATATAGATGTATATCGGTATATATATATGTATATATATGTATGTATGTGTATATATATATATATATATATATATGTACGTGTGTCGACTGCAGTCGACCACAACATAATATTGCATATTCTTTTTGCACGCGCGACGTCATATGAACAACAACAAAAAATATTACACGTGCCACCCCGAAAACTAAAGGGTGAACACCAATTTCGCACTTGCATATACGAACAAACAATACGTTGCACAGTTCACACTATCAAACAACATGTAGCCTAACGCGAAAGTGTGAAGCACAACGCTTTTCGTATCGCGCGCAGTGTCCACCCCAGGCAACATGGAGTTCTATATTGTGACGCAGCGTATTTTCCTTATCTCGCGCGCGCCCTGGCGCGCGCGCTATAACAAACAATAAAGAATGCACATCTTAATTTCGAGAACTGAATGGTGAAAACCAATTGTTTCACTCGTATTCTGAGGGCCTCAGCCTGGAATTTTACATGTTGAAACAGCATGTTTCCCTTATCGCGCGCGCGCGCCGGCGCGCGGGCAATATATGGAAACAGCGTGATGGAGGCATTGGAAGTACTAGTGAAACAGCTTGTTTCCACCATTCATTTTTCAGGGTGGCGCGTGTCACCTTTGATTTTTTCATATGGCGCCTTTTGTTTTTTTGTGTTGAGCGCGCGCGCGACAAGGAAAGCGTTGTGTTTGAGGATCGAGCATTCCATGTTGAGGTCACCAGAATACGAATGAAACAATTGATTTTCACCATTGAGTTTTCGAACTTAAGATGGGCATTGCAGATATGTTGTTGTCGTGCACGCGCCAGGGCGCGCGCGAGTGCGCGCGCGTGCGTGATAAGAACACGTGCTATTCGACTATGTATATTTCCCTGCCACGGCCTTCATAATACCAGTCAAACAGATGGTTTCATCATTCAATTCTCGAATTTATCATGGAAGATTTATGTGCGTTATACAATGACATGCTTACGAACACTCAACATGTGTTGTTGTGTCTCCTTTATTTGTGTATCGAGCGCGTGTATTGTATTTGCAGAAGAAGCAGAGTTTCTACGGCCTGTTGTGATACTTGTTAGAACAACCAAGACGTTTGACAAAAAACCAAGACATCTAACAAAAAACCAAGACATCTGACAAAAACCAAGACATCGCACAATCTGGAACAAAAACCAAGACAATCCACAAAAACCAAGACATTTCGCAGCTATGAAAAAACCAATACCTTCGGATGTCTGGGTCTTCGTGCCGTGGGCGTCGGAGTACTTGGCGCAGCGGCTCGTCCGGGGCATCTACATCCAGGGCCTGCAGGATGGGCCCCCGGGGAGTTGGCCGGGCATCTGCGACGAGATCGCGCTGGCGATCGCGTTTTCCAAGACGGGCCTGTGCAGCGCAGGTTGCCGCTGCAATCACTTCTGCCCGGGGCGCCCGCTGCGCGCGGTGAGCGCGCTGGGGGAGCTGCGGCGAGAGCGCCCCCGACGGTTTGAGCGCGGTCGCGAATCACGTTTGCCGCTGTTTCGCCGCGCGAACGGCCGCGCGGTGACGCGGGGTGAATTGCAGGGGTCACTGCAGCTAGCCGCGTCGGCCTGCGGGGTAGAGCGAGACCAGATGGGCTCGCGCTCGCTCCGTGTCGGGGGAGCGACGGCCCTCTAATATGCGCGCCGCGATCTCGAGGCGGTCAAGCGCTTCGGTCGTTGGACGACGGGCGCTTTCCACGGCTTTTTGCGGGGGGGGCGCCGACGGCAGCAGTCATTCGCCAAGGGCGTGGCCCAGGGCCATGCCCTGCTGGCCCCTGACGCGAGGGGTGTAGCCGTATTCGGTGAAACCAGCGGAGGCCCAATGGCCGCCGACCCCGGCGGGGAGGGCGAGGGGCCGCGCCCGTGCGCCAGACCGGCGCGGGTTCCGGGCCGCCCGCCCCTGGGCCAAGCCGGAACGGCGGCGTGGCCGATGCGCCGACGGCGATCCGTATGTTGCCGAGTCGAGGTCGTATCAGTTCGCGTCGCTGGGTACCTCGTTTCCATCATCGGTTGCGGGGGACATCGGGCAGTGCGAGGTCGCCGAACTCGTTGAGCGTCGGGCCGAGGCGCGGAGGAATGCAGTTGTGGTTGTCGCCGATCCCGTCGCCCTCAACTCCTTCGCCCCCAGCGCGCGCCGCGCCGCAGCCGTGTCGACTCGGGTTCGCGAGGAGGCGGGCGACGGGGCCGAGGTGGGCCCGATCCAGTTGGGCGGGCCAGCAGCGATGGTCGCCATCGAAGCAGCCAGTGGCTCCGGCGGGCGGCGCCGCGGGCACGCGGGGCCAGATGCTCGCGCACGTGGCCGCGGTGGGAGTCATGGCGAACAGATTGGGGGCGCCGGGAGCGGCTCGGGGAGGTGGACGTCAAGGGCGAGTTGATGGACCTGGGCGACCCAGACCTCGATGCGGCGCCGTGCGGCGCGTGAGCTTGCGCGGCAGCCGGGAGGCCCGAGGGGCGCGGGGCCTGCTGCCTCGCGGACGGCTTCCATGCTATATGGGCAGTAGGCCTCGCGCGCAACGCCGTGGAGAGGCAGGGCGCGGCCAAGCTGGCGCAGGCGGCGGCGTTGTTTGCGGGTCTGGCTTCCCGCCGCCGCATTTTGAAGCGGGCCCCCAGCTTGCGCGAGCTGATGGCGAGCTTCGACGGCGAGGCCGTGGACGGCGCGATGGGCGCCACCCTGGCGAGGGGCATCGGCGTCGGGGAGGAGGCGAGCAACCCTGTCGACGCTAATTTGGCTATGGCGGTAGCGCAGGCGAACCTCCACAACGCTGCGGAGCCGCTTCGCCTGCAAAGAGCATCGACCCCGGCGCCCGTGCATCCGAAGGCGGGCGAGGCCAGCTGCAGAGGAGGCGGGAGTGGGCAGCGCAACCCAGCGCCCAGCCAGCCGCGAGAAGTTGCCCCGACGCGCGAGGCCCAGGAGGCCAGCCGCCCGACGCCGAAGCGCGCGCCGCGCGAAGCGCGCCCCTGGCAGCCAGGGGACAGGGCGCGCCGCAGCGGCGCGGAGGCCCCTTCCCCGCCTGAGGGCAGGCTCGAGCGCGACCGCCGCAGGGTGACGACGACAGCGCGCCCCGCAGGC
This sequence comes from Prorocentrum cordatum, assembly GCA_963575745.1. NCBI lineage: Eukaryota > Dinophyceae > Prorocentrales > Prorocentraceae > Prorocentrum > Prorocentrum cordatum. The sequence goes on from CAUYUJ010020837.1 coordinate 757,453, forward strand.
ACCGCGGGGCAGCCGCCGTCGGAGGCGCGAGACGGATCCAGCAGCTGTGTGCGCGGGCGAGGAGGCGGAGCGAGTGATCAGGCTGTCCTAGGCGCCTCGGTCAGGAAGTACCACCTGGAGGACTTGTTCTCTCAGCGCGGCGAAGTGGCCCACGCGTCGTTCGTCCACGATAAGCGGTGGAAGAGACAGCCCATGGCGCTCGGCGAGTCCAAACGCCACAAGGATGCGAAGGTCGCGCTGGCAGCGCTGCGCGCGGGATACAAGTTCTTCGCGAGCGACGACTACCAGGTGGCGACGCAGTGGGAATCAGAACCGCCAGCAGTGGGCGCGGGCTCGGACGGAAAGGAGAAGACAGTCCCACCGTTCCCGAACTGCGAGGCCCGCGGCCAGCAGATGGGCTGGATCACCCTCCGCTGCACGTACCATATCTCAGCGCGCAACGCTACTGCGAGCTCTTGGCGGGCGATGCGATGGCCAGGGCCCGGCCGCCTGACTCCAGCCAGGAAGGCGAAGGGGAGGGCGCGGAGGGGCGCGAGGAGCCGCCGCGCGCGAAGCAAGAGGCTAGCGATGATGAGCAGCTGGCGCAGGACCTGGACCGCCCACCGGGCACCTTGTCCCCGCGCAAGCGCGACGACCACGCGGCGCGGTCCCCGAGAAGGCGCGGCCGTTCCATCCCACGCCAGCGGCCGACCCCCGAGGGCCGCTAGACGAAGCCACCCGGATCCTATCACGCTCCGAGCGGTGGCAAGCGCGCTGGAGAGCCGCAGGGCGGCCGCCAAGGGCTGCGAGGTGAACGACGGCAAGGGCAAGCCGAGGGGCGGCAAGGCGAAGGGGGGCAAGAGCCCGCCGCGCGCGCGATGGGGGGATTCCAGCGCATGGCCAGCGTCGAGCCGTCAGCAAGCCCGGCGTGGCGAGGGCGCGGGCCACTACGAGCGCTGGGGTAGCGCGGGCGCAGGCCCCCCTCCCAGTCCAAGCTGGGCCAGGGTCCCGAGGCTTGGGCCGCGCGGAGCGCGGCGTCACAATTCGCTGGGGGGAAGAAGCGCAGCGGTGGCCCACTCCGGGCTTCACGCTCTTTGCGCCTTCGGCGCCACCTCTGCGTGGGCTACGCTGCGAACCCATCTCCCTTCTCCCCCCCCCTTCCCGTCTCGCTCGCAATGGCCCTCTTCTGTCAGGCGACGGCCGCCGCTCTCATCCGCGGGCGCGGCGGGCGCGGCGGGCCGGAGGCGGGCGCGCGGGCCCCGCCCCCGCCGGGCCCGCGGGCGCCGGGCGCGGGCCTGGTCCGGGGCCGCGAGCCGGGATCTGACATCGGACGCTGGGTTTGGGGCCCGTCGGCGCGCGTAGCGTCCGCGTCCCAGGCGGCTTCGCACTCGCCCTGCCTGGGCCGCCCGCTTTGTTTTTTCTTGCGCTCTGCTTCTCCCTCATCTTCGTCCTTTTGGGTGCCCTGCGCCCCACTCGCGCTCAGCAGCCCCTGCCCGTCGCGCGTCTGCGGCCCCGCCGAAGCAGCCCGGCGTTCGCCTGGGGAGGCTTCAATGTTGCAGGCAGGTGTCCTTCTGTGCTGCGCTGTTGGTTTTGTTTGGATGATAGCCGATGGTCAGCGAGCGTGCCGAAAGGCGCGCAGCCGTGACCGCTGCGCTCCGCGTTGAACGAGCCCTAGCTGGCTCGCGCTGGGAGTGCCGGGAGAACGAGCGCGTGGCCGCTTTGCCCGTCCTGACATTTTTCTCCTCCTCTTCCTCCTCTCTCCTCTTGTGATTAGTGCATGCGCGCCTGAACGCAACTTGTATATAGTCTGTCCTTTGAGACTGCAGGTCATGTGCAGCGGGAATGGAGACTTTTGGGTTCCCATTTTGGTCTCTGCAGCCGCTCGGGCTCGAGACCGAGGGTTTGCCCTCCCACCCCGATTCGCTCCCTTTTGGGCTCTGTCGCCGCTTGGCCGATGGGCCGGCGAGCGTGCCGAAAGTCGCGCAGCCGTGACCGCCGGTGCGCGCCGTGCTGCACGAGCCCTAGCGGGCTCGCGCCGGGAGAACGAGCGCGTGGCCCCTGTCTTAAAAATATCATCATTGCCTTTTCCCCCGTCCTGGTTATATCTCTCCTCCTCTTCCTCCTCTTTCTTCTTGCGTTTAGTGCACATGCGTCTGCACGCAACGGCGACTTCACCTTGGCAGTGTCTGCCTGAGGGAGATGGGTCCCGAGGTGCTTCGCCGCTTCTGGCCCCCAGGGCTCTTGCCTGGGCCCCAAGGCCTTTCAGAGAAGGACGCCGTATGAAAAACTGGTCTTGTGGAAACGCTTCGGTCAAGGACCCGTTCCTCAGGCGGCGTGCAAGAGGATGGTGAGGACTGGGTGGGCACGGATATCATGGCCGAGACCACCATGATGTCTCACATCTATTATGGGTTCCTTTTCCTGCCTCTCTTTTTCCACGCGTCCCGTCGCCTGTGCCACACTCGTCCGCGCACATGCCTCGAGCCTCGGGCCATGATGCCGTCATCCCTCTTCCAGGCCCTCCTCTTCGGCTGGCGCACCCGCGTTTCCTTCAGGACCCCGCCACCTCGTGCCAAGAACACGGGGGCGAAAACAAGGGCGTTGACCGAGGGCGACGGCGAGGGCGAAGACGAGGACGACGACGACGCCGAGGGGGACGACGACGAGGGAGATGCCGAAGGCCAAGACGAGGGAGACGACGACGAGGGCGAGAGCGAGGGCGAAGACGACGGCGGCGGCGACGACGACGACGACGACGACGGGGGGCGACGAGGACGACGAGGGCGCCTGCGAGGGCAGGGGCGTCCCACCCCCTCGTGAGGGCGCGGCGTCGGCGAGTGAGGCATCCCAGCGTCCTCGGCGGTATTCGGAGATTTTCGTTGGTCTGGTTGGATTCTCTCGGATCGAGGAAGACTGCCAAAAAGCATAGAGTTTCGAACGTCCGCGCAGATTTCTTGGATCGGCGCCGACCCCACTGGCAGCGCCGCGCGTTCCGCGCGCCAGGGAACGGGGTTCAGGAAGCCCGCAAGAACCCTCCGCAAATCAGTGCGAATGCAGTTCTCAAAGGCGATCGGCAATCCGTGTTCGAAACATGTTATGTTTATTCTATCGGAAGCGACTGGTCATTTCCGGATGCTTTCTGGTGGTGTTCTGCAGTGCGCAGGTGTTTCCAGGGTGCGGAGTTGATTAAGAGGCGGGGGGAGTGGGTCCAGCAGGAGGGATGGGGCTCTACCAGGAGTGACGCAGAAGGAGGAGCGAGGGAACGATGTGGCAGGATGACGGGTCTGGAGGTTCCAGGGGGGCTCTGCGCATGGGGTGGGGGGACAAAAGTGCGGAAGAGACGGGTGGGTGCGAGGAGAGGAGGTGGAGGTTTGGGGGAGGAGCAGGAGGAGGGGGAGGTGGAGGGGAGAGGAGGAAGAGGAGGAGGAGAGCCGAGGAAGGTTCTGGGAAGTAGAGGAGCTGGCTGTGAGAGGGAGGATGGGGAGGTATTGTCGAAATTTTCTACTGAGCCCTGCGTGCAATTTTTTGTTGTACGAGGCCAGGAAGGCGCCCTGCCCTGCGCCACAGGCGGGCATCGCCCGGCCCGGTGCTGGCCTGGCCCAGATCGGTGCCAGTGTACAGACAGGTGGGCCGGAGCGCTCCTGGAGGGGCATCGCCCTCGATCGGGGGGGGGGCAGTCGAGATCTTGGCGGCCTCCCCTCCCTGGCGTGCGTCGTCCTTCCTGGGCCTCCTGGAGGCTTCTCGTCGCCAGGGTTGGGTCCGCGTCGACAGGACGGACGCTGGGAGGGCTCTGGGGCCCGGTTTTGAGAGCCTTTGGGCCAGGTCTGAGAGCCGCCGTCGTCTCGTCCGGTTTTCCTCTGGCTCGTCGAGGGATTTCGACGTCGACGTGCCTTCCCTGGCGGACGGCAGCGAATGACCGGCGGAGGCCGGCGCAAGTGCTGAGAGATAAAGCATCAGTCTTTGGGGCTCTGGATTTTCGGCATGGACCAGCTGGCGTCAATCTTCTGCTCCGCCCCGCAGCCACGGCCGTCCGGCTGGCGGGCGGCTGCGGCGGAGAAGCAGTGGAGCAGCCGACGATGACGGTCATGAAGGCGACGGCGCTGCCGTCGCAGTCGTCATTGCAGTCGTCGTCGCAGTCGTCGTCGCCGGATGCTCCGCTTCTCCTCCTCGCCAAATTCGTCGTCGTTCCGCGGACGACTAGTGTGCACCGTGCTTCGTTGGCTCCCGAGGCGTCGTCAGTACTCCGCTTAACATGCTTCGGCCCTCGTAGCCGAAAAACATTGTGCACCGTGCCGCGTTGGAGCGGAGCTTGGAGATGAGTCCAAACATGGCCTGTAAGGTCCATGTGCGCTGTTGACATCTTCATCCTCGTCGCCGTCGCCTTTGTCGGGCGTCGTGTGAGGCCGCGACGGGAAGGGGTCTGGTCTGACGGTCGCACTCAGAAAGGCCCCCGCCCCCTCCTCCTCATGTTCCTCCTCCTCATCCCGCTCCTCATCATCGTCAGCATCATCACCATCAAGAGCTGGCCGCCCAGCCGTTGGCGACGACGACGGACGGCGCCGCCGCCGCCGCCGTCGCCGGCTACTCTGCTGCACCTCCTCGCCGGGCTCGTCGTCATCGTCGTCGTCGTCATCGTCGTCGTCGTCATCGTCGTCGTCGTCGTCGCTGGCTCCTTCGTCGCCAGCTTCGTCTGTCGTTGCTGGCGGCCGCGGCCGGCTCGGGTCGGCGGCAGGCGGCCCCGCGGCCTGCGCATGCGGCCCCGCGGGCCCGCGGCCCGCGCGGCCAGCTCGGCGGCCCGCTCCGCGGCGGCGGCCGCCAACGTGCGCAGCACGCCCGCGCCGCCGCGGCCGCCAGGTGGCTGCGCCGCGGCTGCCAGCGATGTTCCAGACCCCCCCCCCCGGCACGAACGGGATGGGCACGGAAAGAATGGGCACAATGCTCAACAGCAAATCCTGTTCGTTTTGAACAGGACTCGCTGTCCGCGCCGCCGCGGCCTGTGTCCATTTGAGACAGCAGGCCGCCTGCCCAACAGCGGCCGCTGTTGGCTCGGGACAAGATTTGTTGTTGGGCACTGTACGTTTTCCGTACCCATTTCGGGCGTACAACCCCCCGACGATCCTGAAGCAGTGGCGAGGCGTCCTGGCTTGCCGATGGGCCCACCAAGGAGTGCTCTAGTAACCGCCGTCAGCGTCACTGGGGGTGTTCGTAGAACACTGCTGGTAGAGCACGTTTTGTTGCAATGCATCGGCTTGATGTTCCAAGAGCATTGGTGTTGCTCTCTTGGTCTAAGAACGGTTCGTGGTAGGCCAACAGGCATGCTCGGACGGTCGGTCCCTGCTCAAACGGTCTGGTTTTCTTCGACGACGATCCGGCGTTTATTTGGTCAGTCGGCCGTCTGCCTTTGGGGCCCGTTCTCGGGCTGGGCGGCGATTTTCTGCGTCGGTCGGCCGTCGGCCTATGGGGCCTCTTCGCTTGCGAGGCCATCTAAAATGGATGCGAGACGAGAAATGTCCCTGTGGCCACGCGTTGAACAAATCGCATCGTCGGATGTCCTGGTACCTCGGGGCGCACGTAACAGGGGTCATCGCTAGTGGAGGTCGGCGTGTCTGCCTGGGTTGGGGAGCCACCTGAAGCCGACCCCCCTCCCAGCTCTGCGCTGCCCCGGGTGAGGGAGCTACTAGTATGCGGCCAGCCAAGGTTCGCGACATGGCCTTGGTTGCGCCAGGTTAGCGCTGAGCCTGGTTAGCGCGTACCCGATCATCAGCGGATCGCAGTTCGCCATGAAAGCAGGGAGGCCTGAGGGAAAATTGTTTCTGAGATTTTCCGCCGTGTTCCAGAGGAGGGCAAGTCTATTCGACAGCGGCCACCCTGGTGTGTTTGGTCCCTTCTGGGCCTCTCTCATCGCCACGGCTGGGTCCGTGTCAGAAAACGAATCAGGGTGGACCCGGGGAGGGGTCCAGTGATCGATTTTGAAAAGATTCGGGACTGGCAGGAGAATTGCCGTTGTCTCAATTGGCCCTCCTCGGAAATTCTGGTCTCTCGGCGCTACCCCCAGGCACTATAGGAACATCAAACAACAACCTGGGATATGTGAGAAAGCCCCGTGGTCGAGGTCTTGTTTCCTTCAGGACACCTGTCCTTCACGGCGATTCTTATGAATTGACGGACATGTAGGAAGCCAACCCAAAGTTGCTAGCTGAGGGCCTCGATCGAGTATTGCAGCATTGACCGCATCGGGACGGGAAGGGCTGGGATTGCTGGGATCGCTGGCCAGGGCATCTGTGAGTGGAGTCCCCGCCTGGGGGGCGCCGATCTTGCCTGCAACAGTGGGTTCTGGCACCGCACAGGGAGACATCTCCGGCGAGGCCGTGCAACAGGAATCGATCTGGTGCGGGGCGCCCCTGAGGGCGAGGTCGAGAGCCCTTGTGTGTAGACGCGCCAGCACATCGATCTCGAGTGGGACGATCATCTGGTCGAGTAGGCTGCGTTGCCGCTCTCCCAGCGGTAAGCTAAGAATGGTGCCCACGAAATGCTGCCCACGAAATAATCAATCTGGAACGCTTGGGACAGAACGCAGTCATGGGGGGTCCTTACGTCGGCTGGGCATATGACACGTTCTGGCAAGAGCGCTGGCTGGCATTGTTTACAAGGACGGGGCATTGTGTCTGACGACGTCTATACATCTCAGCTGGCCGACAGTGTCATGATAAGTGTTGTCATACCCGAAGGTCTGGACTGCTGGCAGAGATTAACCATGGACCCAAAGCGGTCGGCGGATCTCAATCACATTTGGCTGAACCAGCGCTTTCTTATATCAGATCCTGGCCATGAATCCGCAGAAGGCACCCATACACCACCACCATACCTGGCCAGGGCCATCCAGGGGATCGGGTCGGACGAAAGCGGCGGGTGGGAAAGGGGGGGTGCGAAAGTTGTTGCATGCAGCTCGTTTCGATCCCGCCGCCAGGCTGTACCCTCGATCTTCTAAGCATATATGCCTGCATGTTTCTATTTATCTATATATATATATATATATACACATGCATATGTAAAATGGTTTCAGGTGCAGCCAACAGGACACGAAGACGGTCCAAGAGAGTGCCAAGACAGCGTCAGAGAGTTCAACAGCATTCCCGAAACATTTTTGCATGTGACCCCGAAGTCTTGATGGGGCTCGAGGAAGAGGATAGGGAGTAGGAGTCCCAACTTGAAAAAAAGGGATCTCTGGATTTGTTTTCCAAGTTCCTCGGTCTTGGAGCGTTGGAAGCGGGAAAACGTGAGAAGGCGAAAAACGTCGGCAATAACCACTGGAAATCAACGATTTTACCCTCTTCGGGCTCTCTCGGGACGGTTCTCGAAGCTCTCTTGGGCTGTTTGGGGGGCCTCGTCGGATTTTTTGGGGGGCCTCTCAAGGGTCTGGGGTGTGTTGGGGGCCTCTGGGGGGTCCGGAGTCCTCTCGGAGGCCTCTGGAGGCCTCCTGCTCCCGCCTTTGGGCTCATCTTGGGCCTGTTCTGGGATGGTCTGGAGCTGTCCTGGGCGCCCCTTCGACAGTCTTGCGGCCGTCTTGGCCCATCTTGGGGCCGTGTTGGGGGCCTTTTAGGCGGTCTTTGGGCGGTTTTGGAGGCCTCTTCGGTCGTGTTGGAGCGTTTGAAGCATGAAATGGTGAGAAGGCCAACATCCCTGAAACAGAAACAATGACAATTGACGATATTAGGTTCTCCGGGCGCTCTCGGGAGGCCTCTCGGAGCTCTCTTGAGATCTCTTGGAGGCCTCCTGGGAGCCTGGAGAGCCGCCCGAAAGCTATCCTGTGTTGCTTGGGAGCGTCTTGGGCCGTTCTTTTACGTTCTGGGCGCTTCTTGGGATCGTCTTGGGCTGGCCTTGGGCGTTTTGAGGGCTCCCCGGGAGGTCGGGAAGCGCGGTACCAGGAGCGTTCCGCAGATGTTCCGGGAAGGCGTGGGGCCCCCGCGACGAGGAGGCGCGCATTTGTTGAATTTTCTGTTTAAAGATAATATCTGTTTTTTGTTTTTTGTCCGAATTCCTCGGTCTTGGAGCGTTGCAAGCGGGAAAACGTGAGAAGGCGAAAAGCGTAGACAAAAACAACTGGAAATCAACGATTTTACCGTCTTCGGGCTCTCTCGAGACGGCCCTCGAAGCTCTCTTGGGCTGTTTTGGGGGCCTCGTCGGGGCTTTTTTGGGGCCTCTCAAGGGTCTGGGGTGTGTTGGGGCCCCAGAGTGTCCACGAAGACCAGTTGCGTGCGCTGATTCGCCAACCCCCTCGTGCCGTCCCCTCCCTACCTCCCTCCCGCCGCGACAGGATGGTCCCGATGGGCCCCCGGTGGCCTCGGGGGAAGGCCCTGGCTGGGCACGCTGGCGATGTACGGTGGGCACGGTGTCGTGCCGGCGCGGCGGCGAGCTCAGCTCGGGGTCTCAAGGTTGAGTGCCGCCAGTGGCCCAGAATCGGCCGTTATTGAGCGATTTGGGCTACTGGAGAGCTGCGATCGTCCAAGGTGCAACGATCCACGCGGTGCAACCAACGCACGGGTCGATCGTCGCGACACGAGCTTGCCGTCCGGGTGCCTCCCGAGCAGCACTCCTCAGGAGCCATGCGCGGGCCCAGAGTTCCCGACACGCCTCACCGGGGGAAAGATCTGCCGCCCCGGATCCATTTTTGATCGTCCCAGGGCCCGATGATGGGCCCCAGAGGCCGAAATCGAGGGAAGGCGTCGGGACTGAGACAAATCTTCGGCACCACCCGCACATGATACTTCTACTATGGCGTGCGGCGGCCCCGCAGGAGCGGTGCGCATGCTCAGAAAAATCGTCCAGCTCAGCAATAAGCTTCGTGACGGGCGGTTCTTGACGATATACTTCTCGGGAAGAAGGATACGCTGTGAGATCTCTGTGCTGCATGTTCGTGCCTGTCCTGGGCCTGGGCCTGGGCGTGGGCGTGGGTGTGGGTGTGGCGTTGAGGGCTGGGCTGGAGAGGATTTGGGCGTGGGCGTGGGCGTGGGCGTTGGCCAACGTCCTTCCGCGTCCCAGACCCTGCAGCGTCCCACGTCACGCCGTCGGAGATCCAGAGGGCCAGCAGCGCCGCGAGCGACCGAGCGTTATCGTCGTCGAGCCCAGCCGGCGGGCCGCCGTGCGGCGCCGCGCTGGCGCGAGGCGCCCCGGAGCTTCCGCGCGCCGCCCACGTCATCGCGTGCTGCACCGAGTACCGCCAGGACCGCCCTCCCCCTCTTCCTATCCTGCTTCCTGCCTCCCTGCTCCCTCCCAGCTCCCTTCTACCCGCTCTCCCTCCTCCCTTCCTCCAATTCCCTTCTCCTGCGGGCGAGGGGGGGAAGTGAGACGGAGAAGGCCTTCTCAGAAGGTGGCGGGACTTCTCAGAAGCCCTGGCGCCTTCTGAGAAGTTTTCCGCGTCTTCAGGAAAGGCTCAGACAATTTCTCAGAAGGTCGGGGGACTTCCGAGCCCTCTGAGAAGGCCCGCCCCTTCTCACTCCCCCCCCCGTGCGCGCCGCCTACTCTCTCCTGCTCCCCGCCCCCCGTCAGGGGCAGGGATATGGGGGGATAGGCTCAGGGGGAGGTGCATCGACCCCCTATCGCCCACTGATCGCCGATAGGGCTCTGATAGCCCACCCTGCCCAGGATTGTGCGGTTTCGCTATCGGGGGCTCATCGCCGATCGATCGGCGTTGTATCGCCGATTCCAGGTTGATGTTTCCCCCCCTGTGCCAGTCACCACCTATCGTTGCCCCTCGCCCCCCTCTCATCGTCCTCTTCACTACTCCTTCGCGCGCGTTCCCGTGCGCATGCTCCACCCTGCCCCTCCTCCCGCGCGCGTGCGCGTTCTTCCCTCCTCCTCCTCCTCCTCATCATCATCATTATCATCATCCGCTCTTCTATCTGGGTCCGCCCTCCTCCTCCTCCTCCTTCTCCTCCTCCTCCTCTCCTGTACAACCGACTGGGACCACTGGTAGACAAACAGCAAAGCGTGGACCAAGCAGGCTTCAGACACGGCTACAGTACCGAAGACCACTGATTCACGACGGGGCTCTTGCACAACCAGTCAGAGGAATGGCAGTTACCACTATGGGTTGCGGCGATCTGCTTTAAGAAAGCATTGACTGTGTCAGCCACGACGCACTATGGCATTCACTTAATACGCAGCAGGTGCCGACATCTTACATCCACCTCCTCCAGCAAGCCTACACCGACCAAGCCGCTAAGTACGGTACTGACAGAACGCATTAGCAGAAAGTTCAACATCCAGCGAGGTGCGAAACAAGGAGATCCACCAAGCTCACTACTCTTCAACGCACTACTTGAACACATCTTTCGCCACACGACGGACACATGGCGCAGGAAACAGTTTGGCATACAGATGGGCCCCACCGCAGACGCCCTCCTCTCCAACCTCCGTTTTGCAGACGACGTTTTGTTATGTGCACCGGATCAGCTTCAGCTGAAATGCTTCTTGCGCGATCCCAAGATCGAATCAGCCAACGCGGCCTTGAACTACACCCAGACACAAACGGCCACTACGACCACGAACAGCCACCACGACCACGACGAGGAACAGCCACCACGACCAGAAACAACCACCACGACCACGAACAGCCACCACAACCACGACCAGAAACAGCCACCACGACCTCGAACAAACACCACGACCACGATCAGAAACAGTCTGCGCGAACGGTAGCAGCCATTACGACCACCCCCACGACCATCACGGCGACACACCAGTGTCAATGATGCGGTGTTGCACCCACCACGACCACGAGCAGCAACCAAGATCACGACCAGAAACAGCCACCACGACCACGAACAGCCACCACGACCACAACGAGGCACAGCCACCACGTCCACGACCAGAAACAATCACCACGACCACAAACAGCCACCACGACCATGACAAGAAACAGCCTACACGACCAGAAAGGGCCATCGCGACCGCGTCCTCGACTATGACGGCGACGCGCTGGCGTCCACCCAGGAATGGAGTAGTCCGTGACACATGAGGTGTCCAAGACGCGGTGTTGCACCCACCACGACCACGAACAGCCACCACGACCACGACGAGGACCAGAAACAGCCATCACGGCCACGAACAGAGCCACCACGACCGCTATGAGGAGCGGCCACCACGCAAGGAAGCAGCCACCACGACTACGAATTGCCACCACGACCACGACCAGTAACAGCCACCACGACCTCGAACAAACACTACGACCACGATCAGAAGCAGCCTACACGACCTATAAACATGCCATCACGACCACCCCCACGACCATCACGGCGACACGCCAGCGTCCACCCAAGAAGGGTGTTGCCCCGTGACACATGGAGGTGTCCATGATGCGGGGTTGCGCCCGCCACGACCACGAACAACCACCACGACCACGACCAGAAACAGCCACCGCGACCGCGAACAGCCACTACGACCACGACCATAAACAGCCTACACTACCAGAAGCAGCCATCACTGCCACGTCCGCGACCATCACGGCGACGCACCAGCGTCCACCCAGGAAAGGTATTCCGTGACACATGGGCGTGTCCATGATGCGGCATTGCGCCAACCACGACCACGTGCAGTAACCAAGACCACGACCAGAAACAGCCACCAGGACCACAACGAGGAACACCCACCACGACCAGAAACAGCACCGCCGGGTGCAGCATGTCCAGCAGCTCCACCTTGCAATCCCGAGAATCTCTCTAACAATTAGTCTACAACGGCGGTGGGCGGAGGCATGCAACATGAGCCAGGCAATAATGATTGTCACAGGTAGCCCCCCGAAACACCATGCATCACTGCATTAAGCAATGCACTGCGGTTCACACCTCCAACCCCACCTGACCTGTCGACGTCCAGCCTAACTCAGCACTCCGACCTCCAGCATCCAGCAACCGACTTTCCATTTCACCTCCGACGGTCTGCCCCCGACCTTCACCAGTTCAGCAGTCTGACCTCCATCATCCAGGGTCCGACCTTCCACATCCAGCTCCACCACTGACCTCCAGCTTCTGCCATCACAGCACTCCGACCTCCAGTCTCCGCGTCAGCCCGAGCCCAGGGCACGAGCCGCTCCCACATCCACTAATTTGCCTCCAACATGTACCAGCCCAGCAACCCGACATCCAGCATCCAGCATCCAGCATCCGACTACCTTCCACTTATCAACACTCCGACCTACACTCTTTACATCCGGCTTCTCACCGCCAGCTCCATCTTCACTAGCGACCTCCAGCGCCCACCAGCTCAGCACTTCGACATCGGGCGCCCAGCATCCGGCTCTCAACTTCCACCTCCGACGAACGAGCTCCAATCTCCACCAAACTGGCACTCCGACTCCAGCATCCAGCTTCCGATTCCCCGCTTTCACTTCTTCCTGTCGACTTCCAGTGCCCGCTGGCTCAGAACTCAGTGCTCCGACCTCGACAAACGAGGACAACGTGCACTGAGGGCCCCGGCCCCCCCGCGCAGGCCTTGACGGGCCCCGCCCCCAGCGGTGCCGCGCTCTCTCTCTCTCTCTCTCTCTCTCTCTCTCTCTCTCTCTTTTTTGCAGTTTCTCTCTCTCTCTCTCTATATATATATATATATCAGAGTGAGGGGGCCGAACGGTCATTCACTGTCCCTGGGTGCGTGGCTCAAGTGGAATTCCGCGGTGCGGATCCTCGTTGTTGTTGTTGGTGTTGTTGTTGTTGTTGGTGGTGGTGGTGGTGGTGGTGTTGTTGTTGTTGAACATTATTAATTCTAAAGAATAATTATTGTTGGGACCCCTGGTGCACGGCCCCCCTGCGCCGCCTAGGCCGCAGCTACATTTTCATCATTTTCGTGAGGAAGCCTCAGGTAATTCGATGTGATCAAGATCCGGTTGTTTTGTTCCCCCCCGCTTTCCCTTGCAAAAAACACTATAAAATGACATTTCTTGTTCTAATATAATCAAATTTCAAGAATCCCTTGCAAAAAATAAGGTAAAGTGGACATTCGCGCGCGCAAGACGAAATCCTTCCAAAAGCTTAGTGTTCGGAGCGATTTTAACATAAAAACATCAAAAAACCAATGGTTTTTCAACAAAAAAATGTCAAAATCTCATCCCGCGCGCTCTTGCGGATTCGTAGGAAACCCAACACTTTTTAAACATTTCTGTCAAACGGGCTTTTGCGAGCAACTTTTTCGAACTTCTGCGACAACGGTTGCGCACCTGCCAGGGCCATCATCCCTGTCAAATAATACCATGCGGGACACATTCGTTTTTTCTTCGCGCGCGCACGCCGAAATCTCCAAAAACCATTGGGCTTCTTAAGAATTTTAGCACCGCGCATCATAAAATCACACGAATCGCACCGTAGGTCCTCGAAAAACAGCTGCACGACTTTTCAAAATTTCCACCCGCGCGCGCTGTCCTAACAACTTCTGTGGGTGTGTACTCCACGCCAGTGTAGTAGCCACGGTCGTCCGCAGGCCACGAAGTGAAGTGTCCGAACGTCATAGGGCGGGAAGCTGGGTGTGGGTGGTGGCGAAGAGTCGTGTGGATATTTGGTAGAGCTTGCACTGCCCCCCCACAAAGTGGGGGTATTGGCTGGCGTCGCATGAAAACCCTGGCACTGGTGAGAACACTGAGCGTTCGGGTAAAGTGTTGTTTGTTTGTTTGTTGTGTTTGTTTGTTGTTGTTGTTGAACATTATTAATTCTAAAGAATAATTATTGTTGGGCCCCCTGGTGCGCGCCCCCCCCGCCGCGCCTAGGCCGCAGCCACGTTTTCATCATTTTCGTGAGGAAGCCTCAGGTAATCGATGTCATCAAGATCCGGTTGTTTTGTTCCCCCCCGCTTTCCCTTGCAAAAAACACTATAAAATGACATTTCTTGTTCTAATATAATCAAATTTCAAGAATCCCTTGCAAAAAATAAGGTAAAGTGGACATTCGCGCGCGCAAGACGAAATCCTTCCAAAAGCTTAGTGTTCGGAACGATTTTAACATAAAAACATCAAAAAACCAATGGTTTTTCAACAAAAAAATGTCAAAATCTCATCCCGCGCGCTCTTGCGGATTCGTAGGAAAACCAACACTTTTTAAACATTTCTGTCAAACGGGCTTTTGCGAGCAACTTTTTCGAACTTCTGCGACAACGGTTGCGCACCTGCCAGGGCCATCATCCCTGTCAAATAATACCATGCGGGACACATTCGTCTCTCTGTATTATGTATTGTTTGGCACAATTGCACCATGCTGGGCACATGCGCGCCCCGAATAAGTGACCAAGTTCTGTGGGTGTGTACCCCGCCAAGTGTAGTAGCCACGGTCGTCCGCACGCCACGAAGTGAAGTGTCCCAACGTCATAGGGCGGGAAGCTGGGTTTGGGTGGTCGCGAAGAGTCGTTTGGATATTTGGTAGAGCTTGTATGCCCCCCCACGAAGTGGGGGTATTGCCTGGTGTCGTATGAAAACCCTGGCACTGGGGAGAACACCACGCGTTCGGGTAAAATGATTGTTGGTGTTGGTGTTGGTGTTGGTGTTGGTGTTGGTGTTGGTGTTGTTGTTGTTGACGAAAACACTCACTGGCGCCCGGCCGACCCCCCCCCCCCCCAGCAACAGCAACAGAGCAACACAGGAGAACCTCGAGAGCGTTTTGGGCTTCCTGGAGAGCAACAGCAACAGAGCAACACAGGAGAACCTCGAGAGCGTTTTGGGCTTCCTGGAGGGCCTCTACCGCCTCCTGGAGCGCCTCTAGGGCCTCCTGGGGAGCCTGTGGGACCTCCTGGCGAGTGTCTCGGGCTTCATGGAGAGCGTCTTGGGCCTCCTTGAGCGCGTCTTGGGCCTCCTGGAGCGCCTCTGTGGCCTCCTGGAGCGCGTCTTGGGCCTCCTGGAGCGACTCTGGGGCCTCCTGGAGAGCGTTTTGGGCTTCCTGGAACGCCTCTGGCGCCTCCTGGAGCGCCTCTGAGGCCTCCTGGGGAGCCTCTGGGGCCTCCTGGAGAGCGTCTTGGGCTTCCTGGCGAGCGTTTTGGGCCTCCTGGAGCGCGTCTTGGGCCTCCTGGAGCGCCTCTGAGGCCTCCTGGAGCGCCTCTGGGGCCTCCAGGAGGCCTCAGAGGCGCTCCAGGATGAGGATGAGGAAATGCTGCACCTGCTGGTTCGATGGGACCTCCCGAAGATGTGTTCTTGGGACTCGGCATGGCGCTGCGACGCTTTACTTCATGGCCCGCACAGAGTTGGCCGTCCGCCCCTTCGTCTACGACGGGGCAGGCGAGCCCGTGGGCCCTCGAGGGATCCTCAGGAACCGTGCCCGTCGGCAGCGTCAGCTAGTTCTGCAGAAGACAGCTCCCCGACGAGGTGCCGCGAGAGGTGCCGCCAGGGGGCTCAGCGCGGATCCGAGGAATCAGTGCGGAGCTCCGAAAGCGTATGTTTAGGATGTTGTTTTCCCACCTCGGGGACGGCGGCGGGAGAGGGGCGCCCGACTCGATTGAACCGGCCCGAACCGAGGAATGCGACCCGAAAGGCAGGCCTCTTGGCGCGACGAGGAGCACGTGACGCGGATATCCCCGCACGTGGTGCGATGCTTTCGCGGCACTTTTGAAGCCTCCTGGAGCCCTCCTGGGGGCCTTTAGGGGTGTTATCAGGATGTCTGGGGGATCTCAGGCGGCCTCTCAGGTGGAGGAGGAAGAGGAGGAGGAGGAGGAGGGGGACGAGGAGGGAAAGGATCATGGGGAGGACGACCACAAGAGGGAGAGGAGTGCGGGGAGGAGAAGGAGGAGGAGGAGGAGGAGAAGAAGGAGGAAGAGGATAAGGACGAGGATGCTGATGATGATGATGGCGATGATGAGGATGATGCTGATGATGGTGATGATGACGATGATGATGGTGATGATGAGGAGGAGGAGGTTGACGTGGATGTGGCTGATGATGATGACGACGATGATGAAGATGAGGTGGACGAGGAGGAGGATGACGATGCGGTTGAGGAGGACGAGGATGACGAAGACGACGATGCGGAGGACGATGATGTGGAGGACGAGGACAGGGTGGCTGAGGCTTGGGGCGAGGATGGCCGTCGTCGTCGTCGCCGCCGTCGTCGTCGCCGTCATCGGTGTCGTCGCCCCACCCCCGCGCGCCGCCTGGCGTGCCCGCCCGGTGGGAGGGGCAGGGAGGTGGAGGGACATTGGCGGGGCGCGTGGCGGAGGAGGATGAGGACGGGGCCGCCGACGACGATAATGATGACGATGATGACGACGACGATGATGGTGATGGTAATGATGACGATGATGGTGATGGTGGCGAGGACGATGATGACGATGACGATGACGATGATGATGATGTCGAGGATGACGATGATGAGGAAGATGGTGATGATGGTGATGATGGCGAGGATGATGACGACGACGATGATGACGATAATGAGGAAGATGCTGCTGGTGATGATGCGAATGGTGATGATGATGACGATGACGATGACGACGACGATGACGATGATGATGATGGTGGTGATGATGATGATGACCGTTGGGATATCGTGGGATGTCTGTCGGCGGCGTGTTTGAGGCAGTCCGGAGGTCTCTTGGTAGCCGTATAGGGGCGTCTTTAGGGGTCTCCTGGGGGCCTCTTGGGGCTTCTTGCAGGCCTTTTGGTGCCTCGTGGGGGCCTCTTCGGGCGGAAGGCTCGGATTGTCGATTCGCGCCCCCCCTCTTCGCTGGTCGCCTGGGATGGGGGTGCTTATTTATAAGGAGCTCGTGGGAGGCGGCGCTTGTCAATACCAGCTGCCTTCGGCAAGTCCCGCCGCCGCGCCAGGCCATGATGCTGGGCACCGCTCGTTCGAGGGGGCAAAGGAGGTCGTACTCGCGAGGGGTGCGCAACATGATAATGATGATGATGACGATGATGATGATGATGATCATGATGATGATGATGACGACGACGATGACGGTGGCGATGACGATGACGATGATGATGATGATGATGATGGTGGTGGTGATGACGCTGCTGATGACGACGATGACGATGACGATGCCGATGGTGATGATGATGAGGGTGATGACAATGACGATGACGATGCCTACAATGATGATAACGACGATGATGATGACGATGACGATGACGACGACGATGACGCTGATGATGTTGATGGTGGTGATGATGACGATGATGATGGTGATGGCGACGTGGATGTGGCTGGTGGAGATGATGACGATGATGATGAGGTGGGCGAGGATGGTGATGATGATGCCGATGACGATGATGATGATGATGACGATGAAGAAGATGAGGATGATGATCATGATAAGGATGACGATGAGGAGGACGACGTGGGTGTGGATGATGATGACGATGCTGGTGACGATGATGGTGACGATGATGATTATGTGGACAAAGATGCGGATGATGATGACGATGGTGAGGAGGAGGAGGAGGAGGGACGAGAGTAGGAGGAGGAGGAGGAGGGTGAGTAGAGGTTTATCCAGCTGCCTGCGACCTGCCCCGCTGAGGATGATGAGGATGGTGATGGTGATGAGGATGGTGAGGAAGATGGCGAGGATGGTGATGCTGATGATGATGATGACGATGATGGTGATGGTGATGGTGATGATGATGATGGTGATGGTGGTGAGGACGATGATGACGATGACGATGATGATGATGGTGGTGAGGACGATGATGCTGATGGTGATGATGATTAGTAGGATTACTAGGACTCCTATGAGGATTCTTAGTAGGACTAATAGGAATCCTACGAGGATTCTTAGTAGGACTACTTGGATTCCTATGATGATTCCTAGTAAGACTAGTCGGACTCCTGCGAGGATTCTTAGTAGGACTAGTAGGACTCCCATGAGGATTCCTAGTAGGACGAGTAGGACTCCTACGAGGATTCCTAGTAGGACTAGTAGGACTCCTACGAGGATTCTCAGTAGGACTACTAGGATTCCTATGAGGATTCCTAGTAGGACTAGTAGGACTCCTACGAGGACTCCTAGGAGGACTTTTACGGGACTCCTACATCGAGCATATCATCCTTACGGTTGTCGCAGTATTCCGAACAGGTATAAGCGAAGATCGCTGCAGAAGCTCGGCTCCACGGAACGTCTTTGGATGTACCTGTTGGGAACACTGCGACGACCGTAAGGGTTGAACCATTTTTTTTTGTTTGTCGGGGTGTGTTGCTCTGTTGCCGTGTTGCTGGGGGGGGGGGGGGGGGGGGGGGGTCGGCAACAGTGCACCAGTGAAGGCTTTCGCCACCGGAGCCGAAACCGGGAGCTGGCACACTGGCTCCCAGTGCGCCAGTGTGTGTTTATGCCTTGTTGTTGTCGTTGTTTGTTGTTGCTTGTTGTCGTCGTCCCACCCGCAACCCGCCCCGCGACCCACCCGCGACCAAACCCGCGACCCACCCCGCGACCCACCCGCGACCCGCCCGCGACCCACCCCGCGACCCACCCCCCGACCCACCCCGCGACCCGCGACCCACCCGCGACCCACCCCGCGACCCGCCCGCGGCCCACCCCGCGACCCACCCGCGACCCACCCGCGACCCACCCGCGACCCACCCGCGACCCACCCGCGACCCACCCCGCGACCCACCCGCGACCCACCTTCGACCCAAACCACGTTCAAGGTACAAACCGCAATTCTTGGCGCCTGCGGCGGGTTTTTTTCCATTCCTTCCAGGTGGAGAGCCCGCGACCCACCCCGTGACCAACTTGCGACCAACCCGCGACCCAAACCACGTTCAGGGTACAAACCGCATTTTTCTGCGCCTGCGGCGGGCATTTTTGCATTCGTTTCAGGTGGAGAGCCCGCGGCCCACCCGCGACCGCGTTCAGGGTACAAACCACATTTTTCGGCGCCTGCGGCGGGCATCTTTTGCATCCGTTCCCTGTGGAGAACCCGCGGCCCACCCGCGAACCAAACCACGTTCAGTATACAAACCATTTTTGGGGGCGCTTGCGGCGGGCTGCTTTTGCATTCCTTCCAGGTGGAGGTGGAGAGCCCGCGACCCACCCGCGACCCAAACCACGTTCACTGAACAGACCAATGCCGCACAAGCGCGGCGGCAGATTTTTGCATGCCGTCTGAGCCCGCATGGACTTCTTCAAGCCCCGCGCATCCACACCAGCCCGTCCAGCAGCTTTGCCCTGGCGAGTTGCCTTGATCAGAGAAGTCGGGGAGCATAAAGTGGAAAACAGGATTGTGTTGCAGCTATCTTAGGAAAGGAGGGGGAGGGTGGAGGAGTAAACAGGGGGCGAGGAGGACGCGGAAGAAGAGAGGATGTAAGGAGAATGTGTAGAAAGAAAAGGAGGAGGAGCAGGAGGACGAGGAGGGGGGGGAGGGGGGGGAGGGGGAGGAGGAGGACGAGGGGGAGGAGGGGGATGATGATGATGATGGACGACAATGGGAGGACGATGATGGAAGGACGAGGACGGGAGCGGGAGGAAGACGAAGAAGAAGAGGAGGAGGCCGAGGTGGAGGAGGAGGACGAGGATGAGGACGAGGACGAGGACGAGGACGAGGAGGAGGAGGAGGAGGAGGAGGAGAGCGCCATCGACAAGGAAGGTGGGGGCCACGAGGTCCGCCGGCTCGACGACGCCCGCGTCGCCCGCGCCCGCCCCCTCACTCTTATTCGCAGTTGCGGGGTGCTACGTGTATATATATATATATATATATATATATATATGTATCCCTCTCTCTCTCTCTCTCTCTGTCTCCCTCTCTCTCTCTCTTTCTCTCTCTCTCTCTCTATTTTCCCTCTCTCTCTCTCTCTCTCTCTCTCTCCTTTTTTTTTTTTTTTTTTTTTTTTTTTTTTTTTTTTTTTTTTTTTTTTTTTTTTTTGTTTTTTTTTTTCTCTCTCTCCTCTCTCTCTCTCTCTCTCTCTCTCTCTCTCTCTCTCTCTCTCTCTCTTTCTCTCCTCTGCATTTATAGGATCACTCTCTCTCTCTCTCTCTCTCTCTCTCCGTCTCTCTCATCTCTCTCTCTCTCTCTCTCTCTCTTCCTCTCTCTCTCTTTTTTTGGTCTCTCTCTCTCTCTCTCTCGTTCTTTTTCCCCCCTCTCTCTCGCTCTCCCTCCCTCCCCCCTCCTCCCCCCCTCCCTCCATTCCTTCCCCCCCATCCACTTCCTCCTCCTCCTCCTCCCGCGGCCGCGTCGGCCCAGGCGGACTGGGCTTGCCCGAGTGTTTCATCGGCGCGGCTCGCTCGGGCGGGCCGCGGACGGCGGCGGGGCGCCCCTCTTGGCCTCCCGGGAACTGCGCGCGGGCGCATGGCGCGGCTTTCGCCAACAACAGAATGGCAAAGCAGGCGGGGAGTCCAAAGCTCCGTGGCGCAACGAGAACAGGCGGAGGGACGGGCCGCCACCTGCGCCATTCGGACAAGAGCCTTTTTTTTAAAAAACCAAAAAATAATAATAATAATAATAATAACAGCAAAAATAAAGTTTACTTGCGTGGCGTTCGCCCCCCCACCCCCCCCCCCTCGCCCCTCTTCAAGCGAATATTAGCGTGCAAGTGCCTTTCGACTTGCGCGATTTCCGCGCCCCCCCCCTGGGCTTGCTTCAGGCTCAGCCCCCCCCCCCCGTCCATGCAAGTAAACTTGCCGGAGTCTTTTTAACGGGCTCCAACGCCGAGACGACCGGCGAACTTCCGCCCGCGCCGGCCCCAGTGGATCAGGCAACGGCTAAAGCAATGCTGGATGCTGCGGTCAAAGCGCGCGGAGTTGACAAGAGCGCGCGGCACGGCCGGGCGCAGGGCGAAGCGCGCCCATGGACCAGGCGGCGGGAGGCGTGGACTAGCTCGCCGAACGCCAGCCAGTGGATCTCACGAAGCTCACCTCTTTTCCCGTTGGGACAGCGCCCGGAGGGCGCGAACAGGAAAATATCCAAGTCAGAGGGGCAGGTTAAGGGGCGCGCAAGAGGTTTTCAATGCGCACTTGCAGGCCGAGACGCTAAGCTCGAAGCTTCAGATCTTCGACAATCACAAGCTCAAAACGCAACATCTGGAGAAGGCAAAGCCGGAGGCTTTCCTTCGTGGGCAGGCCAGTGGGGCAGCAACGCTTGCATTGCAGCTCCGCGGCGAGGTTGCAGCTGGCCGGCGCGCCGTCAGCAGCGGCGAGGTTCCCGAGGCGTTGCGCGGGCGCGCGCAACTTCTGCAGCGGGCGCCCGAGCAGTTCCACAAGCAGCAGGAGGGGGGGGGCAGCGCGCAAGGAGGTGGAACAACGCGGCGATGAAGTCGCCGGCGTTGGCGGTGCCCCTCTGGGGCGCTGGGGTGACCCCATGGGGCGAGATGACATTTTTATTCCTGGCGACGAGGACGGGCGCCCATGCCGACCATGGGCCCACGCTCGATGGAGTCACCGGCGAGGTGGAGGTCACGCACGTCGCCGAGGCCAGGCAGAGACCACGGGAGCAGCTGGCAGCAGCATCAGAGCGCGCAACGCGGCGACGGTCGCAGGCCACAGCTCCAGTCGTTAGTGGACGTTGCTGCGCCCACCTTTGTTCAGATGGGTTCGCTTGCGAAAGCATCGACCACTTCGATGTGCAGGGCGTTCTATCTGAGTGATTGTCTCCATGCGTTGGAGGAGGTTCTTTGCGCACTTGATCGGCGCGCTGGAGGAGAGAAGCCAGGCGTTTCTGCTACTTGGGCGTCGACGGCCACGGGGTCACGGAATGTCACTGTTGGGGGTGATTCGGCTTCGACGCAGAGTGCGACGCAGATTCTTTCCCCCGGGAAAACGACGTCGTCGACGAGCACGATCCAGTTTCTCGCTCTTAGGAGTGTTGCGTTCTCGGCGACCGGGGTCTGCCGCGTCGGCGGCGCCGACCTGCCCGGCCTGCGCAGGCGGTCGCCGCGAAAGCCAGGAGGTAGAGGGTCGCGACGGCAAGCGCCACTTCGGCCAAAAAAGGCAGCGGCGAAGTCTTCTACGATTGCGAACGAGGTTGTTGAGATAGGGGCGAAATCAGACGCGCTTCTCGCCCAAGAGCGCCGGCCGTTCAAGCCGGCCATTGACGACGCAGTGGTGAGGCTCAGGCATCGGGGCTGGCGCAATCAATTTGCCCCAGCCATGCGGGGCGGCGCGCGGCGCGCCGCCTCTCCGGGAGTGGCCGCTGGAGTTCGGTGGCAGATTGGCCTAGCGGGCCCACTTGATCTTAGTGGAGCTGCACCGCCGCGCTCGAGGTCGATCGCGGGTCGATGGCGCCCCCCCTGGCGGCTCCGCCCCCCTCCCACCTCGGCGCGGGCGACCAGAGTAAGGGCGCGGAGCATTGCGGCATACTGGTTATCTCACGGTGCTTTGTTCAGCTCAAGCGCCCCGGGCGGCCTTCATCATGGCAGGGGGGTTTGAACGTGAGCCCGCTCGAGATGCGACGTTCTGAACGCGCTGAACGACGCGCGCGCGTCGACGGCGGCACCGCTTGAGCGAGCGTGCTTTGCCGGGGGAAGTCGCGCGATGGACTTCTTCGATTTTTCAATGCACTTCGAGGGCCTGGCAACGGGGGTTCGAAGTCTGGGAGGATTCAGTTTCTCTACGCGCGGGCGAGTTTTGCTGGGGCTCGAGGCTGATCCATGGGCCGCAATGGAGCTGCGCATCGTCGCGCCAGAGCAATTCCCCCAAAGAGTGCCCCATGGCAGTACCGAGGGCACCGCCTTCGCATGATCAGGCATTTCGAGAGCGCGAGCGCGCGCGAGGAACTCGCGGTTTGCATTGGCGCCATCTAAGTTGGGCGCAGCTCGCGGAGAAGCAGATGGCTGACATATTCCGTCTTTCTGATGCCAAGCGTCGGGCGGCAGCTGGAAGAGGAGAGTTTTCTCGCGCGCAGCTCCCTGGCGGCAGCCGCTCGGAAGTCGCCGGGTCGTGGCGCTGAAGGGGATATTGTCGTTCGCTGTGGGCGCGGAGTTTCGATGGCCGCGCAGGATCTCACTCGCGCGCTGAAACGGGATTGGGGCTTGGGCCCGCAGATTTGCGACTCGATGCGCGCGCGCCTTAGAGCACCTGGAGAATAATCATCTCAATGGGGGAAATGCTTGGTTTCTTTCCTGTTATCGGATTGGTCGCGAGCGGCGCTGGGAAGATGAGCGGCTTCGCGATTGCAGTTGGTTCGCGGCGCGAGAGGCCGCGAATGTCGAGCAGCGGCGCGAAGGCGGGGGCGAAGGAGCGGCGGCGCACTCTCGACTTCCATCGGGCAGGAGGATGCGAAGGCACATGGGCGGAGCGAACTACTGCCGCGCGGGCGGAGGTGCACCCCGCGACGGGCACGACGTCGCATGCGGCGACGCTGGGCGTGGACTTGCAGCGGCTGAAGATCTGGGGCCATGCCCAGGGAAAAGCTCGTTTGAAGCTGGACTACGCCTGAATTATATTGAAGACGAGGGGCGGATGACACCTCTCGAAGTGGACCAGGCCCGGAAAGCGACCCTTGCGTTCCAGGAGAAAACAGCTTCATGCATCGGCACTTTGGGACTGCGCAACATGGCGCTGATGACCGACGAATGCCTCGCCGCATGTGGTGGGGCAGTGGCGGATGCAGAGAGGGCTTTTCAGATGCCCCCGACGCCCGAAAGGGCCGCAAGTTCGTCGGCTCGATGACGGACGCGCTAAGAGCGGACAACAGATGTCAGCGAGGAGTGCAGAGGGCATGGTTCATGGGCAATGCCAGGGCTTTGCCGCTTCGCCACTGCAGGGAGAAGCTCGGATCGCGCAGCTTGGACGCAGTCTTTTTCGGCCGAAGCGCGGTGAGCTCTCGCGCGGCGTTCAGCGGCGGCCATGCTCGACTTGAAGGGAGATGCGCTTGGCGCGATCGCCTCCAGGTTTATCAACGCGAACCAAGGGATTATCGCAGGTTGCTCCGACGCCGCGACGATGTTGATGTTGTTCGCTTGGGTTGTTTGCGATCAAGCTTGCGCCCTGTAGCGTTCGCTCGCGATCAGCGCGGCAGTGGGCGATGGTTGTCTGCGGGCGTCGGGCACGGGGAAGGGCGCAGTTAGCGTCGGCATAGCGGTTGCGAAGCTGTTGCGCAGGTCATTGGTCAAGCTCGGCCCAGAGCTCAGTCCGCAAAAGGGCGCGTCATCGCGACATCACCCAGGATGGCTAAGGAGGTGGAGATGCGCTCAGCGATTCGACCTTTCGACGTGCTAGAGTAGTCAGGCAACATGGACATGGCCGGCGCATGGGGGGGGGGGGGGGGGCACGTCACGTCCCTGCTCGGAGAGTGCGAGTCCGAGCTATGGGCAGATGTGTGGCACGATTTCGACGACTGGCTCAAGAAGGCAGGCAGATGGTGATGCTGTTTCGCTCTGGAGGGCTGGCATCGGTAGCTTGCGCGACGACTGTGCAGGCCAAGAGCGACGCCCAGCTACGGATAGTTAGACCGCTCTCTGGACATGCACAATTCGGATCAGCCAGAGGAAGGCGCAGAAGCAGAGAGTTCTTCAATCGCAGTGCCCGAGGTCAGATCCTTTTTGCATGCCCCAGGAGAGAGCTCGCCAGATGCGCGAGCAAGCGGCATCTCTTACACTGAGAACGGTGCTGGGGATATTGCGCCGCTGCTCTCGATGAACATGGGCGGACGTGGACAAGGAGTATTATGAGAGGCCGATTGGCCTCGCTCTGAGTGCTGATACTGGGCACCCAGTGCGTAGGTTCAGGGGGACATGGGCTTGCGCGAGGTGCGCAGAGAATCGTGCTCGCCTGTGCGACCTTGTGAAATAGAGCTGCGGAGGGCCCTTGGGGGTCCATGCGGCTCACGAGTCGCGCCGACTTTGGAAAACGGCCCTGGTGGTTTGGTGTGCGGATTGCCGAGCTTGATGTGTCAGTAGAACATTCATGATAGCCAAACACTGTGTAGGCAAACCTCCTCGGGGTTCTCCAAGGCACTTTACGAGGGAGTACATTATCCAGGGGAAGGGTCCGTCGGGTGACAAGGTAGGCAATGGTTTCCACAGGCCTTTGCCGATCATTTCGAGTAGCTGATTCATTGAACTCGCGGTCTATGATATTTCCGGTGTTTTGGTTTTTGCCTCGTTTTCGGAGCTCCTCGTCGTCACCAGAAACCTCGGAAGCCTCCTCTTCTTCCTCCTTATCGCTGCTCCTCTTTCGTTTTTTGGGTGGGTGCCGGCAGACGGGTTTCATAATCGTGATATACTGTTCGCCCAGGGCCGCCAGGAAGATCGGGGAACAGGGATTGTTTTCGGTCCCCATTGGCCGTCAATCATCGACCCAGGATGGGAAAACCGATCGGGATGGACCGACGCAAGGGGTGCGGCGATCGTTTTTCTGTAGATTCTGGCGGGGCCCGTTTTTCCAACGCCGATCCACGATATTTGCGCGAACCCCCGAAAGTTCTTTCCCCCTGATATCTAATTGCGGATATATTGTCATTGCGTGTGATTTTTCCGGTTTCACCCTTTCCACTCAAGAACCTTTCAGACACACATCCACACTCACACTCACACTCATGTTCGTCCAGTCGGATTTAATCATACTTGATGCCGGTCATATTCACATTCATTTTTGCTCAGACATTCCAGGCCCACTCACACCCAGGGTATACGTGCCAACAGCTGAACATCGAGAAAAGTAACAAACCGAAGGCTCATGGTGATGACGAGGCAGCGGCATCGGATGAGGACCCCCCTGCTTTGCCAACGGCGTGCCGGTGCACCGCTGGTCCTCTGCGCCACGCGCGAGCGGGCCTTCGCCGCACCACCACACCATTTGTCAAGCCGGTGTTTCGGCGGTCGCAACGCCCAGTCACCGGCGCGCCCTCGCTGCGCCCGCGCTGGCCGGCGGCGGCCGCCGGCGCCCACGCGCCAGGCGGCCTCCAGGGGCCCCGCTGGGGGGCCAGGCACGGCCATAGGCCCGGTCATGCCTCGAGCAGCGGCGAAACGTTTTGGTTTGTCTATAGGCCCACCAAAGAACGTTCTAAGAAACTAGTCAGCGCAAGCTGTTCTTGGAACAGTTTTGCCTGGGACTGTTTCATTTTAGCACGTCGGGTTCACGTTCTGAGAACATTGTTGTTGTATTAAAGCACTTCTTTGGTTCAAAGAATATTTCGTGGTAGACCTATAGGAATGCCGGGACGGTCGGTCCCTGCTCAAATGCTGCTCCTGCTGCAGGCCTTTGGGGCGCGGGCTGGCATTGCCTCCCCCCCCGGCCATTTCCCTGGCCGATGCCACGGGGGACCTCCCCTGATGTTGGCCCAGAGCGTGTTTACCCCTTCTGAGCTCCACCGATAGCACGCAGCTTGTGTCGGCTCTCGCTGCACCACCTGCGTCGACTTGAAGGGCTTCGGTGGGCAAGCACTCGTTTGCGGTAATACGGTCTGGGGGAGGGCGCCATTAATATCCCTGTGCGTCTTCATTCGCCGTTGTGGTGTCACATCGCCTGCGGAGCAAAAGTTGTGTGTGTGTGCGCGTGTCTCTCGTCCATATATTCTGCCTCCCATTTTCTTTTGCACACGTCGGCTACGTTCCACCAGCTGACCCGCTCTAGCACTCGCTGGGTTGGATCAACCGGCTGGGCAGCAAAGTGTGTATGTGTGTGCGCGTGTGTCTGCGTATCTTGGCCACCCACCGGCTGACGCTCGGTATTGATCCATGAACCTGGGCTTGCCCCGCCGCCTTACCACCCGCTGCGTTGGATCAGCTGGTCGAGAAGCAAACGAAAATGTATCTGCGTAGCTCACCACCCACCAAACCACCCCAATCCAACCCGAAGGCCCAAATTTACATTCGATTTACTGTGTGGGAGGGTCGGAGAACATGGAAACACACACGTGGAACCCGTGTACCCCCCCCCCCGACCCGAAATTCGAGTCAAATTCGGGTCTTCGGGTTGGGTTGGGGTGGTCTGGTCGGTAGTCAGTAGCTCCTGCGCCTAGTGCACCGCCGCTGGCCCGCGGCCGCGGCTGCTGAGCATCAAGATCAAGTGTGTGCCTGCGTGTGGGTCCTCGGGCCGCCCGGGGGCCAACAGCGTTGCGCGCGCTGCCATACAAGGGGACGTATCCGTGTTGCGGGTATCCCGCCTTCGCCCGCTGTGAACCGACGACTGCTCTCATCGCCGTGTCGGGAGAATTTCGGGTGTCTGCGTGTGCGTGTGCTGGCGGGGACCGCAGGAGACGGCCATCCTGCAGCGCAGCGCCACGCGCAACGGCTTCGCGTTCCACGCCGTCGGCGTGGGGGAGATCCCGGCGGCGCGCAGAAACGAGAGGGCGAGAGCTTTCGATGTGTAGGCGAAGGCGCCCAAGTAAGGGTCGGGCCCGATATGACGTCGATACGTATTGGTGTATCGCCCTTCCTTTCAAACACCCCTGGGCATCCAGAGGAGGGCCTGGCTCCAGGGGGGGCGGCCTTTCTGCGAGAATGCCCCGCCCCTCGGGAGCCCACCAGCCTTTCGAGATGCTTTTTTCGCAGACACCTGTGGAAAAGGCGCAAGCCTGTCTTCCGCTGCCCAGGCCCTCGACGACACGATTCGTCCGAGATCGTTGGCCCGTAGACCTCTCAGAGGCCCGCCGGCCTTTCGGGAGCCCTCCAGGCCGCAGACCGCCTTCCAGTAGCCCGCCAGACTTCCGAGAAGCCTTTGCCACACCTCTCGGAAGGCGCGAGGCCTAGCTTTTGCTCAAGACCACCGACCTTCCAAGAAGCCCGCAGGCCTTCCCAGAAGTCCGCCAGCCTTCCAAGAGGCCTTTCCCCTCACCCCCTGGAAGGGCGCGGGGTCCTGCCTTTGCCCAGACCTCCGAGACGTCGCCGGCCCGCGGAACGCTCGACCACTCTTCCCCCCGTGCCGCTCTTCTCCTCCGCGGCCCCCCCCCCCCTGGACGGCCCCGAGGGCGAGGGCCGAGGGTGGGGGCCAGTGGGGGGCGTCCAGCAAAAGGGGGGGGGACTGGAGGGGGGTGGCCATCACGGCCGGGGCCATGACGTCTCCCCAGGTTTCATGGCCCCTCCTCTTGTTTCAGTGCGCTCCCTGGCCCCCCACCCGTGGCCTGCGCACATGCCTCCGACTATGCTTTGCACACCCGCCAACCAGGGCGCGCCCGTCTGGGCCGCCCCCGGCCAGGGAGGCCGAGGCCTTCCTGGACGGTCCGCAGCGGGGGGCCGAGGAGCCCAGGGCTGGGCCGAGAGAAAGGGGGGCCTTGCTTGGGCGGCCCCGGGGCCGAGGGCGGGGGCCCAGCGGCCGAGGCTCGTGGGACGACCTCGGGGGCCCTTCTGTCCGAGACGCCAGATCTTCGGGGGCCCCCCAGCGGTGTGGTGACCACGCCGCGAGGTGGGTCAGCGGGGATCGGGGGTCACCGCACGGTGCTGGGACTCGGGCCGTTTTCCGAGGACGTCTCGGGCGACGGGCGCCTCCGAGGTCCCCAACCGTGCGGTGACGGACCGCGCGGCGAGGTCGGTGAGGGTTCCAGGGTCACCACGCTGTCCGTCACCACTCGATTTGGGGGGCCCGAAGATCGCATCGATGTGCTCCGAGTTCCATGATTGGCACTGGGCGAGCCGGGGGGAGGGGCGCCACCCCCGTCGACAGCCTCCAGCCGCCCCCCCCCGTCGCGGTAGCCGCTGCGCACCAGAGCTGCTCCAACCCTTGGCGCGGTGCGCCTGATGGGGCGAGGCTGGCCCCTGCTCGGGGAGCACGGGTGACCCCCACGCTCATTGTCCAAGCATCTCGGGAGGAAGGTCGAGTGCCAACGAATTGCCATCGTTGGGGGCCCGTCCGCGTGTCGTTCCTTCGTTCGTGTCCGAATGCCGAATGCGTCTTCGACAGCAAAACATTGATTGGTTCCCCACGGGGGCGTGTCACGGATACTGCTTGTGCACTCCCAACATCCCACGATTTGCCTTTCTACGCTCCGCGGCCCCGAGGCTCCTGGCCCCTTCCAGGGGCAGCTCACCTTGGGGCTTTTTTGATGGCCCCATGGGGGCTCCACATCGGGGGCGACAGAACCTGGGATGGAAAACAAGCATCCTTCGGAGCTCAGGAAAAAAAGGTTGGAGGACGTCGGCCAGCAGGACGAGAAACTGCCTATAGTACCGCTGGGCGGCGCCCCCGAACGAAACCGGGCAGGAAGAGGATGGAGAAAGTGATGACGAGGAGAAGGAAAAGGAGGAGAAGTAGTAGTAGTAGTAGTAGTAGTAGTAGTAGTAGTAGTAGTAGTAGTAGTAGTAGTAGTAGTAGTAGTAGTAGTAGTAGTAGTAGTAGTAGTTAGTAGTAGTAGTAGTAGTAGTAGTAGTAGTAGTAGTAGTAGTAGTAGTAGTAGTAGTAGTAGTAGTAGTAGTAGTAGTAGTAGTAGTAGTAGTAGTAGTAGTAGTAGTAGTAGTAGTAGTAGTAGTAGTAGTAGTAGTAGTAGTAGTAGTAGTAGTAGTAGTAGTAGTAGTAGTAGTAGTAGTAGTAGTAGTAGTAGTATAGTAGTAGTAGTAGTAGTAGTAGTAGTAGTAGTAGTAGTAGTAGTAGTAGTAGTAGTAGTAGTAGTAGTAGTAGTAGTAGTAGTAGTAGTAGTAGTAGTAGTAGTAGTAGTAGTAGTAGTAGTAGTAGTAGTAGTAGTAGTAGTAGTAGTAGTAGTAGTAGTAGTAGTAGTAGTAGTAGTAGTAGTAGTAGTAGTAGTAGTAGTAGTAGTAGTAGTAGTAGTAGTAGTAGTAGTAGTAGTAGTAGTAGTAGTAGTAGTAGTAGTAGTAGTAGTAGTAGTAGTAGTAGTAGTAGTAGTAGTAGTAGTAGTAGTTAGTAGTAAGTAGTAGTAGTAGTAGTAGTAGTAGTAGTAGTAGTAGTAGTAGTAGTAGTAGTAGTAGTAGTAGTAGTAGTAGTAGTAGTAGTAGTAGTAGTAGTAGTAGTTAGTAGTAGTAGTAGTAGTAGTAGTAGTAGTAGTAGTAGAGGAGGAGGTGGAGGAGGAGGAGGAGGAGGAGGACGAGGAGGAGGAGGAGGAGGAGGAGGAAAAGGAGGAACAGGAAGAGGAGGAGGAAGAGGAAAGGAGGAGGAGGAGGAGGAGGAAAGGAGGAAAGGAGGAGGAGGAGGAGGAGGAGGTACGCGCCCGAGAGATTCCAGGAGGAGCAGGTCTTCAGGACCACCGCGACAGTGGACAGCGAGGCACCTGGCCCCGCCCCGCAGGCGCCTGCGCGCGCCATATCCACCATGATTTCCAACACCTGATCGTTGATTTCGCGGGCCTGCGTGGCCCCACGACTACATCGACGACGGCCAGATCCACGAGCCCCGCCTGGCACAGTCGGTGCCGACTCGAGAGAGCCAACGCTCGCACGCTACTTCGGCTCCTCACGTGTCAGCAGTTTTTTGCGCACCACCACGGCGCACAGCAGCCATTTCGATTTCTACCAGCCACCATGACGCCGAAGTTGGCACCCAAGCGCCAACCCAAGCGGTACCCGCGACCACAACTAGCACAGCCCCTTGTGCGACCCAAATCAGCAGTCGGCGCAGGAGTGGCAGAATGGATAGAAGACGGCCCTTCCAGTAACTGGAAGAACGACAAGAACAGCATTCAACAAGAAAATAACCATATCAGCAAACACGAGAAGGAGGAGGACCGTCGGGACGGCAACGAAAACACGACAACACAGCATAACGCCATCATTGACGCCATCCTCTCGGACGCCATAGCCATGCGGAAGAGGGAAGCGATCAACCACCCCCAGCGGGGAAAACAACACACATATCTTCATTAGTTTCCACCGCGCGGGGGGACACGGCACTCCATATTTTCTTATCCAA
Source organism: Prorocentrum cordatum (assembly GCA_963575745.1). Lineage (NCBI taxonomy): Eukaryota > Dinophyceae > Prorocentrales > Prorocentraceae > Prorocentrum > Prorocentrum cordatum. The sequence goes on from CAUYUJ010020837.1 coordinate 788,113, forward strand.
CCCAGTCGTTGCACTCAAGGACAACCGCGCCGAACAACCCATCGAAGACTCGCTGAACATGATCGCGCTCATGAAAGAGGTATTCTAGAACGGCTTCCTCGCCAGAGACCAGCTTGAGGACTTCGATGGGTCCAGGAAGGCGTTGAAGGACGCGAGGAATTCTGCGCAGGAGCACCTTGACCACCTGAGCGAGTACATCGCCGATATTAATAGCAAGTTCGACGGGTGCATCCAAATAAAGGGTGACATCGTTGAGGAGGACGAGGGGTCGGAGGCGGACGACGAGCACGAGGACCACGAACGGCCAATCAAAACGAGGCAAAACAGCGCCGCCCCGCACCCAGGTCGACGACATAGTGGACGACTTGGAGCACCATCGCCGGGATTTGGAACCGAGGCCGCCACCGACCGCTTTGATATCCCCATCAAAAAAGCTAGCTCCACACGGAAGAACAAACGACAGTTTCTTACCAGGACAAGGCAAAGGCCTACGCACACCAGGGGGCAGCACGCATGGCAGGCACGAGAGCAACGCAGCCAACGAGGACGCCACCGCATGGGGGTCGACATGTTCGCCGGCCAGCGGCAACAGTTAGCGCGGGCCGTCAAGGACTTGAATGCGCCATCGGCATGGCCAGGGGGGGGCACGGGAAGGAAGAACAACACATCAAGCAGAAAGCCGGCAACCGCATCGAAAAGCACGAAGGGAGCATCATCAAGATCTTTGCGGAGTCGATCAGGGGGGGGGGGGGGGGGGGGGGCGCTTGCGGTTGAGTTCGAGACAGAACGCAAGCGCATGTCCAACGCAGGACAAAGGCAAGAACGCGACCAGCGAACTTCCAGAGGCATTGGGATTGAGGAATTACGCCGCAGAAGTTAATGCCGCCATCGACGAGACCCGATGTCAGATGAGCGAGGGCACCCTCGCCATCCTTCGGCTGGAGCCACACAGGGCCGGGTCGAGATACTGCAAGACATTTCACGACGCCAGCCTGCGGAAGGGCAGGCAGGAACGGGATCATGATCGCGGGCTCCACAGCCTCGAGCCAGTGATGCACATGCAGAAGTAGCTCGAGCACAGCGAACTGCAGGACACGCGGATGACAATCATCCAGAACCGTGGACTTCGAGGAGAGCCAGGCCATCCGACTTCAGCAAGAGGAAGCCGAGACTCATCTCATCACGGGCAACGCATCCGTGGGTGCTTATGCTCGCGATCATATGGAAATGCAGAAGTAAATGCAGGTACTCGCGGAGGCGCAGGTATATTCGCAGAAAATATTGTATGAACAGATCATCTACGTGGGCACGCGTGTTGGATGATCGCGGAGAAGAACATCGACCTGATGCGCCACGTCGCGCACGTCGCGGTCAACGGGCGCCGGCAGCAACCAGCGTTGAGATCACCCGAGAGAGAGAGAGAGAGAGAGAGAGAGAGAGAGAGGGCGATGGCCTGCATGGAAACAACGGGTCGCCATCAAAGAAGGGAACGCACAGAGGGACACCATCAGAGCCAACATCGACCGCCGCGAGTACCAGGGGGCAGCGCAGCAGGAGCAGGAGCTCCTGAAGGCGTTGCAGGAAGCCGCGACGCTGCGCGACGCGTGCGCCGACCTGGAAAAGACGACCCCGCGCCGCCGCGCGCCGCCGATGGGGCCGAGCAAGATGGCGCGGCCACTCAGGCGCCAGCTGGGGCGCCGGACGACGCCGTCGTCATCTTCGACGATGCGACGAAGCCGGAGCGCCAGTCGCGCGGAGTATTCCGACCGACGCCGACGCCGCGCCCGAGCCGCGCCGATCGTCGATTGACGAGTGGATCAAGGGGCATCCGCGGAGCAACCTACCCCCAGAGAGAGGTCAAGATCACGCGCGACGGCGCGGTCGCCCATCGCGACCGTGGGCCTTGGGCCTGGGGGGCCCATCGCCGGCGACGATGGGTTCAGTGCCCAACCGGACGCGTGAGATCCCAACCGGACCGTTCAGATCCCAACCGTCTAAAACACCAGGCACGGTCAGATCCCAACCGAGGAGGAAGCGAATTAAGAAAATATATTGAAATGTTACCATACTTGTTCATTGCTATCTGAAATTGCGATGGACACCTTACAGGGGCAGATTTACGCCTGAGTTATTGCGGTTGGGATCTGGCGCGTCTTTTGCTGGATCGCAGTAGTGGTAAAAGTAGTAGTGGTCGTTGTAGTAGTAGTAGTAGTAGTAGTAGTAGTAGTAGTAGTAGTAGTGGTATTAGTAGTAGTAGTAGCAGTAGTAGTAGTAGTAGTAGTAGTAGTAGTAGTAGTAGTAGTAGTCGTAGTCGTAGTAGTAGTAGTAGTAGTAGTAGTCGTAGTAGTAGTCGTAGTCGTAGTCGTAGTAGTAGTAATAAAAGTAGTAGTAGTAGTGAAAGTCGTAGTAGTAGTAGTAGTAGTAGTAGTAGTAGTAGTCGTAGTAGTCGTAGTAGTAGTAGTTAGTAGTAGTACTAGTAGTAGTACGCGTAGTAGTAGTGTAGTAGTAGCAGTCGTAGTAGTAGTAGTAGTAGTAGTAGTAGTAGTAGTAGTAGTAGTAGTAGTAGTAGTAGTAGTAGAGTCGTAGTCGTAGGTAGTAGTAGTATAGTAGTAGTGGTAGTCGTAGTAGTAGTAGTAGTAGTAGTAGTAGTAGTAGTAGTAGTAGTAGGAGTAGTAGGAGTAGTAGAGTAGTAGTCGTAGTAGTAGTAGTAGTAGGAGTAGTAGTAGTAGTAGGAGTAGTACTAGTAATAGTAGCAGTAGTAGTCGTAGTAGTAGTGGTACTAGTAGTAGTAGTAGTAGTGGTAGTAGTAGTAGTAGTAGTAGTAGAAGTAGTGGTAGTAGTAGTAGTAGTATTCGTAGTTGAAGTCGTAGTCGTAGTAGTCCGAGCAGTACTTTGAAATATTAATAGTAGTAGCAGGGTTAATATTATTAGTAGTCGTAGTAGTAGTAGTAGTAGTAGTAGTAGTAGTAGTAGTAGTAGTAGTAGTAGTAGTAGTAGTAGCAGTAGTCGTAGTAGTAGTAGTAGTAGTAGTAGTAGTAGTAGTAGTAGTAGTAGTAGTAGTAGTAGTAGTAGTAGTAGTAGTAGTAGTAGTAGTAGTAGTAGTAGTAGTAGTAGTAGTAGTAGTAGTAGTAGTAGTAGTAGTAGTAGTAGTAGTAGTAGTAATAGTAGTAGTAGTAGTAGTAGTAGTAGTAGTAGTAGTAGTAGTAGTAGTAGTAGTAGTAGGTAGTAGTAGTAGTCGTAGTAGTAGTAGTAGTAGTAGTAGTAGTAGTAGTAGTAGTAGCCGTAGTAGTAGTAGTTGTAGTAGCCAAGGAGTAGTAGTAAAAGTAGTAGTAGTAGGAGTAGTAGTAGCATTCGTAGTGGTAGTAGCAGTACAAGTCGTAGTATCAGTAGTAGTAGTACTTGTGGAGGGCATAGTAGTACAAGTAGTAGTGGTTGTAATAGTAGTAGTAGTAGTAGTAGTAATAGTGATATATGTACTGCGACTAGAAGTCTGAGTATTAGTACTAGTAGTAGCAGTAGTAGTCGTAGTAGTACTAGTAGTACTAGTAGTACTAGCAGTACTAGTAGTAGTAGTAGTAGTAGTAGTAGTAGTAGTAGTAGTAGTAGTAGTAGTAGTAGTGGTAGTAGTAGCAGTAGCAGTAGCATTAGTAGCAGTAGTAGTAATAGTAGTAGAAGTAGTAGTAGTAGTAGTAGTAGTAGTAGTAGTAGTAGTAGTAGTCGTAGTAGTAGTAGCAGTCGTAGGAGTAGGAGTAGTAGTAGCATTCGTAGTGGTAGTAGCAGTACAAGTCGTAGTATCAGTAGTAGTAGTACTTGCGGAGGGCATAGTAGTACAAGTAGTAGTGGTTGTAATCGTAGTAGTAGTAATAGTGATATATGTACTGCGACTAGAAGTCTGAGTATTAGTAGTAGTAGTAGTAGCAGTAGTAGTCGTAGTAGTACTAGTAGTACTAGTAGTAGTAGTAGTAGTAGTAGTAGTAGTAGTAGTAGTAGTAGTAGTGGTAGTAGTAGCAGTAGCAGTAGCAGTAGCATGAGTAATAATAGTAGTAGTAGTAGTAGTAGTAGTAGTAATCGTAGCAGTAGTAGTAGCAGTAGTAGTAGTAGTAGTCGTCGTAATATTGGTAGGAGTAGTCGTAGTATTAGTAGTAGTAGCAGTAGTATTAGTAGTAGTAGTAGTTGTAGTAGTCGTAGTAGTAGTAGCAGTAGTAGTAGGAGTAGTACTTGTGGAGGGTGTAGTAGCATTAGTAGTTGTAGTGTCAGTACAGTAGTACTTGTGGAGGGTATAATATTACAAGTAGTAGCGGTTGTATTAGTAGTAGTAGCAGTAGTCGTCGTAGTAGTAATAGTAGTAGTAGTAGTAGTAGTAGTAGTCGTAGTCGTAATAGTAGTAGTAGTAGTAGTAGTAGTAGTAGTAGTAGTAGTAGTAGTAGTGGTATTAGGAATAGTATTAGAATCTCTGAGAATCTCTCAGAATCTTTCAGAATTTCTCAGAATCTTTCAGAATCTCTCAGAATCTTTCAGAATCATTCAGTCTCTCAGAATTTCTGAGAATCTCTGAGAATGTCTGCACATCTTTTAGAATCTCTCAGAACCTCTCAGAATCTATCAGAACCTCTCAGAATCTTTCAGAATCTTTCAGAATCTATCAGAGTCTCTCAGAATCTTTCAGAATCTCTCAGAATCTCTCAGAATCTCTCAGAACCTGTCAGAATCTGTCAGAATCTCTCAGAATCTTTCAGAATCTTTCAGAACCTTTCAGAATCTTTCAGAATCTCTCAGAATCTTTCAGAATCTCTGGGAATCTGTCAGAATCTTTCAGGATCTCTCAGAACCTCGCAGAATCTCTCAGAATCTCTGAGAATCTCTTAGAATCTTTGAGAATCTTTCAGAATCTTTCAGAATCTTTCAGAATCTTCTAGAATCTCCCAGAACCTTTCAGAAACTTTCAGAACCTTTCAGAATCTCTCAGGATTTTTCAGAATCTCTCAGAATATCTCAGAATCCTTCAGAATCTCTCAAAATCTCTGAGAATCTCTCAGAATCTCTCAGAGTCTCTTAGAATATCGCAGAATCTCTCAGAGGCTCGCAGTGGTTCTCAGAACCTTGCAGAGCCTTGGAGCTTTTCAGAGGCTCCAAAGTGGTTGGGATCTCACGCGTCCCACGTGTCCTTGACGGTTGGGATCTGAACCGTCCGGATGGGATCTCACGCGCCCGGTTGGGATCTGAACCTTTATCGCCCGGCGCGCCAGAAGCTTCGCGCGGCGTCGCGCTACGAGATCTCGAAGCGAGGGCGCGGGCGCGGCGACGAGGGGGCCTCTCGGAGAGATCGCCCCCGCGTCTTCATTCCGGGGGCGGGGGCCTCAGTCAGCGAGGCGAAGCCCTGTCGGAGGACAGAGGGCGGGGGCTTCTACGCGCGCGCCACAGACGTCGCAGCGCGGCCGCAGTCAACGCAGCAGCGCGCGCGCTAGGTTGCGCGGGCCGGCGGCAAGGCGGGCCCGACGTGGAGCGCGTCGCAGCCCCGACCGACCAGGTTAGCGCGATCGCGGAGCCCATTGCGGCGGGCGCCCTCGACGTACACCGCGATGGCGAGGGCCGCCCGCCAGCGCTCTTCGGGCGAACGCGCGCGCGCGGCAAGACAGAACATGGAGCGAGAAGGGGGCTCGACCCCCGCGAGGTAGGAAGGCGAGAGACCCGGGGCACGTCGACCAGTTCATGCAATGGCCCGACGCCATCGACAGCCACGCGCGGGAGACCGACGCAATCACGCACGTCCACGAAATGAATCAACAAGGGGGGGGGTGGGGGGGGGGGCAGCGGCGCGGAAGCAATGCGTCGCTGCGCCCGGCTTTGGCGCTACTCAGAGCGAGAGAGGCGCGCCAAAGTCCCGCGCGCACGCTCGCGCAGGTGGGCGACGCCCCGCGGCCCACATCTCAATCGCCGGGCTAGGTCAGCGAGATGTGCCCGCGATCGTGGCGACGGGGGCTTTTCGACGGACCGACGCAATCGTCGACCTCGGCGCACTGCGAAACTGACCACCTACGAGATGGCGCTGGCAAGTGCAGCTTGTCTTAGAGACCAATTGCCGCAGCTCGCAGACGCCGCGGAGGCCGACCGCCCCAGCTTCCCGGACAAAAACGCGCAAGGCGTCGCCCGCGGCGTCGCGGAACGCGACCCCATCCAGGGAATTGGCGGCGATTTAAGGGTTGTGAGCCTTCGGGGTAAAACCGCCCGCGGCAGTTTCAGAACGCGTGTATTTGACCGACTCGGAGGGCAATCCCGTTATAGACATAGACCAGCGGGCGGAGGCCGAGGGGGCCATCTCGCCATTGCGGCGCGCTCCCTCATCAAGAGCCCGCGCGAAGCATGCGACGAACGCAACGAACACGCGAAGGGAGCGATCATCATCGGGACTATGCTGGACACCCCCGCCGTCAAATTCGCGACGAGGATGGAGGTGGGTTCATGTTTCGCACGGGCGCGACGAGGAAGATGAGGAAGGCCCGGCGGCATCCTGGATGACCTAGCAGGGGCAGCGTCGGATGAAGTGACGTTGCTGTTCCTGCATCCGGCAGGGGAGGCTCGCAGGCATCCTGCGTTAAGCCCGAGAGCGCCCCTCCGCGCGCGGCAGCGCGAAGGGCGATTATCCCTGGCGGTGTCGCCGCGAGGATTTCCCGCAGAACCGCCCGGGGAAGGTTGAAGGCATTGGTCGCCGAATTCAGGGGGGCGCCCAAGCTGGGGCCGGCCGCGCCGCTGCGCTGACTTCGGGACCCACGCTGCGATCATTTCTGCAAGCCAGATGAAGATTGAAGGGGGGCGCAGCGGTGATGCTGTTTCTCGACCTCAAGGTCACCTTCTACGGTGCGGTCTCACAGGTGGCATGCAAGACAAGCGCCGAAACGGGCGAGGTCATCGGCATGCCGAGGCTGGAGCGGGGCCCAGAGCGCCGGCGCCAGGCATCACCTGCAAGTTTACGTTCGCCCAGGTCAACAAGGCGATTCGGGGGGGCATGGCCGAGGAGGGCATCGCAAACTAAACAAGTGGCACGCGCGTCGTGGCTCTTGCACCGAAAGAAAGGACAAGGAGGAAAGGGCGCGCTGGCTGCTGGATGGGACGATGGTGGGGGGCGTTCGGGATGTGGGGGCGGTGCTGCGCCAAAATCGAATGGTCGGTGCAGAGGGTGCGCTTTCTGTCTACGTTGCACCTACTAATTCGACATCAACGGTTTTGCAATAAACCCATCAACGGTTTTGCAACAAACCTTCCCGCCAAGTTTATTCATCATATGCCCCTGCAATGGTTCATTTCATATTGAAGGAAGTTCCCCGTTGGAAAACAATTGTGTGTGAAACCCTGAACTGCGCAAGAACACCATTCCTCGGGCTTCAACGCCGCGAATCACCGTTACTGTTACGTCTGGGCGATCCTGAATCGTGCCAAGACGCATTCCTGGATTCAACACCGCAAACCAGCGTAACTGTTGCGCCCTGGCAGTCCGACATCGTGCCGAAAAACCGTTTCCCGTACGCTAGCCACGGGCATCTTTATAACGGTTGGAAGCGCTTAAAGCGAATGCGCGTGGCGCTAAAGAGAGAGACGCCGTTTGAAAAGGAACCGCCCCCCATCCGTGAAACGCTTGCAAATTGTTTCGGTCGAGTGGGCGCGGCGTTCCGGCGAGACGTACATGTTGAAATCGGCCTGTCTTCCACCCGTGGAAGTCGTGCAAATGTTTGAGTTTGAGGCGGATGTGCGCGGTGCGAAGGAGAGGGCCGCATTTTGAAAACGACGCGCATTCCATCCGTGAAGGTTTTGATATGATTTCAGGCGGGGGTGCGCGGCAAAACGCGACAGCCACATTTTGAACACGACTTGCCTTCCATTCGTAAAATTGTTGCACATGTTGCCAGGCCAAACTCCCAGTCCACCCTTTCGACCGGCTCTCGGGTGCGACAGGGAACAATTTTTGTATAGGAGGAGGAGGAGGAGGAGGAGGAGGAGGAGGAGGAGGAGGAGGAGGAACACCAGGACGAGGAGGAGGAGGAGGAAGAGGAGGAGGAGGAGGAGGAGGAGCAGCAGGAAGGAGGAGGAGGAGGAGGAGGAGGAGGTGGAGGTGGAGGAGGAGGAGGAGACGAAGGAGGGAGGATAATTGGAGACGAGGAGAACGAGCAGGAGGAGGAGGAGGAGGAGGAGGAGCAGGAGGAGCAGGAGGACGAGGAGGAGGAGCTGGAGGACGAGGCGGTGGCTTCACCCCCGGGTTACCGATCGCAGGGTATGTGCGAGAAGACGCCTGCCTCAGACGGCCCGCCCCTTTGCCCCTGCCTGGCCGAGGAGCCGTGGGGCGGGTTCGCCACCAAGTTCCTGTGCTACGAGCGGGCGCTGCAGGCGTGATTTGGTCATCCCCGCACCTCGGATGGCTTGACGTCTCAATCCCGGCGGTGTCCCTCCAAAGTCTTGACGTTTCGCGGATCCCTTCCAGCCCATCCAGGACCAATTCCAAAGCGAGTTGTTGTGCGAGCCTCGTAGAGGCGCCCTGGAGCCATCGCGGGGACAACGGGGAGGGGGATCATGAGTCGGAGGACGCATTGTAGGAGGAGGAGGAGGAGAAGGAGAAGGAGGAGGATGCCGCAGAGGAGGGGGAGGAGGAGGAGAAGGAAGAGGAGGATGCCGCAAAGGAGGAGGAGGCGGAGGAGGAGGACCAGTACAAACCCACACCGCATCAAGGCTATTGCAAACCCCCTCTCTCCAAGATCCCTCTTCACTCGGCCCTATAAGCATGAATGTCAATTGAGGGGCATGCCCCACTGGGAAAAATAATATGAGAATCAGCCACCGCGCCACTACAATATTCCTGGGATTTCAGCGTCGCTAGTCCACGTGACTGCTGCTTCGTGACAGTCCTGAACCCTGACAGAACACCAGCCTTGTGCTTTCATCACTGCGAATCAACGTGATTGTTGTGCCCCGACAGTCTTGAAACTTGCCAGAACACCAGTCTTGCGACTTCGGCCGTGCGAATCCGTAAAAGTGCGGCAGCATGTCCAAACAAATCCGCACGGCACCGAGGCGAAGACCACAGTGTGAACAGGAATCGCCGCTCATGTTTCAAAGTGTGGCAACTTTTCAAGACGAATGCGCGCGGCGCCAAGGCGACAGCCACATTTTTGAAAAAGAAACCGCCTTTCATGTTTGAAACGGTTGCGAAGGCATTGGGCGTTAGCCCGAACGCCCAGCGCGCAGCACGCGGTCACCCGAGCGGCGGGCGCGCACGATCACGGATACGGACAGGCAGCAGTGCTTTCGGTCTCTGGCTTGGCACAGGCGAGCGAGACGGACAAGAGCTTCCTCGAGATTTTTTTGTCATTGGCCATGGCGAGCGTGATGTTCATAAACACCACGCGAGCATGGCCCCGAAGGGGTGGCAGTATGATGGTAGTGCTTAGCCATTCGCGTGCTGCTCTTCGTTGAAGTGCCATGTATGGATCCCCGACACGGCTTGGAAGCAGCGCAGGTATTGCAAGGCCACATTCAAAAGGGCGCGGCTGGCCAAGGGCCAGCGGGACAGCAACCAACACTGCCGCGACAACAGCTGCGACAGCGGCTACAAAACGAAACCGCGAGGTGACCAGAAGGCGGATAACGAGGAAGTGTCTAAGGCACTGGTCCTGATCGCGAATGAGAGAGGCGGCATGGACCATGTAGGTGGGGGCACATCTAGGCAGCCAGCTCAAGGGCTTCGCGGCAAGGATCGAGGCGCAGGCCGACCCTCCGAAGGTGAAGACTCGACAAGAGGATCTGGCTGAAGTTGCGGAGGCACTGGGGATCGCCAACAAGCAGTGCACGGTGGTGGCCGCGCAAGTGGAGAAGCAAACCGCGATGCTGCAGGAACGGGAGGAGTCGGCGAAGCAAGAAGCGGTGTGCGAGAACATCGAAGGCGAAGGCAGGGCCCAATTGCAGAGCTTCAGGGAGCAGCTGTTCACCGTGACCCCAGAGCTGCTGGCGCTGGACGGAGTCATTGACCTGGAGAAGGTATTGGAACTTGATGACGGCGTGGTGGACGAGGCAGCCTAGATGGTGGTCGCGGAGGCCAAGTTAAAGGTGGCGAGGGACTTGCCAGAGGGGGCGAAGAGTTACACCACCCAGCTCCAGGAGCACACCTGCAAGGCGAAGGCGTCAGCGGCGAAGGGCAAGGGGGCCATCAGGCAGGATGCCGAGAAAAGGGGGGCCGACGCGAACTAGGCAGAGGCGGCAGCTGTGCCGCCATCCGCGGCGGCAGCGCCAGCGTCGGCGGCAGTCCGCTCGAGCGGGGGCCAGGCCAGCGACCGGATGGCAGCCGACGACGAAGGCAAGGGCGTGGACATGGCGCAGGGGGCGCCCCAGGAGGCCAGGGCGAAGGTGGCTTGAGAGGCTGCCCCGTGCAAGGCCTCGGCCTGGCGGTCGCCGCCTGACGCCCGACGCATAGTGAACTCCGACGCGGGCGTCAGGGCCACCTTCGTTGGCGACGTCGCCGCGCGGGGGCCCGCTGCGGAGTCGCGGCTTGCCGGGGGCGAACCTTGGGATCGACGGCAGGAACCGCAGCGGGCAAGGTTTCGATGCTCGCGTGCTGCAGGAGGCGCATCTGCGCCTGCAGGTGCTTGAGGACAAGGACGCGATGCCCCGCGAGCGGGTTGCCAAGGCGCGCTCCGCGGCGGGCCAGCAGTCCGTTAAGTCAGGGGGGGGGGGGGGGGGGGGGGGGCTCGAAGGGCGGTGGGGATGTCGCGGCGGCGGTGCGTTTCAGGGCCGCGCGCGCCAGGGAGATGGCAGCGCGCGGCGGGGTCTTGGGGGCCGCGGCGAGCTGCCGCGCCCATCGCCGCGCGCAGCGTGAATCAGGCGAGCTGGAGCTGCTGCAGATGGAGGGATGGGCGGCGATGACGCGGCACCTCTAGGGTTGCCCCCTCGTCTTCATGCCCCCCCCACTTGGGGCGTGACCAGCCGCCGAAGGAGGGGGCTAACGCGTGGGGGGCGGCGGAGAAAGCGAAGTTCGCAAAGACATTGCGCGCGCCGTCGATCGTCGCGGGGGGCTTCAATGCCCGCCCGCCCAGGTTCGCCAGCGCGGGCTATTGCGACCTACTCGGCGACGCGCGCGTTCGTGCGCCGCCTGGGAACCTGTCGATTTGCTGCGGGGCAGACACAGACCTTCTCTCATCGACATCGTGCTCGCGAGCCCCGAGGCCCGCGGGCGCGCCGTCGACCTCGGGCCCGTCGCCGACGTCGCCCAGCGGCCGCGCGTCGGCCGGCAGCCGAGCATCGCGGCGGATATCAGGCGCAACGCCACCTGGGAGCTCGCGCTGCCGACGGCGCTTTGCCGCCCGAAGCTGGACGGCGGGGGGGGGGGCGGGGGGGCGAGCTTAGGCAGCGGGGCCCAGATGCGCAAGCGACAGAGGGGGCAAGGAGGAGCCGAGCGCGAATCGCAGGCGCCACTGCGGCAGCAACGACCATATCTACAGAGTGACCGCGAGGAGATCGCCAGCGCGCGCTGGGTGGCTATATCGCGCCAGTCGGCTGGACACTTCCCCCATTGATGCCTGGCGGAAAGACCGGCGTCGACGCTCCCGGGGGCCGGGGCGCGCGGCATGGCCCTCGTTGCAGGCCGTGACCTCGGGGCAGGAGCGCAGCGGGGCAGGGGGGCCAGATTGGGCGCGCCGCGACGGCAGCTGGGCGCGGCGAGAACAGCGAGGGCGCCCTGTTGACCGACGCCGACATGGACAACCCCGAGGGGGGAGTGATCGACGCGCGCGGGGAGGATTGGACGTTCCACCACGGGCGCCAGGAAGAGCTACCGCCCGAGCCCCAAGCCGCGGGATACGCAATGACAAGGGGCGTTGGAGCGGGCAACCTTGGGCCAGCGTCCACGGCGACCTCTCCAGACGCTTCGGCGGCAGGCCATGACTTGGGGTCTCGGACCGATGGGGCTGAATCATGGCAGACGACAGCGAGCTGGAGCCAGAGCCAGCCAGCCACGACAGAGGCGACGCGAAGGCCGCAGTCGACGCCGCCGGCATGAGCGACACCTGGAAGGAGATATTCGAAGGAACACTAGCCGCGACCTCCCGGGCCCACCGACTACATCGCGGACTCGGCGGCCTACATCGCGATTAAAATGGAGGCCACGCCGTCGGGGAAACAGCGCAGGCGCATGGCCAGCGCGATGGGGGGCATATACTGCCAGCCGCGCGACATCCCGGAGAGCGACCAGCAGAGGCACGCGGGCAGAGGGGGGGGGGTCTGCCGCCCAGGAAGCGCGCGCGGCATGAATCGGGCCAAAGGCGAGTCAGCTTCAGCACGAAGCAGACTACAGCGCACGACGCGCGAGCCAGGCTGGCCAGAAAGCATGGGGCCCCATGGCAGCGCGAGCAGTTGGCGGCAAGTTGCAGGAGGGGCGCGCCCGAGGGGGCGCGGCCAGTTGGCAGGCAAGCTTCGAGAACAGCCCGGCTGCGCAGGAACATCCAGGGCTTAAGAATCAGAGAAACCGAGAACGTAGACATAGACGTGCTAGATTGCATGGTGAAGCAGGCTAAGGTGGATAGCCAAATCTCGTTGAAGGCGGTCCTGCGTCGCGGTGCTCGGGCGCGCGGCGCAGGCTGCCGGCGCGGAGACCGGCTCGCCAGGGGCGCTGCGCAATGTCACCATGCCAAGGAGGAGACGCGGGGTCGGGCGCATGAGGAAAGGGGCTGAGGCGACCAGCCCGAAATATAGCATTGACATGGTTGCGATGGACTTTGAGGAGGCGTGGAAGGACGCGAGGGATCGATGTTCTTCGCCAGCTTCGAGAGCTAGCTGCCGACGCGCCGGCGCCGATGTGGGCGCCATGAGGACTTCGACAGCGCAGTGAAAGGGCGCCCCCAACAAGGGCAAACACACAGACGCGATGAACATGAGCGACGTCAGGCGACTGCGTCGAGGAGGCAGGCGGGGCCATCGTGGACGCGCGCAACAGCTGCGAGGAGAAAAGGCACGACCAAGGCAGACCTTGCAGGCGCTGACTATGCGACAGCCGAAGGACGCGGAGAAGCTGGGCGACGCGGCCCTGGCGGGAGGGGGGGGCCTCGCCCCGGCGCCGCTCGCGCATTTCGCGAGAGCGCGGGAGCTGCTCGACGCGGCGGTGGCATGAGGAAGACTTCGACGCAGCGGTGGCGCGCAACTCCTGCTACGGCGAGGGCGCTCGAAGACGAGACGTCACAGGGGTCGGGGGTCCACTCGGCCACTGCCCTGGTGAACGCAAAGTTCTCGACTCGCTGGCCATTGAGGAGGCGGCGCCTAGGGCGACCGATTGCGGCCCCCCGCCCAGAGTGCTGGCCGCGGCGATGCTCTCGCACCTGGCTCCCAGGGGGGTCGAGGAGGCGGCGGCGCGCAGCTCGCCCATCCACGCCGCGGAGAGCTCGCCCGCATGGCCGAGGCACAGCGGTAATTTCGCGAGAACGCTGATCTACCACATGGCCAGGGCCATGAGCAGCAAGGCGCCCATGATCCGACCGAGGACCTGGTTCGACGACATCGGGTTCATTGCTGTGGACAGCGTGACACAAGTACAGGAGACCATCGTCGAAGCTGCGGTCGAGCTGGCGATGAAGTTGGAGCAGGAGGGCCTCGCGATCGCGGGCAAGTCTGTCCTGCGACTGCAGCTTGACGAAGAGCGTGGCCAGGGCGATGGATGGGCCTGGGGTGGTCGGCGGTCACCAGCCGGCGACCGATGGGCACGACGTTCGGTGCGACGGCGGGGGCAGGACTTGCGCGAGAAGGGCAGCGCATGCAAGGAGGAAGAAGGGCTCAAGGAGGTTTGCTGCGATCACCTAGAGGCCGAAGTTGACGAAGTCGAGAGAAGCCGGTCATAGCGCAAGCGCCGACGGCGCAAGCGGGCAACGGACCCAGGGCGCCTGGGGCCGCGCCGACGGACCGACGGAGCTGACGGAAATGCAGAGGAGGTGCGCAAAGGGGGTTCTGCAGGGCCTGGCCTGGATGGCGCTCAACCACGCTGATCGACTTCGACGGAGTAGACCTTGGCGCCAGCCCCAAGGACAAGTCCCAGGCACGGTTCGACCCATGAGCGGCGAGAGACGACGCGCGCGGGGGCGCGCGCCGCGCATGGCCGCGCATCCGAGACTGGCTTCTACAGGCCGCGCCCACAACCAGATGGCGCCAGAGGACGGGAGTGATAGCTTCCCTTATCTTGCAGCTCAAGGAGTTCGGCTGGGACGTGCCAGCGGCAGACTTCTGGCCGGGCGCGGGCGGAGGGGGCTGGCGACCCCGCCCCGGCGACGGCAACGACGAGCCCGCCGACCTGCTGGATGCGATTGCAGGGGACATTGTGAGGGAAGCGCGGGAAAGAGCTAGCCTGCACCACAACTGAGCAGGACTACAGCACGGGGCGGACGCGCACGACCTGAACATGCACTTGACGGGGGCCCCACTGCTTCCGCATCGCCTAGGAGCAGTGCAGCTGCAGAAGCGACCGCGGCGCGTGCAAGGGGACAGGGGATCGAATGTAGAGAGCCGAGACAGGCAGCGAATATTCGGCAGTGTTCTGGCGAAGTGGGATTCCACCAGTGGGGATGTTACCAGGGGCCTGCACCACGGAGTATACGGCCAACAGGAATGGCACATCGGAACACATCGACAACGAGCCCAACGTCCAGAGACTCAACGCGGAAGGCGACCAGGATCTGATCATCTGTGGAGACGGCAGCAGAGGAACGCGAGGCGACGAAGCCACGTGCAGAAGATGTGGTTGGGGCCGGGTGCGGATGGAACGGGTCGACGACCAGTGGAGGCCTGCCGCCAAGTGCTCAGGGCGATTGCCAGGAGCGCGGCAACCCAAAGATAGGGCAGAGATCGCTGCGTTCCTCGAAAGCGCGGGGTCGACCACGGGCGACGTCACCGTGTGCGCCAGCTTTGGGACCTTCTGCAACGGTTGCAACAACAGCAGGTAACCCAAGCAGTGCTACACGAAGGGCCGTGGTGACCTTCGGAAAAGGATCAGAAGGGCTATGGCCGACAGAGGCGACGCATCCGTCATAGTGCTGCGCATCGAGAGCCACATGAGCCTAGAACATGCGAGGGAAGCAGGCGACGAAGACAATAACAATATGGAGCGAACCCGAGGACAACTTCGAGGACCTGGTCAAGCACGCGCCGAACAACCTGGCCAAGAAGGGCAAGTTGCGATCGCGCCAGAGATGCCGCCAAACGACCACGGCAAGGTAGAGAACAAAGACGGTAATATGGTGGTTGCAAGAATGCAGGGATGATCCGACCATGAGGAGCGCGAAGCCCAACAATTATACGGAGGCAACAGAAGGCACCATACGCTTGGTGCCGAAGGAGAAGATGCCGCATCCTTCCACCAAATCTATTGGAGCAAATACGAGGCGAACCACTTTTGCTGGACGTGCGGCGCGACGGCGACAAAACACCTCAGCAGGAAAATGGTGGAGTTTTGTTTTGGCAGTCCGACTGGATAGGCGATGCTGCACGCGTTCGGAGCCAGGCTGAAGAAGATGGATAAGGCGCCAGGCGAGAAGAGGAGGTACACCAAAAAGCGGAGGCCGAGGACCAGACATGGGCCACATTAGCCAACGAGTTGGAAAATGCCTTCGACAGGGCCGAGGACTTCGAGCGCCGCGCCAAGGTCTTCGATTGAACGGCATGGCTGGCACCTCCTGCCGCTCGCCTCACGCAAACACTCGGCGGACCGTGAACAAAACTTCGGACACATCGATAAACCGCTACAACTTTGCAGCTTCGGATTCATACATGGAGGGGGGAAGTCTTAGGCGAAACACTCGGCGGGCCCCACGGACACGTCCGGGGGTGCGACGGGCAGGGGTTATGTATGAGGTAAAGGGTTGGATCAGGAGGCAGAGGAGGAGGAAGAGGAGGAGGAAGGGTTGGAGGATCAAGGGGAGGAGGACAAGGAGGAGGAGGAGGAGGAAGAGGAGGAGGAGGAGGAAGAGGAGGAGGGGGAGGAGGAGGAAGCGCGGGAGCAGGAGCAGAAGGAGGCGCAAAAGCAGGAGGGGGAGGAGGAGAAACGAGACCCAGCCGAGGCGGGCGCCAGCGTGCCTGCGCAGTCCCGGGGCCCGCTGTGGGCCCCCAGAGGCAGGAGCTGGCCAGACGTCCCCCGGCTTTCCCCGACAGGCCCTGGTCGGCGCCGACATCGCGCCGGACGACGTGGCCGCGGGCTCGGGCCCTCTGGCCGGGCCGGTCGACCGACGGGGCGCCCCGAGGGCGATGCGGAGGGAGCATCCGTGAGCGTTCGGGGCTCTTCGCGGCTCGAGGATATTTTCCTCCTCCTCGGCATCATTCTTCCCACAGGCTTGCAGAATCACCAGAGAAGAGTGGGAATGTTTTGATATTTTCCCCCAGCCCAGGGCTGATTTTCCTTGGAACTGATTGCGGGACTGAATGGGAAGAGAGAGGGAGAGAGAGATCTTTCTTTCCATCTGCCTCGGTTTGCAGAGGGTTTCGAGAAGCGTCCATACTCCGTTTTCTGGCTTCCCGGTCTTGCCCTCCTCCCTCCTATCACTTCTTTCTTACCCTAGATGTTGTTGTTTGTGCTGGTTGTTTTGGTTATTTGTTTAACGGGGAGGCCGGAAACACATACGGGGCAGGTTCAGTTGTGTTGCGTGTGTGGGTTTCCGTCAGTATTCATTCCGTCGGGCAGCGCCAAAATTGACAAAAGGTATTGCAGACCCTTTGAGAAACTAGTTATCAGCGTTTCATTCCCAGATTTGCGGTTGTCGTTGGATTTTGTTTCTCCTGCAGCAGACGTCGCTGGACCGAGCGGCGTGTTTGATTTACCATTGGGTCTTTGACTTTTGTGCTCGGGGCATGGATTCCTTCTTTCCCCACAGGTCCATGCGAGCACGATTTGCCCAAGTAACAGTTCTGTCCGCAGCGACTCCCGCCTTTCGTGTGTCCAGCCTCCGCGCAGTCCATCCGCGAGTCGCACGAGAACTAGACCCACACTCGGTGCAGCAAGCGTGCTGTAACATTTGACAGGGCTGCCCAGTGCAACTCGTTCAATAATGGGCAGTTGGAGCTGTTCCTGGTCAAGCGCAATCAGCTTTATATGCTCGGAACGGACCTGTCCGGCTCTAGTTCGACTCCAGTTCGACCCAGGTTCGACGCATGTTCGACTCATGTTTGACCCGGGTCGACGGAGGCTCGACGCAGCTTCGACGCACGAGTGGAGCGAGTGGTTGCAGGAAGGTCCCCAGCATGAGCAGCTAACAAACTCATCTTCGAGCCGAGGTTCGAGTGTCGATCGTCGAGGGATCGAGGAAGGGATCGAGCGGTCCGAGGGCCTCGCAGGTCTTTCCCAGCCTTTCTTGTTCGGTCCGTGGAGGCCTCTTCCGATCTCGGCCTGGGCTCTTTTCGAGCCCGAGGCAGTCATAATTCTGGGGACACGTGGGACTCTTGTGCGCCGGATCCCAGGTTTGCCGGCGCTTTTTGACGGGTCCCGGATTTGGGCGGTCCAGTCTTCGTGGGATGTCTGCAGCGGGAGTTCACGTCAAATCTCATATTGGGTCTGGTCATTTTCATGATGGCCTCGTCAGGTCAACCCAAGTCCCCCGACCGCGACTTTTGCGTCTCCCCGATGATTGAATCCAGGAACTGCCCCTGGCCACTGGATCTGGGAAGTGCCCCTAGCCCGCAGCTTGAAAACAAAAGCATCGGCCCGATGAGAGCTCAGGCAGGCGCGCGGAGCGGCCCTTGCACCAAGCATTGGCGCGGCCCTCCCTCCACACATCCAGGATCGGGGGGTGGGAGGAGGACAGTTTGAGGGCTTCTGGACATTCTTGGCCTGTACTCTTCATCGGCCAGAAGGGGGAGGCGGGGGGTCGAAAGATGCAGGGATCGGGGAGCGCATGGACACTATCGGAGGAAGGGCGACATGGAGGGGAGATGGAGAGAGGAGGGGTAGGAATATGAGCTGGAGGAGGAGGAGGAGGAGAAGGAGGAGGAGGAGGAACTGAGGGGAAGAGGAGGAGGAGGAGGAGGAGAAGGAGGAGGATAATTTGGAGAAGGGGGAGTTGGAGGCAGCACCAGCGCTGGCGGCAGCTTGGTGACCACGATACCGACGACGGCGACGGCTGCTGTTTCCCGCCCCCCACGCTTCGCCGCCCACGCCTCCGCACCCCCGCCGCCCTGGCCTCCGCCGCCCTGCCCCAGCGGACGCGTCTCGACGCCCCCGCTTCGACCCCCGCCTGCCGCCGGCTGCTGTGCTCGACGCCCCCCTGTGACGCCTCCCGACGGCCCGACCCCCGCTCTTCTCGTCCTCCTCCTCCTCCTCCTCCTCCTCCTCCTCCTCCTCCTCCTCCTCCTCCCTCTCTCGCTCCTTTGACCGGCCGCCCCTGCTTGTATTTTCCTGCCTCTCGGTTGCCGGGCAGCACAGAGTGTCCAGAGCCAGCAGCGCGACGCGCAAGTAGGAGGGAGGGCCCCCAAGAGAGGTCCGCGCGGGCCTCCGTCTGACAAGAGGGTCATCAGGACTTCCTCGCCCCCTGCCGCTGCTGCTGGCCCGCCTCTGTCCCTTTTTTCTCCTTGGGGCGGAGGAGGAGGAGGAGGATGAGGAGGAGGAAAGAGGCAGGGATTGGGGTAGGAGGGAGGATGATAGGGAAAACGGGGGAGGGGGAATGCGAGGCCAAGGAAGGGGAGGAGTAGGAGGAGGAGGAATAATGATGATAAGGAGGAGTTGTTTCATGGTCCAAAGGTTTTTAAGGGGTTCTATGATACGCTCTCCAAGCAGTGGTAGAGCGTCCTGGCTCGAAATTGGCCCACTGAATAATGTTCTTAGACCCCTTGGTAATTTGCGCGAATTGTTTTTCGAACGTGTCTGGCTGATCCGTTCTGTTTTAACACGTCTCCCTTATGTTCTAAGAACTTCGTTCGTGCATCTAGAGCATTATTTTGTTCTAAGAACATGTCGCGGTAGGCCTATGGGAATGCTGGGACGATCTGCCCCTGCTCAAGCACTGGGACGTGGATGAGGACGGAGAGGGATGTTGGTGGGCTGCAGCTGTGTTCTCCCAAGCCCTCCCTCGTGCTTTGGCTCCTCCGGTTCCCGGCAAGCGTTGCGGCCATGGGGGGCCCTGCCGAGGCCCCCCCCCCCTGCCGAGGTCTGGTCCCCGAGCCCCCCCCCTCCCCGAGAGCCGCCAGGGCCCCCTGCGGCCCTCGGAACCGCGCCCCCAGGCCCTCCCATGTCCAGGAGGGGAAGAGACACACACACACACACACACAGACACAATTAATCGTCGACTCCCAGGAAAGCATGGAAAAATATAGGAAGTGGGGAGAACAACGAAAATCCAGAAGATCTGGGAAAATATGGGGATTCCTGCTGTTTGCGAGTATGTATGTGTGTGTCCTTGGGCCCCTTCACATGGCTGGGGCCCGCCGGGAGGCCCGAAGCCCGCTTCCCATTTCAACCATTTCGATGTTTAGGGGTAGCTTGTTCAATGACGGGAGCGCCAGTGTGCATGTGGTTCGCGAGTTTGGCCGTGCGGGCTGGTGTTTCGCGTCCGTTGACGAACCAGTTGAATTGATGGGCATGGTGCAAGGGCTTGTTCCGCCGCAGTCCCCCCAGACGGCCCCAGCGGGGGAGTTCGCGGCGTTCTGCCAACCTGTGCTTTTCGCTTCCTCTGAATCTGATTGTTTCACGGACGCTCAACTGTTCATGGATCACTTTGCCCTCCCTCGCTTGCACCAGTCACCATTTGTCGCGCAAGCCAGGTTATGTATTCGTTGTTTCTATTTGTTTGCTAAAAGACCTGTGGAACGTGCGCAAGCTTTCCAAAGTCAAAGCCCGCGGATCTCTTGACGAGTGGGTGGATCAACATGGGTGCTAAGAAGGATACGGTTGGGGAGGGATTTTGTGGTCACCCTCGCCCTTTCTGCCGAAGTTTGTTCCGTTTGGATGCAGAATTCAAGCTAGCCAAAGCCGTCGGCAAGCTTGGAGCTCGCTTTCTTCCGTCCTGACCACGTTTGGACTTGGATGGAGCCGAATCCAACAGACCCCCGCCAGCTCCCATGCAAGTCCGTGTCAAGTGTCAGTGGGCCATCATCCTGCTGCCAGGGATCGCCTGCTCCCCTGGCTTCTGGAAATGCATTCCGTGTGGGAGAGTTCGCCGTTCCCCCATTTCGGGCCTCGTCCCCATCCTTCCCTGTCTGTCGCCCGTGTCCTTCCCTCTCCCCCGCTGTGCTTGCGGGGAAGGGGCATCTCAGTATCAGTCTTTTGTCTCCTGACAATGCGGAGCTTGTTGTCTGCCTAGTCGGTTACTGCTACTATTCTCACAGCAGGGTGGCTGGTTTAGGTGAACGTTGTCTCGGTCCGACCATGGCCACCAGGTATGGGAATTGGAGTCCGATCTGCAAAGGACGCCACCCCGACCGCCCAGGGATCACCGTCGAGCGTGGGCCTTGTCGCGTTTCAATGCAGCTGCCACCGCCCCGTTTGTCTTGGAGGAGGAGGCCACCGTCGTCGCTGAGTCTGGTCGTGGAGGAGGTACTTTTTCCGCAAGCGCTCCCCCTGGGAACGCACCAGACTCTCAGCCTGGAGTGCCTGTTCTTGCAGCAGCGGCCGCCTCCTCCCTCGACGATGAATTCGAAGGCGACGAGGTGGCAGCGTGCGCCCTTGTCTCTGATGGCCCCGCGTGCCATTTCCCAGCCGCATCATGTGCGCGCGTTGGCTCGTCCTCTCGTGAGGCGGGATCTTCTGGGGTTGCTGCCGCAGCCCCCAAGTGTGGCTGGTGCATTTTGTGCACCTCGGGCCCCTTTTCCCGCAGCCTCCTCTTCTTCCTCCGCCTCTGTGAGCATGCCTGCGATTCAGGCGGTCTGGGACCGTCTCTTTGCGGATGCTGCTTCGTTTGGGGAAGAGGAGATCAGATCCGATTGATTTTCGTCGGGGTCCGATTCGCTGGCAGACCCTCATCATGTTGATGGCAACAGAAAACGATACTGCATTGACGCGCAAATCAAACCAAGTTTCGAATTGCGAACTTTTCCTTGTAGTTCATCCACGAGGCTGGGTTGCCATCGCAGTTTGGGATGTAGCTGTCCTCGCGCTCCAGGTTCGGGTCCACTGCTGCCAGGCCGCCGACGATGAGACACAGAACTACCGCGAGGAAGAGGACGAGCATGTAGTAGCTGAGCAGGCTGGTGTAGAAGTCTTTCTCTGCGGTGGCCGCGCTGCGGCCAAGGGTCGCCGGCGCCGCCGGCGCAACCGCGGACTGAAACCGCTCTGCTGCCAATGTCGTAGCGTTATCGCTGATATCGATATGGATGGGATGATGTTGCTGGTTGCGTAGCTAAAACTAGGACAAAAGCGCCTGAGCCAACATAATTGCAGACATGTGATCCTAGTGTGCTCCAGAAGAGCTCTTCAGGGGCACGTTAACGTGGTTGCTGCAAAGCGTGTTGCTCGCACAATTGATCACGCACACTGGTCTCGTCATGATTCGCGCCCATGCCGCCGCGAATCGTGACGTGACAACAGGGGGGCTGGGGCCAGTCACGGGTGCTATCGCGAATGATACTCGAATGGGTTCCAGCTGAGGTCATACTGACAGACGCCTGGGACACCGTCATCCTGGGAGGCGTGGACGAGCTCCTGGCGAAGGTCGCCGCGGTGCCCGCCGGGACCCTCCTGTGCGGCTCGGAGCGCGTCTGCGGCCCGAACCATTTCTTGGTGGGCAGGATTGAGGCCGCCGCAGGGGAATTTTTCACGAGGGGGGGGGGGGGGCGGAGGAGGAGGAGGAGGAGGAGGAAAAGAAGGACCAGGAGGAGGAAGAGGAGAAGGAGGGGGAAGGGGAGTAGGAGGAGGAAGAGGAGGAGAAGGGGAGGTGGGAGGAGGTGGAGGAGGAGGAGGAGGAGAAGGAAGAGCAGGGGGAGGGGGTGGAGGAGGAGGAGGAGGAGGAGGAGGAGGAGGAGCAGGAGGAGGAGGAGGAGGAAGAGAGGATGGAGAAGAGGATGGAGGAGGAGAGGAGTTGAAGGAGGAGATTCTGGGGAGGTGATCGAGGGGATTAAGGAGCTGGGGGGGGGGAGGGGGATGAGGAGCAGGAGGAGGAGGACGACGACGACGACGAGGATGCAAGCCTCCCAAATGAGGGCAGAGCAGGTGGGATCGAATGGTCACGCCCCATGGCCAATGCATCGCCAACAAGGCGCGATTTGAAGCCCTTCCTTCTCCATCTCGCCAATGCCGAGGCGGCGGGATCCTCCGACCCCATATTCTCCGGTCCCATTTGGAGTCCTCCACAGGCAGGTCTCGACCTAACTTGTGTTTTGGTGATTTCGCCGACCGTTTTCGTTTAGACTTCGTTTTGCAGCGATGGCGGAACGAAAACCAAGCCAGGGAACGAAAACCAAACGAAAACGAAGAAGGAAGGGGAGGAACAGGAGCTCCGCCACCTCTGGGCCTTTGAGGGGCACCCTCGTTGTTATGGGACGCGCCAGAACGGGATAGGGACATGCCGAAAAAAAACATTGCAGGGAGAACACTGCGGAAAAACGGCAGCGAAGACAGGCATCCTGTTTGCAGCGGAAGCGTCAGGGCTCCAGAAAGCAGGACTGCCAACCAGGGCTCCACAACTTCCAGCGCGAGCAGCCAGAGAGCGGAACGTGCTTCGACTCACGGTTGCAGTTCTCTCTGGTGCGCCAACGTCAGGGTTCATCAGAGGCCCCGCTCATGGGGCCTGAAAAGGGGGCGTGGAATTATCAAACGCAGGGGGGCCGGAAGGTTTGGGGGATCCGGGGGTCCGAGGGGCGTTCGGAGTGTTCATTGAAGCAGTTTTGACATGAAACGAACAAATATGCACCAGGGGGCAACCAACTGGGGCTGAAAATTGGTATAGACGTGGCATTTGGAAACGGTAAGCAACCGCGGCGACCCCAGCGCGGGCGGTTCAAGGTTGACTGCCGCCAGTAGCCCAGAATCTGCCGACATCGAGTGATTTGCGTCGCCGGAAAGTCGCGATCGTTCAGGGTTGGGATCCACGACTTCATCCCAACATTCGGATCGGACGCAAGGGAGGGTCTGGTAATCTGGTTTCGGCGCAGCCGCCAGGCGCATTCTTCGATACATTGGCGCCTCCAGCGTCAGAAGGCGACGGGACCAGTCTACGTGAGCTGATTCGCTAATCCAACCCTTGCCTACCCACCCCTTTTATCCGACTCGAGACACGAACTGGGAAAGTGCCCCACTGTCTCCAGGGCCCCTGAGGTCTGGCCAGGCTGTCTCGGAGGGACAGCCTTCCACACGCACGTTCCGCTCGAGCTTCCAGCGAGGCAGGACTCCAGATGGCGTGGCCCCGTTTGCTCGGTCTCGGCGTGGGGGGAGAAGCAGGAGGAGGAGGAGGAGGAGGAGGAGGAGACACAGCCACAGTGAAAGTGCTGGCCAAAATGCCTGCCGAAGGGAGGGAGGGGAGGGCAGGGAGGGGACTGGGGATGTAAAACGCCACTGCGTCTTCATGCGAAGTGGAATCGTTCCTTGGTCGCGCGGCCGCTAGCCTGTTATAGCGCGCCTGCCGCGCGAGAGCGGAGTTGAGAAGCGTGCCAACGAAAACAACGACAACAACGATCACAACGATCACAATAGTACAGATCGCAACGGTAATGATTGTCGTTCTCGTTCTTATCGGTGTTACTGGTGTCTTCTGAGATGCCCTTGGTCATGACGCCTGGCGCACCCCTGCTGCGTCGCAGTGGCATCGTGGCAGCTTCGCCGCGAGCATGGGTGATGCCAGCGCGTCGGCCCCTCTCGGGTTGGTGGATAGCCCCTCCTGGTCGAGTCCAAGAGGTTGTACGGCCAAGAACGTTAGCTTAGCGTGTCGCGCCGCCGGTTTTGGTCCACCACGCATCGGCGCGACATGCGAACCTCGACTACACGTAAGAGTGGCCCTTCGCCGGAGTGACCTGACCTTTGGTGCGGGCTCATCGGGCTCCCCCCGATCGCTGAGCACGATGCCATAGCGGCTGCCTGCGCGCTCGGATTTGGCTACCCTGCGCCCCCTTGGTCCGCGCACTAAAGGTCACTCCTGCCTAGGTTCAGTCCTGCGTGTAACCGATAACCACGTCCACATTTCCAAGCGTCCTGAGCTTTTCCCAGCCCCCCACCTCGCGCTGCGGTGCGCCACGCTAGCAGCTCTTTCAGCACACCCATCACACATTTCGTGGCCCCATAGAAGCTCGACCGAAAGTCCCAGTGGCGCAGTTCGCATGCGTCCCCGCCACCCAATTCGGCACACCCTCACATGTTTCGTGGCCCCATAGGAGCTTGGCTGAAGGTCCCGGTGGCGCAGTTCGCATGCGTCCCCGCCACCCAATTCGGCACACCCTCACGTGTTTCGTGGCCCCATCGGAGCTCCGCTGAAGGCCCCTGTGGCGCAGTTCGCACGTGTCCCCGCCACCCATGTTGGCACCCCTCTCACACGTTTCGTGGCCCCACATGGAGCTCCGCCGAAGGCCTCGCTGGCACATTTTCCATGCGCCCCCGCCACCAATTTCGGCGCATCCCTCACACGGTTCGTGACCCCACATGGAGCTCTACCGAAAGCCCCAGTGACACAGTTCGCATGCGTCCCCGCCACCCATGTCGACACACCCCTCACATGTGTTGTGGCCCCACAAGGAGCTCCGCTGAAGGCCCCAGCGGCATAGTTTACCTGCGTCCCCGCCAACCATTTCGGCACTCACCTCACACGTTTCGTGGCCCCTTAGAGGGCTCCACCGAAGGTCCCAGTGGCATGCGCCCCCGCAACCCATCTCGGCACGCCCCTCACACGGTTCGTGGCCCCATGGAGGTTCCAACGAAGGCCCCAGTGGCGCGTGACGGGGCGTCCTGGGCAGCTTGCGATCCTTGGGAGGAAGATGGCCCTGCCGAGTCCGGGGCAGACACCCTCCCCGAGGACGGGGCTCTTCTTTAGCCGGCTCCTGGTGATGTGACCGCCGCGCCACGTGCCCACATCATCCTTGACCACGCCGCGGGCTTCACCGAGGTTCGGAAGTTTGCTGGGCCAGTCAGCGGGTGGGTGTTCAAGTCCCCGTGGACTCGGGTACTACGTGGATGAGGTGCCTGCCGTGGGCACGGTCGTCGTCCCTGGCGCCACGGAGGATCGTGCCTTCGAGCACCGATCGGGGTCCAGCTGGCCGCGCGCCGATTTGCCTCGCGGATCTGATCCCTGCGGAGGTCGCCCGCGGAACACGCCGCGGAAACGACCGCGCCTGCCCATGCGCGCAGGGACAGCAGCCCCGCGCCCCATCCAGGCGACCCTCGGCGAGTCGAAGATCTGCGCCGACCACCGCAAGTTCGGCTACTGGGCGATTGATATGCTGAACTACAACGCCATGAGCATCGGGCAGTCTCACCTCGAGGACACGACGGCCGATGTTGTTCGTCTTCAGGAGCTTCGCGTTTGCGGGGGCCCCCTCCTGGCTGCTCAGCGCCGGGCTGCCCGCGCCAAGTGGTCGCTGGCCGCTGAACCCGCCGTGCCCACCGAGGCCAGTTCGCTGAGTGCTGGTGTCGGGGTTGCGGTCCGGTCGCACGTGGGACGTGTTGCCGGCTTGGTCTCGCACGACGCCTGCCACTCCCGCGTCATCGTAACGCACATGGGCGCCATTTGCGCTGGTGGCATATATACTTTGTGTCGGCTCATTTCTTGTGCAACGAGGGGGCCTCCCATCGCAACCTCGAGCTGCTCCAGTGCATCGCCCAACACGTGCGGCAGCTCCACGGCCCGTGGATCCTGGCGGCCGATTTCAATTGGCCGCCTAAGGTGCTGGAGAGCACCAGCTGGCTGCGCTTCGCTGGCGGCGCCATCGTTTCGACGGGGCTTGCTACATGTAAGGGTGTTGCAAAGGATGACCATTTCGTTGTCGACGCGCGCCTTCGTGTCGCCATCGTCGGCGTGGCCCTCATCCACGACAGTGGCTCGCGACCCCACTCCGCAGTGCGGGTCTGGGTCAAGGGCCGGCCGAGGCGCGACATGGTCCGCTCCCCAGCGGCGCCGGCCAAGGCCGAGGCTGCTTTCCCCCACGGCTGCCTGCCGCAGGATGCCGACGACGACTGGGACACTATCGCTGATTTGAGCCGTCCCAGCTCCTTCACCGCGGAGTTGCTGGACCACGATTTCGCGACCTGGATGTCCATGGTGAAACGTCAGCTCGCCGAGGTCGCTGGCATGGCCCCGAATGAGCGCGTGAAGTTATGCACGAGGCCCGAGGGCCCGCGATTCGTGGTCCGGAGCGCTCTCGGCCGCCCCGGCTCTGGCTGCAGGCGGCTCTCCGCCATCACAGTGGCGTGGAAGACCGTGGCAGGGTGGCTCACCGACATCGCCCAGCCTGTCGGTGCTGGGGTGTCTGCCCAGGTGGCTGCTCGAGCGCGCCGGGTCCGGTGGTTCTTCTTGGCGCACTCGCGGGAGCACCTTGGCGATGGCGTGCATGACGTTGCTTTTCGCCGCTGGGTGCGCCTGGCCGCCGGCCAGGGCTGGCACGACAGGGTTCGCGTGAACTGGTTGCGAGCTACGACGGACCTCTTTTCGAGGCGCACCGTGGCCTTCGACGTCCAGCAGTCCGACGCTGCGTGGGCGAGCTGGCTGTGCGACGGCCCCTGCAAGAGTCTGGGCAGGCATCACCGCCTGTCGCGAGTCGCTTCGGGCTGGGTCCCGAGCCCCGTCTCGCATCCAGATCCTCACGGCCACTGCATATCTCAGCGGGAGCCCGATGCTGGCGAGGTGTGCAGCTCGGCGTGCCCCCTGTCGCTGCGGGCCGAGGTCGACGCCGACGCGCGAAAGTGGAGCCTCGAATGGGCGTGCGGTGGCCCGCCTGGCCACCTCCCATGGCCAGTCGATTGGGGCGCTCGCACCCCGTTGCCGGACCTCGCCGCCGCTGCTCTCCAGACGGCCGCCCGCGCCTTCCCCGCAGGCACGGGCCCAAGCGCGATGGGGGCCGCCGCTCCACTGGCTTGCTGCCCAGCGTTATTCGGTGGTGGATGCGAGCGCGGCTGGAAGTCGCCCGTATTTTTATGCTGGCCCCCGGAAGGGCGCGGAGGTGGCCGCGTGGAAGCAGGCCGCCAGGGCGGAGTTGGCTCGTTACGCATCTTTCCTGAGCCTCGCCAGTGCGAGGCTTGACGTTGTCAAGGCGTTCGAACGGGTCTCCCACCAGTGGCTGGCGAAGCAGGGCGCACGGTACCGGTGCCCAATGGCCGCCCTCAGGTTCAGCATCGCCGCATACCGTTTCGCCAGATGCATTACCATCGATGGCGTTTGCTCGGTGCTGGTGCTGGCCTCGCGTGGGATCGCGGCAACAGCCGTGCACGCCACCATTGAGATCCGGCTACTATTCATCGAGTGGCTGGACGAGACGGTCCCGCTGCATCGGCAAATCGTGATCACCGTGTACGTTGCCGACACGGCTTTCGAGGCATCTCTCGGAACGGTTGGTCTTCGACACCGTGGTCGGCGATGTGTGACACTTCGCCGAGAGCCTCGTGGAGGTCGGCATGGAGTTTAGCCCCACAAAGAACATGGCCCTCGCTTCTCGCGGGGAGTTGGCCTTCCGCATCGTGAGCCAGCACCCCGGGCTGGAGGTCAAGGGCCGTGGACAACGCCAAGTCACTGGGGGTGCCATCCCCTGCGGACGTGACCGGCATGCGGCCCTGCTGGCAGAGCGGCTCCTGGCTCTCAAGGTGCGCGAGCCTCAGTTCCAGGAGCTGCGCCAGTGGGTCGAGGCCCGCAGCACGGCAGCCGTGCTCTGGACAGGAGGCGCTGCTGCCCTCGTGCGCGGGCAGGCCAACGCGGGCGTCGCGAACGCCGCGCTCCAGGCCCAGCGCGCCGCCGCCGCGGCAGCCTCGGTGCTGGGCGGCAGCGGGGAGTTGGACATCGCCTTGGTCCTCGCCGACGGCTCCATGCGCGGCAAGGCCGATCCTGTCTTCGGAGCCCAGGCCCCTATCGCAAAGTGGGCCGAGGCGGTGTGGGAGGCCTGGCTACCAAGGCCCGCCTTGGACAAGCGTGTCCGCTGCCTACGCCGACTTGGCGGATCGGCCCTCGCCGCGGGCCAGGGTCCGAGGCCCCGCCGCTGCTTTTGCGGCGCCGGAGGTGTCGTCGCGTCGAACGCCGGCATCCTCGCTTGGTCCGCGGTTCCAGAGGGCACGGGCTTTTCGTGTAGCCCATCTTCAAGCTCCTCAACGGGAGGGGCGGCGATGACTAGGGCCCCGCCGAAGGGTGCCTTGAGGTCGGCTTTCGCGAACTGGCAGTGGCCCCGAGCGAGACTGCGCCGAGCAGGTCTGGCAAGCACCGCCATTTGCAGGCTGTGCGCGCGCGGGGCCGTGCGACCCGCGGGAAGCTGACCCCAGGTTCGCTTGGCATCTGGCACATCGCATTCTCACGTGTTCAGCCACGGCGCCATACAGGCGCAGGATGGCCCCCGCGTGGATTCAATATTCGGTGCGCAAGCGCACGGACCCCGAGGGCGTGCTCTCGCTGAGCCCGGCTGATCTTGCTCCGCTCACCAGGGGCTTCGCGCCGTCGCCAGCCTCCTCAGTAGACCCGCCGCCAGAGCAGGAATCTTTCGACTGGGTGGTCCCGCCTGGCCCGCTGGCTGCGCGGGTCGATGCGTGCGTTGACGGCCCCAGACTGGATGGGGAAGCTGACCTCCATAATGTGTGCGCTCGGCAGGGATGGGCCATCGCTGCGCGCGACGGCGACCGACAGCTCTTGGCGGCGGCGCATGGACGCACGCCGCCGTAGGTGCGTGGCGTTCACGCCACGGGGCTGTGGGGATTGCTGATGGCCGCCCAGTCTTCTGACCCCGCTGGTTCGCTGAAGGTCGGCTGTTCCGCTGCGCAGCTCGGCGCGGAGAGAAACCTGCAGTGGGCCACCGCTCCCGGCTGGACCCTGGCCACAGCGTGGGAACCCATCTCGGCGTCGCTCCAGTCGAGCCCAGACCGAGGGATGTGGATGCCAGCTCACAACACTGCCACGAGCTACGTCGGCAAGAGGATGAGCAACGGCCGGCTTGCGCAGGCCCGCGACGTCGCCTTCAACGACCTCGTCGACAGATCGCTCGCCGCGATGCGGCGCCCAGGGCCCATGTGGAGCTGGTCCTCGCTGTAGCTGCGCGCCCCCGCGACTCCGCGAGGCCGCTATTTGGATAAGGCGGGCCACCGTGCACGCGAACCGCTGCCTCCTCGACACGCTGGCGCAGGTAGGCCCGGGCTCCATGCGCCAGTGCGCGCGCGACTCCGAGGCGGAGCGGCCGAGACGCGCCCGCGGCTGCAAGCGCGAGGCCGCGCCCTCCGACGGCGCTCGCGAGCCCAGCAGCCAGGCGGCGCAGACAGGCTTCCTGCAGCTCGCCCCGCCGAGCGGAGCCAGGGGCCCCACTAGCGGCCAGCCGGGGCGGTCGGCAGCCGCCGCTACCTCTGCTGCTGCGGTCTGGCACCAGGCGAGGGCCAAGAAGGCCGGGGTGGTGGGGCGCTTGGAGGCTGCCCGCGACGAGGCGCGCTGTCCCGCCGCGCGCCGCAGGCCAGCGCGCCGGGGTCCCGCGACCGATTGCGTGGCTGCTTTGCGGGCCCGGATTGCCGCGAAGGAGCAGCGCGCCGAGGCTGGGGGCACGGCAGAGGCTGAAGCAGCCTCGCCGGGGGAAGCACACTTGAGCCGTGTAATGGGCACGAGAATTGAAGCCAGAGCAGCACCCTCGGTGGGGCCGCAGCGCCTGCTGCCTCCCACGCCAATGACAAAAAAAAGTGGCGCAGTTGACCTGTGTCCCCGCCACCAATTTCGGCACGCCCCTCACGGTTCGTGGCCCCATAGGAGCTCCGCCGAAGGTCTCAGTGGCACAGTTGACATGCGTCCCCGCCACCCATTTCGGCACGCCCCTCACACGGTTCGCGGCCCCACAGGGAGTTCCACCGCAGGCCCCAAGGGGGCGAGGCCACATGCTTCCCCGCCGCCCAATGTCGGCACATCCTTCCCCATGGGGAGCTCCACCGAAGGCCCCAGGGGGTGCTTTCACACGCGCCCCAGGATCTCATGTCGGCATCCCCCTCACACACTTTGTGGCCCCATAGGGAGCTCCACCGAAGGCCCCAGGGGGTGCATCCACATGCGTCCCAGGCCATCACTTCGGCACACCCCTCACACGGTTCGTCTCCTCGCCCTCGCTGTATTCGCAGCTGCATATGGTTGGGTCCTTCGTCCGGCTAATTTTGGCACCTGTTTCAAGCAGGTGGAGCACCCCCATAGGACGCACTGATGCAGACAATCGCGTTGAGCAAAGGTCCGGAATCACAGACCCCCCCTCCCACCCGCTTTCGCCCTGCCCCCCCTCCCTCCCCCTTCCCGCCCCTTCCGATGGTGCATTTTTTCTTAAGAGAACGACATACACCATCCTGGGCCCCAGGGGAGTGCCGTGAGGCAGAGACGGTGGTGGTGGTGTACAAGAGCTGTGGCGCCTCCACGAAGCATCCGGCAACCGCGCGGGTGAACCGGCAGCTTCCCATGCTCGCCTCGGCCCCCAGCGTTTCCTCGGCTGCTCCCCCTGAGCTGGCCCAGATCCTCAGCCCCCTGCGACCTTGCGCACGAGGCAGGCAGGGCACCCGCCGGGGGGTTGGCCCGGAGGCCTGCCCGGGCCTCTTGAGACGGCCGCTTCTTACCGCCCTGCAGCCGCAGTGCAGGGAGCCGGTGTGACGTCCGCCGTCCGCCTCTGGAGGTTACCAGGTATGGAAGTGCTCGGGAGGTCCCGCGGAGGTCCCTGGAGGCCTTCGGAGGCCCGAGGAGGGCCAAGAGCGTCCATGAGCCTCGATCAGCGTCGTCGTCGTGGCCCAAGAGGCTTCTGCAGGGACGCCTGGGCCGGGCCGCGGCGTCCGCTCGGTGCCGCGCCGCATTCGCAGCCCAGCAGCGGGTTCCATGTCAATCCGATCGATGCAGGCTGGTGTCAGTTTCGGCGGGGCCTGTCCGATCCGATTCCTGGGTTCCGACAGCCCGACGCGGTCCGATGCCCGCGCGGCGCTGCTGGCGCGGCCGATCCGATCTGGTTCCGGCTTCGTGCCGAGGTGGCCCGATTCGACGCACTCTCCGATGCGAGCCGGTTTGTCGATTCGATGCTGACTTCTCTGCCCCGCAGGCGCTGTACCCAGAGGACAGGACGCCCTGGCGGTACCCCAACTCGGGCGGGCTCGTCGGCCCCGCCAGCGTTATGCAGGCGCGTCTGGGAGGGCGGCGACGAGCAAGCAGAGACGAAGCCTCGTGGTTTGTCTAATCATGGGCTGAAAGGAAAGTATGACAACCACTTGTGGTTTGTATGACATGCTCGTAGGACATGTCTGGCTGGGGTCTTATTCTCTGGCAGTGGACCCAGAGTATAACATTACACACTGCTCATGTCTAGTTATTCGAAAGTTATTTGACTGTTGGGGGCCAAGATCCTTTCATTTCTAATTGTTCTATCCTGGGCCTCTTCCTGGCCACTAGGGGGCAGGAACAATTATAAACGAGCACAGTTAGACATGAGCACGGTCAGAAATGAACGACGTGTACGTTTTGATGTAGAACGTGCGCATGTCCTGAGACCATTTCGCGGTAGGCGTGTACGGTCCTGGTGACGGTCGGTCCCTGCCCCGGGGGAGGCATTTCACCTCAGGAGGTTTTTAGTGTTGCACGGACGGTGTCAATCTGAGACAGACGGCCGCCTGCCCAACAGGGACCGCTGTCGGTTTTGGACAACGTTTGCTGTTGGGCCCTGTGCCCATGGACCTTCCGTACACAATTTCGGGCGTCCGAAGTCCTTCTCGTTTCCCCCCCCTCCTCGTCCTCCTCTTCCTCCTCCTCCTCCTCCTCCTCCTTCTCCCCCTCCTCCTCTCCTCCGCCCCCTCCCCCTCCCCCTCCCCCCTTCGCCCGCCCTCCTGGCCCTTCCCTTCGTCCGCCTCTGCCTCGAGGCTCTGATGCACGCCCTGGTGCACCAGGCGGCCTGCGCTCGCCCCCCACGGCCCTGCTCGTCGTCGTCGACGTCGCCATCGTGGCGGTGGTGGTCGTGGTCGTTCGTCGTTGTGGTGGTTGTCGTGTTCGTCGTCGTGGTCGTCGTCGGAAGGGGGGGGGAGGAGGAGGGCAAAGGAGCCGGGGGGCAGCAGTAAGCAGGAGCAGGGGTAGGGGCAGGAGGAGGGGCGGGAACAGGAGCTGCGAGGGAGGATGGGGGGGCAAGTGGAGGGAGGAAAAAGGAGGGGGGAAGAAGGAGGGGGGAGGGAGTAAGGAATAGATGCAGCATGTTTGTTGATTGTGATCATACGCTTTGTCTGTTTTTCGATCACACAATCGGAGTTAGGGGACTGAGCGGTGTTGCAGTGTTCCGGGGTGCGTGGCTGAAGTGGGGTTCCGCAGTGAACAGTATCGTAAGTATTGTTTTTGTTTGTTGCTGGCCCCGCCCCGCAACCCTCTTTCAAGCCTCCTGCAGCATTGCTTCAGCCAAGTCGGGGCAACGCGTCATCAAATCTTCAGACGCCGCTTCCGAAGTGAGCGGCGAGAAGATGTTAGCAAGTCTCGACATGCATCGTTGCTCGTGGAACTCGATGGTGCGTGCCGGTGCTCGGGCGGACGGGTCGGGGTGGGCGGGGTGACCCCAACGGGCGGGCCGAGCGGATGGGTCCAAACGGGCGGGTCGGGCGGGCG
This sequence comes from Prorocentrum cordatum, assembly GCA_963575745.1. Classification (NCBI taxonomy): domain Eukaryota; class Dinophyceae; order Prorocentrales; family Prorocentraceae; genus Prorocentrum; species Prorocentrum cordatum. The sequence continues at coordinate 820,788 of CAUYUJ010020837.1, forward strand.
GACCCTCACGGGCAGGACGGTGAGGCGGGATTCGTAGCTGTGGGAGCAATCGTGGTGGACATGGACGCGTACGACCCTATTTCGTTGGACCTCGTGCCAGCGCCGCTTCCACTCTGCACCGCAGGCGGGGTCAGTGGCGGGCCTTGCGATACGTGAGCTCATGCAATGCGCGCTGCATGCAACAAACAACAGGGCGCGAGTGCTCCGCGCGTTCCGACCCCAGGACATATCGACAAGAATTCGAGTTCTTTGAGTCCACACGCCAAGTTGGTCGATCGGTTGGATGATGTTGTTTGGGAAGACCAGGACGGCGTTGGTTTTCACATGGCCCAAACATCTGGCATGCGCGTGCGTCGACCTCGCACTGTTCTTCGTCATCCGGATTCTCACGCAGCGCATTTGTGAAAGCAACGCGCGTGCACCGTACAGTGCTATTTGACAGTGGTGGTGTCCGTTCAGATCTGTTTCTGAGACATAATGCGTACTTGCGCGCGAGTGGCCAGTAACACAGTGCTTGTCTGGAAGAGAAGCCGGGGCCGGATAGGGCCAGGTCCTGCCCGCCAGGGCTTGTGGTCAGGGACGGCACCATGTCTTATCGTGTTGGGTGGTTATTTTCCCCATTGTCCCACCGCATGGAGGCCCCCGCTTTTCTCCTCTCGCTTGCGTCTGCAAGAGGAGTGCCTGGACCGCCCAAATGGGGTCGAAGTAGGTGGGGTCGGAAGATCGCGCCGCATCGCCGACGCATCGGCGATGTGGATCGATGCGGAGCCCGATTTTCGCCACGCCAACGGCGGCGCTGCATCGCCGACGTCGCATCGCCGATACATCGGCGATGCATCAGCGATGCAGCGAGTTCCCCCGACCCCATCTGAATCTACTTGGACTCCATCCAGGAGTCCTCTATATATATACCCCCTAGACAGGGCACATGAGCTCTTCGAGTCGGGCTTCGCGGGACATACCCCTAACTTGGGAGGGGGAATGGCGGGGCTGTGCGATAGCATGGCCCCAAGGGGATGGGGATCGGTTACCAGGATGGACAGTGGCAAGGATGCATTCCTCTCCTCCCCCTTCTTGCGCTTGCGCTGGGCTGCCGGCCACCAAGACGTTGGTCGCCTCGGCTGCCAGGGATGGACGGCGACCCGAAGCGGGGCCGCTCTCCCCCGATTCCTTGCGCCTGCAGGAGGAGCGCCTCCTGGCCCCCCCTGCGCCGAGGCCCGCGGGCGGTCGCGCTGCGGCGGGGGGATGGGCGCTCGCCGCGCCCCCGGCGCAGCGCCGCGCTCCCCCCCCCGCGCGGCCAGGCGGGCAGCGGAAGGCTCGCGGCCGAGGAGAACGACCAGGCCAGGCGCCCGCCCGCTCCGCGCCCCTGGGGCCTGGACCCCTCCTCCTCCTCCTCCTCCTCCTCCTCCTCCTCCTCCTCCTCTCCTCCTCCTCCTCCTCCTCCTCTCCTCCTCCCCCTCCTCCCCTCCTCCTCCTCCTCCTCCTCCTCCTCCTCCTCCTCCTCCTCCCCCTCTCCTCCTCCTCCTCCTCCTCCTCCTCCTCCTCCTCCTCCTCCTCCTCCTCCTGCGGGGACTTGAGACTTGAAGCAAGCACAACGGCATGTTTCCCGCCACCTTCGGCCCCCGGGAGCACTCGCCGGGCCCCAGGACCGTGCAAGGACGACTCGGGATGAGAAGCTGTTCCCAGGGAAAGGGTCGAGACCCCTCCTGCACGGGGGAAGACATTAAACAAGCAAAAACATTGACGTCGGGGGTCTGAGGATCATGCTGCCTGCCTCGTGCTGGGCACCGTCAGTGCTGTCCACTCTCTGTCGGCGGCTGCCAGAGGCGATCCTGTTTCCGTTTCCATGACCGTCCTCGGCCTTGCTCCTCGTCCTCCTCCTGCTCCCCGTCACCCTCACGCTCCACATCTTCGTCCTCCATCCTGCCCCCTCCCTCGTCGTCGTCGACGTCCTCCTCCCTCTCCGCCCCAGTTCTCGTTGCCGTCGTCCTCCTCATCCTGCTCATCATCCTTGTCACTGCTCCCTCCTCCTCATCCTCCCCGTTCTCTCATACACTGTACGGTCGGTTTCCCTCTGCTTCTCCGTCTTCGTCGCCCTCCCTGCTTGGGCGACGCTGAGTCTGGTTAGAGCAAGGCAGGTTGGAGCCGATGGGGGTTCCACTTGGTGGGCCTCCGGGAACGAGGCCAAGCCTTATTGGGACAAGTACCGTTTGAGTTGCGGTCCTCCATCGAGTAGCCCCGTTAGTCGATCTCCTCGTCTTCGTCGTCTTCCCCATCACATCGTCAAACCTCCCGCGTCCTCGTGTACGTCCTCCTGATACCTGCCCCTACTCGCCTTCGTCGTCGTCTTCCTCGGCATGGTCCTCGTCACGTTCGCCCTTCTCCATTTATATTGTGAAGGCCTGACGGCCGGTGCCGCCGACCCTGAAAGACATCGACGACGACCAGGAGGAGGAGGAGGAGAAGGAGGAGGAGGAGACGGAGATAAGGAGGAGGAGGGTGAGGAGAAGGAGGAGGAAAAGAAATCCCCTTTGGGCCCCCCCCCTCTGGGGAGGAGGACCGGAGGAGGACTGGCGTGGGAGGGGATGGGGGGGGAGGATAACCCCCAGGAACGGATGCGCATCTGACTCCCATCCCCCCCTGGGACTCCTCGCCACCTGGGGAGGAGGACCCGAGGAGGACCGGCGCGCCGATGAAGGACCGGCGTGGGAGAGGAGGACCCCCAGAGGCAATGCGAATCTGACCCCCCCCCAGGACCCCCCCCCTGCCGGAGAAGGGACAAAGGGAAGGGGCTTCCCTTTGACGTAATGAGGACGTGGATGGAATCCCCTCAAGCTGCAAACCCTTTCCCCGAACGAGGAAGGGTGATTGATCTCTTTCTCTCTCTCTCTCTCTCTCTCTCGCTCTCTCTCCCCCGACGGGAGAGGATGGGAAGAAGGTGACGAAAGAAGGCCCCTCGTCGACGGGACTGGACAGACCCCACACACGCCGACAGGTTCGGCAGATTTGTCTTCGTCGCCAGCTTCGTTGTTTTCCTTCTCCTCGCCCTCCTCTTTGCTACCCAGGCCTTCTTTTCCCCGCAGGGCGGAGTAAGCTGAGGACAAGCAAGGTCAAGAGAACGAGGGGGTGGGGAGTTGTGAACGTTTCATTCAGATGATTATTGTCGGGCGGGGCAACCAGACAAGAGCTATATGTTACCGTTTTTCGTCATTCGTCGGATTGGGGACGCGGGTGAAGTGGAAGACGACGGCAAGGACGAGAAAGAGGAGGAGGAGGAGGAGGCGGAGGAGGAGGAGGAGGAATGTTGAGGACAAGGATGACACGGAGTAAGACAAGGACGAGGATGACGATGATGAGGTGAATGAGGAAGAATGATGATGGTGAGGACGAAAGACAGGAGGGTGATGACGACTAGGAGCACAAGGAAGAGCAAGCTGAGGATGGCCAGTGGTGGGTACGAGGAGAACGACCAGGAGAAGGATAATGAGGACGTTGACGACGAGGACGAGGAACATAATGAGAAGGACGATGAGGAGGAGGGGGAGGGGGAGGGGGAGGAGGAGGAGGAGGAGGAGGAGGAGGAGGAGGAGGACCAGGAGGACCAGGACGACCAGGACGACCAGGACGACCAGGACGACCAGGACGACCAGGACGACCAGGACGACCAGGACGACGGATTGTTTGAGGAGGAGGCGGAGGAGGAGGAGGACGACGACGACGACGAAGTCGAGGACGACGAGGACGACGAAAGCGTGGGTAGACGACGACGAGGAAGAGGAGGAGGAGGACGACGAGGAAGAGTGGCAGGAGGAAGGCGACGACGGGGCTTGACGGGCAGGGTGAGGACGACAGAGCGGGGACGCGCCCGACGAAAAAGAGGACGCCCGACGAGGTCTCCCCCAGGTGCACCTCCACGAGTTCCTGCTGGACCAGGCGGGGCACCCCCGGGGCGGGCCCCGCCGTTCTGGGGGCGCTGGGCACCTCGGGCGCCCCCGAAAGCCGTAGGCATTGGGCCGCGGCCCCATGCTGCGGCCAGAGGCGGCTCGGGGCGATCGGGGGGTGGGGGTGTCCTCCTCCTCTTCCTCCTCCTTCTGCATGTTTTGCAATGGTGGGGAGGGCGGATACCAGCCCCCCCTGGGATGCTGCAAATTCATCTTTAGGATGGCGGCAGGGCAAAATCATATGTAAATGGCACGCGTGAGGCCGAATTGAGCACCACGGGAGGTGGTGGGGCTAGCATCTAATTGCTTTTCAGACAGGAGGATTGGGTTTTACAAAAGCAGGCAACATTCCATACTCATTCAAACATCCCACCCACCCGCATTTTGGTTTGCAAAACCCATGCGGCCGCGATTGCGATGAGTGCTTGGCGTTGGATGTTGCATTCCGGCGGCAGCGCTAACCCAAACACGCGCGCGCAGCGGCCAACTAGTTTTGCGCGACCGATGCAGCCGTGGTGGCGCTGACCGCTGGGCGCATCCCAGCTGGCACTTCACTGCGAGTCGGCGACTTGGGCGGGCGCGGTATAAAGGCAACGTCGACAGCGGTAGACTCGACGATGCTGGTAAAGATGCTATTGACGATGTTGACGGCGACGGCGCGGCCAGCGACTGCGCCAATGCTGATCACGCCGACGACGATGACGGTGTTTTCGCGTCGGTGATGCAGGTTTTGCAAAAGGTTGACCTGCGCTTGCGGCCGACGCGGGAAAGTAGCCCGCATGGTATTATTTGACACGGATCGTGCCCCCCTCAACGCGCGCGCAAGGGCGTGCGAATGATCTCGGCATGCGGCGCGAGATGCCCGTTTTGGGGAGTTCAATGAACTTGAAACACCGGTGGCCCGCTTAATTCGCTAGAGCGCGAGTGCAGGCTTTTTGAAACATTGATTTTGCGAAACCATGTGTTTTTCCCAACCATCCTGTGGTGTTGGGTCCTCGTTTTGAAGAGACGGTGCCCGCGTCCTCTCCTCTCCTCCTCTCCTCCTCTCCTCCTCCTCCCCCTCCTCCTCCCTCCTCCTCCCTCTCCTCCCTCCTCTCTGCGTTTCACCCACCCATTACAGCGCTTCGTGGCTCCATAGGGAGCTCCACCGAAGGCCCCAGTGGGGGTGTTCGCATGCGGTTCCCCCACCCAGGGCAGCGTTTCGTGGCCCCATAGGGAGCTCCACCGAAGGCCCCAGTGGGGGTGTTCGCATGCGGTTCCCCCACCCAGGGCAGCGTTTCGTGGCCCCATAGGGAGCTCCACCGAAGGCCCCAGTGGGGGTGTTCGCATGCGGTTCCCCCACCCAGGGCAGCGTTTCGTAGCCCCATAGGGAGCTCCACCGAAGGCCCCAGTGGGGGTGTTCGCATGCGGTTCCCCCACCCAGGGCAGCGTTTCGTGGCCCCATAGGGAGCTCCACCGAAGCCCCAGTGGGGGTGTTCGCATGCGGTTCCCCCACCCAGGGCAGCGTTTCGTAGCCCCATAGGGGGAGCTCCACCGAAGGCCCCAGTGGGGGTGTTCGCATGCGGTTCCCCCACCCAGGGCAGCGTTTCGTGGCCCCATAGGGAGCTCCACCGAAGGCCCCAGTGGGGGTGTTCGCATGCGGTTCCCCACCCAGGGCAGCGTTTCGTGGCCCCATAGGGAGCTCCACCGAAGGCCCCAGTGGGGGTGTTCGCATGCGGTTCCCCCACCCAGGGCAGCGTTTCGTGGCCCCATAGGGAGCTCCACCGAAGGCCCCAGTGGGGGTGTTCGCATGCGGTTCCCCCACCCAGGGCAGCGTTTCGTGGCCCCATAGGGAGCTCCACCGAAGGCCCCAGTGGGGGTGTTCGCATGCGGTTCCCCCACCCAGGGCAGCGTTTCGTGGCCCCATAGGGAGCTCCACCGAAGGCCCCAGTGGGGGTGTTCGCATGCGGTTCCCCCACCCAGGGCAGCGTTTCGTAGCCCCATAGGGAGCTCCACCGAAGGCCCCAGTGGGGGTGTTCGCATGCGGTTCCCCCACCCAGGGCAGCGTTTCGTGGCCCCATAGGGAGCTCCACCGAAGGCCCCAGTGGGGGTGTTCGCATGCGGTTCCCCCACCCAGGGCAGCGTTTCGTGGCCCCATAGGGAGCTCCACCGAAGGCCCCAGTGGGGGTGTTCGCATGCGGTTCCCCCACCCAGGGCAGCGTTTCGTGGCCCCATAGGGAGCTCCACCGAAGGCCCCAGTGGGGGTGTTCGCATGCGGTTCCCCCACCCAGGGCAGCGTTTCGTAGCCCCATAGGGAGCTCCACCGAAGGCCCCAGTGGGGGTGTTCGCATGCGGTTCCCCCACCCAGGGCAGCGTTTCGTGGCCCCATAGGGAGCTCCACCGAAGGCCCCAGTGGGGGTGTTCGCATGCGGTTCCCCCACCCAGGGCAGCGTTTCGTAGCCCCATAGGGAGCTCCACCGAAGGCCCCAGTGGGGGTGTTCGCATGCGGTTCCCCCACCCAGGGCAGCGTTTCGTGGCCCCATAGGGAGCTCCACCGAAGGCCCCAGTGGGGGTGTTCGCATGCGGTTCCCCCACCCAGGGCAGCGTTTCGTAGCCCCATAGGGAGCTCCACCGAAGGCCCCAGTGGGGGTGTTCGCATGCGGTTCCCCCACCCAGGGCAGGTTTCGTAGCCCCATAGGGAGCTCCACCGAAGGCGCATGCGGTTCCCCCACCCAGCGGCGCTCCACCCCCCACCCACCGAAGTGGGCAGTTCGTTTTAACCCAGGGCAGCGTTCGTGGCCCCATAGGGAGCTCCACCGAAAGCCCCCGTGGCGCAGTTCGCATGCGCTTCCCCCACCCAGGGCAGCGTTTCGTGGCACCATAGGGAGCTCCACCGAAGGCCCCCGCAGTTCGCATGGGAGCTATCCCCCACCGAAGGCCCGCCCCGGTGGTGCAGTCCGCATGCGGTTCCCCCATCCAAGGCAGCGCTTCGTGGCCCCATATGGAGCCCCACCGAAAGCGGCACCCACAACGCGTTACCAACAATTGCTGATGGTTGGGTCTTTCGCCAGGATATTTTTTACATGTGTGGTTGGACACTCGGCTTTGAAATCTTTATGGAACTGAAGGTGTCTGACGAATTCCTGCATGCGCGCGCGACGACGCGCGCGCGTGAAATCCGGCCCGTGTTTTGGGACGGCTTCTCGCCACAGCACGCGCGCAAAAGCCGCCACTCGCCCCGAGCGGCGGCTACGATGACGGCGGCGACGGGCGGCACCACCCGCAAGAGCCGCCACTCGCCCCGAGCGGTGGCAACGGCCACGGCGACGGCGGCGACAGGCGGCACCGCCCGCAAAAACCGCCATTCACCCGAGATGGTTAAGCCAAGTGAGGACCCCGAAGTGCAAACACTGTTTGGGGAACGGAACAGAAGGTACACAGCAAGCTGTGCCAGTAGAAAATGATGCTGAACTACAGCAGTACGTAGCCCTCTTCCCCACCAGCCCCACCCGAATAAACCCAGTCCCGCCTAACTCCATGTCTCTTCTGCTAGGCCGATCGAACCAGGCCAGTAACAGAGAAGAGGCACAACTGGTGCAATTTGGGCTGTGTATGAAATTGGCCTGTACTCGCAGTTGGGCATCGTGTCAGACTCGCCTGAAAGGCTGGCATACGGGCGCAGAGGTGGGGCCCTCTCTGCCTAGGGGTCCCGCGGGTCCCGAAAAAAATAACTGACGAGGTTTAGGGCGTGATGGAGCAGGCAGACGTGTGGAGGGAGCAATGAATCAAATAACGAGCGTCTGCAGGCTGTTGCTGACATGCAGCCATTTATAGATGGCCCTCCCCAGCCCCACCTGTATCAAGCCCAGTCCCACACTCTCTAATCTATCCTGTTGGGCAGACGCAACTAGTCCAGTAACAGAGAATACGTACAACTGGAGCAAATTTGGCTGTGCATAGAACGGTCCAGTGCTATCGGCTGAGCGTTGTGTCAGGCTGGCTTTAACGGCTGGCCTATGGGCGCAATGGTGGGGCCCGCCCTGCCCCGGGGGTCAGATGGTCCCGAAAAGGTACGTGGCGAGGCGTTGAGCGTGACGAAGCAAAACAGACGCACAGGAAACACGTATTCAAACAAAGAGCCTTTGCAGCTTGTGTTGGCATATTCTTGCCTAGACGTTCTGCGAAGCGATGTGAGATGTACCTGTCTGGCTCGAACGCAAGCAGCAACGACGGGGGAGAGAAGTGAACAAATGTCCTATGCATCAGCAAGCGGATGTACAGGGCATCCGTTGTCCTCAGCGGTCAGTGGGGTACGGCCCCTGGGGGGGGAGGAGGTGCCCTGTCAACCCCAGTCATGGGCAAGTCGGCCCAAACGGGCTTTAGATGTGAGAGAGGGAGGGGGGGGAAGAGGGGAACGCCGAAGGCGACAGCACGAGGAGCCCAGGGAAAGCACAATGGCAGGGGAGTCGGACATCGGTTTTCTGCGGTACTCGAAGAAGAGGGGCTGGCTGTCGTGGAAGTCGTGATGTACCACCGTGCTTTCTGTGTACGCTGTAGGCGCCGCCGCCACGCATGGTCATGGCACTGCCGTGGTAGTCTACGCAGGTCCCAAAGTTGCTGGGGCGATGTCTCGTTCTAGTGCATTTAGCCCGTGTGCAACGTCTGGTTTGGTTTCGGTGTGGGCGGAGCTTTGAAGACCAGAGGCGCTTGTACTGGATGAAGTGTTAGTTGATGTAGTATCCCATTGTGCTGCTGAATGCGTAGGCGTGCGTCAGCGAGGTGTTGTTGGTAACGGGTTTGATGCCGCCGAATTGTGGCGACGTAGTCGAGGAAGGTCGGGTCGTAGCGGCCGTGGACGAAGTTGGGTCCCAGGTGGTCAACATTTATGTGTGGTGTGGTCCTTGTACTGCTGTAGTGTGTGCTTGGCGGCGCCTTGAGTGGGAAGTATACGTGCCTGGTGGCGTATGTGTATGGTGCCAGCTCTGCAGTGGACATGTCGTGCAACAATACTAGTGCTCTAGCGTCCCCAGGTGGCGGGCAGTCGATTGGAATCCTGCGGACGGGTGGCGGTAGGTGTATGGGGTTTCTGGTGATGCGCGCCAGTGAGATCGTTCTGATGTTTGTGTTGGTAGGTGGCGCATCTGGTGTTGTTGCGTCGGCGTCGTCTGTTTGGTTGTGGGTTGGTACGCGGCGCTGTGGCTGTTTTCTCGTACCCATTGGTGCTGGCGTGGGTGTTGAAGCGGTCGAGCGTATGTCGTGTCGGTATCGGACGGTGTTCGGCTTTGTAGATTCGTAATCGTCGTCGCTCGAGCTCGCGTAGGTGTGTGCGTGCATTAATTTGGCTTGGGCCGTGTACCGAAGTAGGGTTCCAGACCTGTTCCAGAAGTCTTGCTGTGTAGTGTATGCGTACTGGCCAGTCGTACCTCATGATGTCGTCGTAGTTGTTGCAGGGGGTGAGCCACTGAGAGACGACTTGTATGGCTTGCGTGGTTTGGCCAGTTACAGTTGCTGTAGGGTCTGCTCAGTGTAGTGAAATACCTGTTGGTGATTGTTACTGCTAGCCTGACGTTCTCGTTGGATCGATAGTGGTTCGCGAGATGTCGCTTGGTCTGGGTTTACCAGCTGGTAGGTGGTTGTCTGCTGGTATGGCGTTCTGAAGTGATGAGTACTTGGTTGGACCTGTTGGTGGTAGCTTGAATATCGTACGTGGAGGTGCGTGGGGGTTGGGTCGTAATGGTGGGTGTGGTAGGCATTACCGTAAGTCTGTATGGAACATCTCGCTGTTGCAATTGTTCAAGTATCTGTGCCAGCCTGGCAGGAGGAAGCAATCATTGGGAAAACGGTAGCCAAAGGTGTTGGTCTGGCCGTGGTAGTAGATGGCAGAACGCCATCGGTCGTCGTCGCAGTCGTCGCCCTCCATGTCCCTGGCACTGTATGCCCTCAACTCGTCTTGGCATTGCATGTCTTGCCTGTAGCGAGGTGCTTGTGATGTAAGGTATAGGTATTTTTTGTGGGTCGGTGCTTTGCAGTCCTCACTCTTATCGGTGTCGCTGTCGAGATCGGAGGTAGCGGCAATTGGGGTCCTAGTTGCTGCGTCGAGGACATGTCCCCAGGGGTTGCGAGGGGCTGGTGGGCTTGGTTGAGTATGTGGTGCGATCTGTGCTGGTGGTGTGGGCTCCTTGGCCGCAGGTGCAGGCGTGGGTGCATGGCTAGGTGGTGGTGGTGCCCTGCCTTGCTGGTGGCCTCGTCCGAGTCTAAAGTCGATGTGAGGCATGCGTTGCTGTGGTGGTATCGGCAGTAGATAGCCCGTGCAGGCCTTGCGGAGTCGATCGTCATGGTCGTACTGTGTTTTTTCTGATTTTCGTTGCAGGTCTGGCTGTCCTTGGTCTAATTCGTAAAATGGGTGGCCTGGACTTATGCCGGTAGGAATCCTGAGGATTTTTTTGTCCCGAGAAAAATGTTGGTCTGAATGTGAATTGCGTGCCGCCCGGGTGTGGTAAGTACATGGCCGGCGTAGAACGGATGGTATTAGTGTTGCGGTCCATTGGTCGCATGTGCGATTTGGGGTGCACCTCAGTGATCGGGATTGGTGACAGACCTCCTATCAGCTGTGGCCACATGGGGTTGTCTGGAGTTGGTGCTAGGAGGTCAAAGTGTGTGGATGGTGGGCGTGGGTGCTGTGGCGGTATTTGTGAGAAGGGTTCACGCACCGAGCCTGCCCAGGAGTTCAGTAGTTCGATGGTGTAGTCGCTGGCGTCCTGTAGTTCTACGTAGTTGGGTTGCGCGTGTGTGGAGGGCGGTGTGGTGTGTCGGTGGTTCTTGTCTACAATGCATGTGGACCAAGGTGGGAGTAGTGTGGCTGCTCCAGATGTATGTAGTACGTCTGCCAGTATGTTGGTGAGCGAGAGTAGTTCGGAACCAGTGGCGATGGTGTTATGTGAGTTCTTCGCGGAGCTGGGAAAGGTGGCATTGACGCTGGTAGTGAACTTGTTTTGGATGCCGTTGTTTTCGTCGATCTGGAACTCGATGTTTCCTTGTTGCTGATATTAGATCGTGTACAAGGTTTCCTTCTAATCTTTCTCTGTGCTGTCGAGGTGGTAGTGAGGGTGTCGTAGTCGTACATTGGTGAGATCGGTATCGCTGTTGAGTGGGTCTCAGTTCACGTCGCTGATCACGTGGCGTCGGATGTCGTGGTCGGTTGTGCCATCTGGTGCGAAGGGTTACCCATCGCGGCGGTAGTCGGCTCACCTGTAAAGTGGGATGTTGTCTGGTATTTCTGGCCAGTGGCTGTAGATGCTTGTGTGCGATGGGATGTTGGTCCACTGTTGTAGTGCTGCTTCTAGTCGTTGTTTGATCAGGCCGAAGTACTGCTGGTTGATGTCGGGCAGGTGGGCAACGGTGATGTGGCTCTGCTGTGTCGTTTGTGTCCAGCCTTTTTTGGTATGGCCTGGTGTGTTTTCGTGTCACAGATGCAGGGATATGTAGAAGACAACGTAGTTGCCGATGCTGTCGTTGTTAGTCTAGTTCTGCTTGAGCTTTTGTACTTGTGCCCTAGGTATCTGGGCTGTCTTGGGGTCGTGGTGTGTAGGTGTTACATACGTTGTAGCGGCTGCTGGCTGGGTGTGCCACGTGTCTTCAGTAGTGGTGGTAGCTCGTCGTTGCCGTCGTCCCCAACGTAGGCGTTATTTGGTAAGTGGGTCGTCGTCGTTCTCACTATGTGTCATGTGGATGTGTAGTGACGGTGCGTAAACAAAGCGAGGCGCGTTGGTCCATTTGTCCGTGCGTACGGCGTAGGTGTCCTGCGCTGTGGGTGCGTAGCGGAAATGTACCTCGTCTCCTTGCATGGCGTTAAAATGGAAAGCGCTGAGGAGAGCGAACAGCATGGTTGCTGGAGTTTTGAGCCTGGTTGCTTGAGCCAGAATGGCTACGGACTCCTCCTCATCCTCCTCCTCCTCCTTCTCCTGTTCCTCCTCCTCTCCTCCTGCTCCCTCCTCCTTGTCCTCCTTCCTCCTCCTCCTCCTCCTCCTCCTCCTCCTCTTCCTCCTCCCTCCTCCTCCCTCCTCCTCCGTCCTCCTCCCTCCTCCCTCCTCCTCCTCCTCCTCCCTCCTCCTCCTCCTCCTCCTCCTCCTCCTCCTCCTCCTCCTCCTCCTCCGTCCTCCTCCTCCTCCTCCTCCTCCTCCTCCTCCTCCTCCTCCTCCTCCGTCCCTCCTCCTCCTCCTCCTCCTCCTTCCCCTCCCTCCTCCTCCTCCCTCCCTCCCTCCTCCCTCCTCCCTCCTCCCTCCTCTCCAACTCTCTCCTCCCTTCTACTCCTTCTCCTCCTCTTCCTCCTCCTCCCGTCGGAAGTTTCTACGGCGGGGGGCGTTGGTTGTGGAATGTGCCCAGCAGGTTTCAGACCCTACCCTGGAGGATGCCTTCTCCCTTCTCCGACGAGGCCGGCGGTGATATCCAACGCCAAGCCTCAATTGGTGCTCCTTCAGTGCTCAGGCTCTGGATTCCTGGTCTGAGCGTTCCCTGTCCCGCGCCCTCGCCGCAGGACTCCCGCCCCGATTCGACGGGCGAACGCTCCTTTGGTACTCGACCCTCGGAAAGGCGTGGCGCGTGGCACGCCCGCAGTGTTTGGGGACCTGCGCCCGCCGGGGTTGGTCCTGGGCTGTTTTCGCCCAAGGGTGTTCTGCGAAAGAGGGGGCCTTGACCACTTCCGAGATCGGGGACGCCGAAGCTCTTGGTATCGCTCGGACGTCGCGTTTTTTCTCGGCGAGGGCCATCGAGGAGCGGATTGGATCAAGCTGCGACAAAATAGGCGCACGACATCGAACAGTGCGCGGGGAACGGACGTTCGAGCGATGGCGGGAACTTGTTGTTAATTGCCGCAGCGATGTGGGCCACGCCGCAGTGCTCGTCGTGTCGGGGGCTCCAGAGAGCAGGGTTCCGCCCCGACGGGGTCGGCCAGTCTGCGCCGATCCCTCAACAAAAAAGTCCCCTCCGATCCCTCCCCCGTGGCCCGTCCGGGCGCGCCCAGCCGCGGCGGCAGGCGGACGCCGGGAGCCCCTTCCCGCTGCAGCTGGACGTGAGCTGCTCGGTCTTCCAGTGCATGTACGAGGAGGCGCCCCAGGAGCCGCTGCTTCCGAGTTTGGCGGCGAGCCCCGGGAGGAGGGAGAAGGGGTGGGCCGTCTCAGAAGGCTCGAGAGTCCCCCAGCCTTCTGAGAGATGCTGAAAGCATTTACCGGAGGCACAGACAGCTTCTCAGAAGGCTGGCATGGCTTCTGCGAAGCCTTGCCGCCTTCTAGAAGGCCTTTTCCTTCTCACTTCCCCCCCTCGCTCGCAGACGAAGAGTGTCGTGGGCGCGGGGGGGTAGCCGCCACCACGGCGAGGCTGTCGCTACGTTTGGGCGCCCCGCGAAGTGTCGTGGAGGTCAGAGGTCGGTGGCCACGGTTCGCAGGCGTTTTCTCGCCTCCAACCCTTGACTTTTCAAGGGGAAAATCAAGCCGCTCAGAAAAGCAGGGAAACTCGGGGATACGACCCCGGGGGGCTGTTCGGACGCACCCCCCAACGAGGATGCCCCCCCTATGGTATATCCCAGGATTGGGCCCCAGATCTCTGGTCCATCCGAAACCCCACGAAGCCCGGGATAGGGGTCGACACATCTCCTGCGAACGGCCGTGGGGCCCGCCTGCCTTCGCCCCTCCGGGGTGAAGTCTTCGCCAGGGGCCCGTGCAACGCATCGGTCCGTCGATCTCGTGGCGCTGGAAGGAGCAGGCAGAATCCAAGCCGCCCCCAGGGCCGTCCCCCTCGTTCCTGCTCCCCTGCCGCCTCGTTAGCATCCCTTGCCTCCCTCCCTTGGTTGGCGCCCTTGCGGCGCCGGCCTCCCCGGCGCAGGGACTGCTTCGTCTGAGCCCCTGCTGCGCTTCCGCGGCTCGTTTGCGGAGGAGGCGGGCGAGGAGGAGGAGGATGAGGAGCAGCAGCAGCCGCAATAATACCTCTAGACGGTTCCATGAGTCCTCGTCCGCGTCGTCCTCATCCTAATTCTCGTCCTCCTCGTCCTCGTCCTCCTCCGCGTCCTTGTCCTCCTCGTCCTCCTCCTCCTCCTCCTCCTCCTCCTCCTCCTCCTCCTCCTCTCGCTTCCACGCGGCCCCCAGGGATGGGAGGCTCAAGGAGAGCCCCCCCCCGCTGGAAGGCGGTGTCGGTGTTGCTCGTTGTCGCGCGCGCAGGCCCTGCACATGAGCGCGAGGGTGATCTTGTTTTGGTGAAGCACCTCTGCTCTCTTGGTATGGCGTTCTCCTCCTGTGCCCGCAGCGGGCTTCCTGGGTCGTACTGGAGTTATCCACTGGTTGTCCATCGGTTCTTCCGTGGCCCGCGGCGTGTCTCCCTGGGTGTTCTGTGGGACGCTCGTAATGTGTGGTCGTCCTGGAGTTAGATCGATCATGAGATGGTGGGGGAAAGCAGTGGCTATATACGGACGAGCCAATTGCAAACCGAAAATTGCACCCATTCCCCCATCCCCCACACAACCAGTTATCAGCCAAAGCGATCCTATCAAGGGAACCGAGGTGGCTTGTGAGCATTCCCAAACTGTAAACATATATCTCTCAGTGGCACGTGGAGGCGCGGGACGACGCGAACGAGAACACGCGCCCTCGGATTGTTAACAACCTCACAGGAGTGGAGGGGCCGCCTTCTCATGCTGTCAGCCTTGTTGTCATCGGTGTGCTTTTGTGTTCAGATCGGCCGTGCACGTCATCGGACAGATCTTCGCATGGGGGCCAACAACATGTGTTGTCGAGCGGGGCAACGCAAAGGGTGGAGTACTATCTAGTTATGTGTGCAAAGTGGGAGCCTTGAATTAATAATCAACGTCGCTCTTCCCACGATAGAATCAACCGCAGAATCTGTCCTTGCCCCGCTGACGTTCCTTGGCGCGTCGCGCGTGCCCCCCCACCCGCTCTCATCCCTAATCCTACGTCCCTTCCTCCTTCACCATCTCCTGTCCCCTGGTTATCCGTCATTCTTCCACGTTCCCTCTCTCCGCGCCTCCTCTTCCTCGAGGCCGGGGCATTGTGTAGTCACACGGGATTCCACAGGGTTGTTTTGTAGCCTTTCCTTCTTCTTGGTTGCGAATATCACACATATATGTGTATATATATCTAAATATATGTATAGATTTGTTTCTATACATACATATATACACATACAAGTGGCACGTGTATGCCCAGGCTCATACAACAAGCTGAAGGGGCGTTTGAAGCAGGAGTGACATGCAACAGCGAAGTCGCACTCGAGCGCAAGTGGGGTTGCCACACCTTGCGATGTGTGTTCCAGGGCCCCCCAGGAAGCCTCAGGAGGCCCGACTTGGATACCAGAAGAGGCTCCAGGAGGCCCCAGGATTGTGAGTGTTGTGTGTGTGATGTGTGCTTTGTGTGGTGCGTGCTTTTTGTGTGTTGTCGGTGTTGTGTGTGTGTATGTTATGTTTGTCTAGCGTGTGATGTGTTGGGCGTGATTTGTGTCTCTGTGTGTGCATGTAGTTCTGAAGCCCCAGGAGGCCCCAGGAGGCCCCAGGCGGCCTCAGCAGGCCCAGGAGAACTCCAGGAGGCTCCGAGGCGGGGTCTGGGGTACCAGAAGGTCCAGAAAGCCCCAGGAGGCCCCAGGAGGTTCCAGGAGGCCCCCAGGAGGCTCCGAGGAGGGGTCTGGGGCTCGATTTTGGGAGGATGTCTCAGGCGAAACCGCCATTCTCTGAGAATCGGGGTCAAAATTATTGAAATTACCATGTGTTTTTGAAGGTTTTATGTTAAAATGTTGAAATTCCCATGTGTTTTTGGACCCTGACGTCACGATCTGCGTGAGGGGTGCCACCGATTTTCAGAATTTCGAGGATGTCCCGAGCGAAACGGCCAGACAAATCGCGGACGACGTGCGCATTAATCGCCTCTGAGCTCTACTCCCTCGGAGAGGTGCGTATGAGAATATATATATATATATATATATATATGTGTATCGCAGTAGGCCGGGGGGGGGCCGTGCCCGTGCCGTCATCCCCCATGGGCGCCCCCCGGAACCATTGGGGGACCCCCAGGGACTGCCCCGGGCCGCTTCCAAATTGCCCACGACAGGCCACGCGGGCCGTACAGATGGTCAAGAAAGCCTCAAGAGGCCCCGAAGACGCCCAAGAGCGCCCCAAGAGGGCCCGAGATGGCTTGAAGATGGCCGACGAGGGCCCCAAGAGGGCCTTCAATAGGCAAAAGTCAGCCCATTCCCATCGTAAAACGTACATGATAAGCATGCTCGCTGGCTTCGTCTTCGCAGTGCCCCAGACGCCCCCGAGGAGCCCCAACACAGCCCAAGAGAGACCCAAGAGGGCCCAAGACGGCCCCAAAGGGTGGTCCTGTGGGGCTCGCGGAACCTCCCAAGCCGCCCCCTGCCTTTTTGGAAGCGTCTATGTGGCCGAACGTTGAGGCCAGACCTGCCAAGCTATCGGACCATGTGTTCCCCGAATCGGTTTGGAAAGCCTTTGGGGAACACGTGGGCATCTTGAAGGTCATCTTGGCCGTCTGGAGACCATTTTGACCCTTTCGGGACTTTTCGGAGGACGTCTTGGAGGGCTCTTGGGCCGTCTTAGAGGCCATCTTGAGCGTCTTGGAGGTCTCTTGGGCCCGTCTTGGGCCTCTGGGGTGATCTTCGGGGTTACTTGGGCCGTCTCGGGCCGTCGGAAGGCCGACAAACAAGCAAGTGCCACAATCCTTCACAAACTCATGGGGAATCAGTGATTTGGGCCTTTTCGGGCCTTCCTGGAGGCCCTCTTGGAGGCCTCTTGGGCCGTCTTGGGTTAGTGCCATCTTCGGATGTCTTGGTGGGCTGCTGGCGCATGACGCCGTCGGAAGCCGTTTGGGGCGCCTCTCTGGGCCGACTTGGGGCCCTCTTGGAATACTCCAGACCCGTCTTGGAGGCCATCTTGGGCGTCTTACAGGCCTCCTGGGCCGTCTTGGGGGCCTCTTGTGGCCGTCTTGGGGGCCTCTTGGGCCGTTCTTGGGCCATCTTGGAGGCCTTTTGGGCGATCTTTGGGCGACCTTTGGGGGCTCTTGGGCCGTCCCGGACCGTCGAAAGGTCGACAATAAGTACATGTCAAATTATCCCGGCAAAGCAACCTAACAGCGATGTGTAGAAGCATATCTGAAAGCATTCCCCTTAAGATTCAGATGAAAATCCAGTTGTCGAATTCTGCTGTTCTCGCAGTCGTAGTCGCATTCGCGATGACAGTCGCAGCGGCAACGGCAGTCGCAGTCACAGCCTCAGCCTCAGCCTGCCTCCTCCTCCTCCTCCTCCTCTTTCTCCTGCTCCTCCTCCTCCTCCTCCTCCTCCTCCTCTCCTCCTGCTCGTCCTCGTTCTCGTCCTCCTCGTCTTGCTCGTCCTCCTCCTCCTGGTGCTCTCTCCTCCTCCTCCTCCTCCTCCTCCTCCTCCTCCTGGTGGTCCTCGTTCTCCTCCTCCTGGTGCTCTCCCCCCCCCTCCTCCTCCTCGTCCTCCTCCTCCTCCTCCTCCTCGTCCTCCTCCTCCTCTTCCTCCTCCTCCTCCCTCCTCCTCCTGGTAGTCCTCCCCCTCCCCTCCTCCTCCTCCTCCTCCTCTTCCTGGTCGTCCTCGTTCTCGTCCTCCTCGTCTTGCTCGTCCTCCTCCTCCTGGTGTTCTCTCCTCCTCCTCCTCCTCCTCCTCCTCCTCCTCCTCCTCCTCCTCCTGGTGGTCCTCGTTCTCCTCCTCCTGGTACTCTCCCCCCCCCTCCTCCTCCTCCTCCTCGTCCTCGTCCTCCTCCTCCTCCTCCTCCTCTTCCTCCTCCTCCTCCTCCTCCTCCTCCTCCTCCTCCTCCTCCTCCTGGTACTCCTCCCCCTCCCCTCCTCCTCCTCCTCCTCTTCCTGGTCGTCCTCCTCCTCCTGGTCGTCCTCCTCCTCCTGCTCGTCCTCCTCCTCCTCCTGCTCGTCCTTCTTCTCCTGCTCCTCCTGCTCCTCGTCCTGCTCCTGCTCGTCCTCGTCCTCCTGGTCTTGCTCGTCCTCCTCCTCGTCGTGCTCTTGCCCCTGCTGAAAATGTGGCCCAGGAATGGGAGTTCTGGGAAGTCGAAGAGCACGAAGTTGCCTACAGTTGGCTACGGGCATTCAAAATGTGGCCCGGGAATGGAGTTCTGGGAACTCGAAGAGCACGAAGTGGCCTACAGTTGGCTCCGGGCATTCAAAATGTGGCCCGGGAATGGAGTTCTGGGAACTCGAAGAGCACGAAGTGGCCTACAGTTGGCTCCGGGCATCCAAAATGTGGCCCGGGAATGGAGTTCTGGGAACTCGAAGAGCACGAAGTGTGTGACTGTTGCATCCGGCCCTCCAGAATGTGGCCCGGGAATGGAGTTCTGGGAACTCGAAGAGCACGAAGTGTGTGACTGTTGCATCCGGCCCTCCAAATGTGGCCCGGGAATGGCGTTCTGGGATCTCGAAGAGCACGAAGTGTGTGACTGTTGCATCCGGTTATTCAGAATGAGCCTGGGAATGGAGTTCTGGGAAGTCGAAGAGCACGAAGTGTGTGACTGTTGGTGAAAAACGAGTTGGGCACAGCCCGCCCGGCAACTCCCAACACCTGCCCGGACCCCCCTGTGGAGTGATCTGTGAACTCTTTTTACCCTACTAGAAACCTATCAGTCTTCGCTGTTAGGTAAATCCTCCAACAAGCCATTTCTGGCCTTCCTGGAGGCCCTTTTGGAGGCCTCTTGGGCCGTCTTGGGCCAGCTTCGAGCCAACTTTGGCCATCTTGGTGGGTTCCTGGCCCGTCTGACGCCGTCGGGAGCCGTCTCTGGGGCCTCTCTGAACCGGCTTGGGGCCCTCTTGGGGCGCTTCGGGGCCGTCTTGGAGGCCATCATGGGCGTCTTGGAGGCCATCTTGGGCGTCTTACAGGCTTTTTGAGGCCCTCTTGGGGCCGTCTTGAGGGCCTCTTGGGCCGTCATGGGGCCATCTTGGAGGCCTCGTGGGCGATCTTGGGGCGATCTTGGGGGCCTCTTGGGCCGTCTTGAGCCACCAGAATACCGAGAATAAGCAAATGCCAAAATCTTTCAAAAACCCTAGGACAAATCAATGATTTTGGCCTCTTCGAACCCTCCTGTAGGACCTCGTGGAGCCCTCTTGGGCCGTCTCGGAGGCCTCTTAGAGCCCTCTTCGACCTTCTTGGGCCATCTTGAGGCTATCTCAGGCTGTCTTGAGTGCATCTTGGGCCGTCTTGGAGGCATCTTGGGGCCATCTTGGCCGTCTTGGAGGCATATTGGAGGCCATGTTGAGCCGTCTCGAAAAAGTCACGCGTGGACCGCGCATGAGCGCCCAAAAGCGCCTAGGAGCGCCCAGGGGCGCCCTGAACTCCGTGCTGTGGGCTTCGATCTTTGCAGACCGAACTCAATACGGATAACTCGAAGGGACCTGACGACACCCCGACTCGTGCCTAAAGACACGGTGGCGGATCAAGCCAGTAGGGCAGAGGAAGCAGGCAAGGTGTATGAGATGGCAGAGGGGGGACGGGGATCATGACTCTGCGGGCCCGCGTCGGTTCGCTTCTAGCGAAGTCCAAACCGAGTCGACTCAAGACGCGCACTTCGACTCACGATTGTCGCCTCCTGCGCTGGGAGGCGCCGGGGGAATCGGCAGCACGCGGCCGATGTGCGCCTTCCTTTGCTATCCCCTCCCCAGACATTGCAATATGTGCGTGACGTCAGCCCCTCGGGATTCGGCCACTTCCCCGCCACATGCTCATTCCGAGTCGTTTCCTGACGGTCCCCGAGCCAAGAAACGGCCTGCAGATCGAAAGCGACACGCACGATCGGTCGTCGCGGTCTGAAATTGTGCGCCGCCCGGATCTGAGGGCTCGTCCGCCCCGACATCCGACGGTCGGATAGGGGAGACGTAAGGCTCGAGCTTGTCAGAACTCGCATTTCCCGCCGCTTTTTGCAGGTCCTGGCATGAGTCTTCGTGGTCCCGTTCTCGGGAGACGTTCGTGGTCAGAGCTCGCGTCAATAGTCGGACCAGGTCCCACCAACTTTTCGGACGGCACCGTCAGGCAGGTTCGAGGCCTCCAAACTCGAGTCCGACAGTCAATACGTCAATACGCTGCTCGGGTTCGGAGGGGGCCAGCTGTTCCCCAGGCCTTTCCACGGCTGTGCCTCTGACGCTCCTCGTGCGCCCTGGCGCTTTTGGAGAAGGAGCCTCGTTCCTTATTAAGGACGGTAGCGCGATGACCCTAGACATCCGACGAGGTAATTACACACTGCTCATTTCTAATTATTCGAGAGTTCCTTGATTTTTTGGGGGGCCAGGATCCTTTCATTTCTAATTCTTCCATCCTGGGCCTCTTCCTGGCCACTAGGGGGCCAGGAACAATTAGAAACGAGCACAAGTAGAACTGAGCACGATTAGAAACGAACGACGTTTATCCAATGCGTGGGCCCCAGAGGTTCCGACCCCGTCCCCTGGGGCAGTTTTGCGCCCCAGATTCTTTTCGGGTGGCCCTGGGCCCGACGAGGGGGCCCACGGGGCCACGACCGTGAAACCCCGAGGTGAAACAACACGGCATAAGCATGAACTTTCGGCGCTCCGCGCGGGTTGCTTGGATCGGCGTTGGACCTCCCCCCCTGGCGCGCGGAGCGCGCCAGGGGCGGCGCCGAAGGCGCCGCCAGGGGGCACAGCGTCGATCCAAGAAATCCGAGCGGGGCCCCGACAGTTTATGCTTATGCCGTGTTCTCTTCTTCGAGAAACGCCGGAATTCTCAAGAGTAAGACCGTCAGAGATCTGGGGCCGCACGCTTCCCCGATCGTAGGACAGCGGCCAGCCCCCCTGGGGAGGAAGCACCCCGCGGCGATCCCGCCCCGAGCCTCGCGGGCGCCCGCGCGCCCCGCGGGGGAGGCGAGCGGCCGGTGGTGGCGCACGGCAACGGCCACACCGGGCGCTGGTTTTTGCCCGCGCCCCAGACGGGCCCGCCGCAGCTAGAGCAGCCCGCGGCGCGCGTTGGTAGCCGAGCATGAAGCAGTGGCGGAGCGTCCTTGCCCACCTGCAGGCCCACCGAGCAATGTTCTGAGAACCTGCCGTGGCTTGCACCAAGCGTCTTGTGCCAGGACGGTCGACCCCTGCCCCATGAGCAGGCACGCCCAGGGCAGGTCTACAGCGGTGCGCTGTGGGAAAGGAGATGGTCCCTGTCCTCCTAGTCCTCGTCCTCGTCGTCCTCCCCTTCCTCGTTTTCGTCGTCCTCGTCCTCGTCGTCCTCCTCGTGGGCCGCGTCCTCGTCCTCGTCCTTGTCCTCGTCGTCCTCCTCCTCGTTTTCGCTCCTCGTCGTCCTCCTCCTCCTCCTCGTTCTCGCTTGATCAGGCGAGCCGCAGCGGGAGCGGAGGACGAGGAGGGAGAGACCGACCACCACCTGCCCGTGGGAGCACTGAGGAGGGGGGAAGAGGGATGACGCCGATCGGCGCTGTGGCACGAGGGCATTGTGTCTCGAGCTCGTCGGTGCCTCTCATGCAGTCGCCGCCGCAGCATTTGGCCAGGAGTTGTGCCAATCGAGCCTTCGATTCGGCAAGTTTCGAAGCTGATCTCGTCGACTTTATGGTTTCGCGGCCTCCGTGCGTGATCGGACTTGACCTGACCTGACCTCGAAGGCGATCGGGCAGGCAAAGGATGAGGATGAATCGCTCCAGAGCGTTCTGGAACGCTCTCAGAGCGTTCCCGATCGCTCTGAGACGGCGCGGCTCCCAATACACTCCCCAGCATCCAGACCCGTCAGCACTCAGAGATCGCGAGTTATCATCGTCCAGCTATGTTTTCATTTCCCGTCGTCTTAATTCGGCGAGCTCTTTGGATTGCAGCTACGACTTCTTGGATTTATCGAGCTGGCTCCCATCCAGACGGTACGCTCGCCTCACATCCTTCCTCCTCCCTCCCTCGTCCTTCCTCGTCCTCATTAATCCTCCTCTTTCTTCTCGCTAGCTTCTCGTTCTCTCGTTCTTTTGTTTGTTCTCTTTCTTTCTCTCTCTCTCTCTCGCGCGCGTTTTTTCTCTCTCGCTGCCCTCCCCCCTCTTGCTCTGTACACATATGTGCGTAGCACCCCGCAGTTGCTGATAAGAGTGAGGGGACGGCGGGGACGCTGGCAGTCTGCGAGGCTCTGAAGAAACCCGCCCCAGGCACTTGATTTACGAATTGCAGCGAGCCCGCCGCAGGTGCCGCTTTGTTCGTTTCGGTAAGGCAATGTGGGTGGGTCGCGGGTGGGTCGCGGGTGGATCGCGGGTGGATCGCGGGGTGGGTCGCGGAAAGGGTCGCGGAAAGGGTCGCGGATGGTTTGCGGGTGGGTCGCGGGCGGGTCACGGGTGTATCGCGGGTGGGTCGCGGGCTGGGTCGCGGGTGGGACGACGACAAAAAACAATAACAACAATAACAACAACAATAACAACAACAATAACAACAACGATAACAGCAACAAAAACAACAATCCGCACCGCGGAACGTTCTTTTAGCCAAGCGCCCAAGGACAGTGAATGGCCGTTCGGCCCCTTCATTTTGATACATATTTCTACATATATATATATATATACACACATACATGCAGATTCAGAAATACATGAATACATGTATGTATGCATCGCGCTCTCTCTCTCCCTCTCTCGCTAGGGCGCGTTGCTGTATTGCTCGGGGCATGGCGGGCGTCATGGCCCCTGGCCGCCCCCCCTATGACGTAACGCTCCCCCCCCAGTGCGTTCCGGGCACTACCGCCGTACGCATCGTGATCCGCACAGGTGTCCGCATAGGAATCTGCATAAGAGTCTGGTCCACAGTCGTCGTCGTCGACGTCGCCGTCGTCGTCGTCGTCGTCGTCGTTGTTGACGCTCGCCGCTCGTCGCTCGTCGTCGTCGTGCGCGCGGACGCAGCTGGAACCTGTTTTTCCCAACCATCCTGTGGTGTTGGGTCCTCGTTTTGAAGAGACGGTGCCCCGCGTTCCTCCTTCCTCCTCCTCCCCCTCCTCCCCTGCCTTCCCCCACCCAGGGCAGCGTTTCGTGGCCCCATAGGGAGCTCCACCGAAGGCCCCAGTGGGGGTGTCCACATGCGGTTCCCCCACCCAGGGCAGCGTTTCGTAGCCCCATAGGGAGCTCCACCGAAGGCCCCAGTGGGGGTGTTCGCATGCGGTTCCCCCACCCAGGGCAGCGTTTCGTGGCCCCATAGGGAGCTCCACCGAAGGCCCCAGTGGGGGTGTCCACATGCGGTTCCCCCACCCAGGGCAGCGTTTCGTAGCCCCATAGGGAGCTCCACCGAAGGCCCCAGTGGGGGTGTCCACATGCGGTTCCCCCACCCAGGGCAGCGTTTCGTAGCCCCATAGGGAGCTCCACCGAAGGCCCCAGTGGGGGTGTCCACATGCGGTTCCCCCACCCAGGGCAGCGTTTCGTGGCCCCATAGGGAGCTCCACCGAAGGCCCCAGTGGGGGTGTCCACATGCGGTTCCCCCACCCAGGGCAGCGTTTCGTAGCCCCAGAGGGAGCTCCACCGAAGGCCCCAGAGGGGGTGTCCACATGCGGTTCCCCCACCCAGGGCAGCGTTTCGTAGCCCCATAGGGAGCTCCACCGAAGGCCCCAGTGGGGGTGTCCACATGCGGTTCCCCCACCCAGGGCAGCGTTTCGTAGCCCCAGAGGGAGCTCCACCGAAGGCCCCAGTGGGGGTGTCCACATGCGGTTCCCCCACCCAGGGCAGCGTTTCGTAGCCCCAGAGGGAGCTCCACCGAAGGCCCCAGTGGGGGTGTCCACATGCGGTTCCCCCACCCAGGGCAGCGTTTCGTAGCCCCATAGGGAGCTCCACCGAAGGCCCCAGTGGGGGTGTCCACATGCGGTTCCCCCACCCAGGGCAGCGTTTCGTGGCCCCATAGGGAGCTCCACCGAAGGCCCCAGTGGGGGTGTCCACATGCGGTTCCCCCACCCAGGGCAGCGTTTCGTGGCCCCATAGGGAGCTCCACCGAAGGCCCCAGTGGGGGTGTCCACATGCGGTTCCCCCACCCAGGGCAGCGTTTCGTAGCCCCATAGGGAGCTCCACCGAAGGCCCCAGTGGGGGTGTCCACATGCGGTTCCCCCACCCAGGGCAGCGTTTCGTAGCCCCATAGGGAGCTCCACCGAAGGCCCCAGTGGGGGTGTCGCATGCGGTTCCCCCACCCAGGGCAGCGTTTCGTGGCCCCATAGGGAGCTCCACCGAAGGCCCCAGTGGGGGTGTCCACATGCGGTTCCCCCACCCAGGGCAGCGTTTCGTAGCCCCATAGGGAGCTCCACCGAAGGCCCCAGTGGGGGTGTCCACATGCGGTTCCCCCACGGGCAGCGTTTCGTAGCCCCAGAGGGAGCTCCACCGAAGGCCCCAGTGGGGGTGTCCACATGCGGTTCCCCCACCCAGGGCAGCGTTTCGTAGCCCCAGAGGGAGCTCCACCGAAGGCCCCAGTGGGGGTGTCCACATGCGGTTCCCCCACCCAGGGCAGCGTTTCGTAGCCCCATAGGGAGCTCCACCGTAGGCCCCAGTGGGGCTGCCCTCATGCGGTTCCCCCACCCAGGGCAGCGTTTCGTAGCCCCAGAGGGAGCTCCACCGTAGGCCCCAGTGGGGGTGCCCGCATGCGGTTCCCCCACCCAGGGCAGCGTTTCGTAGCCTCACAGGGAGCTCCACCGAAGGCCCCAGTGGGGCTGCCTGCATGCGGTTCCCCCACCCAGGGCAGCGTTTCGTAGCCCCAGAGGGAGCTCCACCGAAGGCCCCAGTGGGGGTGCTCGCATGCGTCTCCACTACCCAGAGGTAGCGCCGCCGAAAACGATATTCACACTTGCGGTATTCACAGTTGCATATGGTTGGGTCCTTCGCCAGGCTAATTTTATTCCGGGCCGATGACGGCAATCATTTGGGGGGGGGAGGGTGTCGACGACGAGACGTTTAGCGCCGGCGGCGTCTGGGAATGCCTGGGAATGACCGAGGACGGGTAGCAGCAGCATGTCGGTGGCAATCTGCACCACAGCGCCTGTGTACACCAGTGCCCGTGTGCACCACAGCGCCTGTGCACACCACACCGCCTATGTACACCACAGCAGCCGCGTGCATCACAGCGCCAGTGTGTGCCACAGTGCCTGCTGGCACTACAGCGCTTGTGTACACAACAGCGCCTGCGTACACCACATCAGCCGTGTGCAACACAGCACCAGTGTACACCACAATGCCTGCGTGCACTACAGCTCCTGTGTACACCACGCCTCCTGTGTGCACACCAGCAACCGTGTGCAACAAAACACCACTGTTGTATATAAAATATGTAAAGGAATACGTATTACAAAATGGAGCGCCTGTGGATTCAACCGATAGCAAGTATTATATAGGATTCGGAAAACCAAGTGGGCGAATTCAATCGACCATTCTGCGCTGCACGCACAGACACGCACGTGCGGTGTAGTGCCGACCCGCACGACAGGGGGGAAGGGTGAGGGAGGAGGAGGACGAGGACGAGGAGGAGGAGGAGGACGAGGAGGAGGAGGAGGAGGAGGAGGTGGAGGAGGGAGGAGGGAAGAAGGTCGCATATTATTATTACTACTACTACTACTACTGCTACTGCTACTGCTACTGCTACTGCTACTGCTACTACTACTACTACTACTACTACTACTACTACTACTACTACTACTACTACTACTACTACTACTACTACTACTACTACTACTATTTATCAGCACTTCCCTGGCGTGGCGTTTAGTTGTCCGCAGCAGATCCTCACCGACATGCTCCTTTTACTTGTCCTGTGCACGAAGGCGTTCTGGTGTAAACCAGCGCTGCGTTGCACGCGGATGTTGTGGTGTAGCCAGGCGTTGTGGTGTGCACAGGCGTTGCGGTGCACGTAATAAGCAGTGTGGTGTAGACAGGCGCTGTGTTGCACATGGCTGCTGCGGTGTACACATTCGTTGTGGTGTACACTGGCACTGTGGTGCTCGCAAGCACTGTGGTGTACACGGGCTGCGTTGCACACGGCTGTTGCGGAGAACGCAGGCGATGTGGTGCACACAAGCGCTGTGGTGCACGCCAGCACTGTGGTGTACACAGGCGCTGTGGGGCAGATCGCCACCTAAATGCTGCTCGCGTCGTCGTCGTCGTCGCTCGTCGCTCGTCGCTCGTCGCTCATCGTCGTCGTGCGCGCGGGCGCGGCTGTGGTGCCGGAGCCGCACGGCGGTGGGGGGCGGCGTTACGTCATACCCCCCCGCTTCCCCCCCATTAAGCCCGTCATCGCCGATGATAAAGAAACGCGTTCCTATCGCTATCGCTATCGCTATCGCTATCGCTGTCTCTCTCTCTCTCTCTCCCTCTTTGTTTTTCCTATTCCTCTCTCTCTCTCTCCTCCTTCATCCTGCACCCCGTTGTTCCGGTCCCGCCGCCGCCGTTGCAGCTCCTCCTCCTCCTCCTCCTTCTCCTTCTCCTCCTCCTCCTCCTCCTCCACCTCTTCTGCTTTCATCTTGTAGTCTGCGAGGTCAGCCCTGTTCGCCGAGATGCGGCTGCTGCAGTTCCTGGGGCTGCGCATGGAGGAGCGCTTCTGAAAGAACAAAGGAGGCCTTCGGTGGTCCCTGTGAGTACGGCAGGTTCGCTCCGGGTCGACGCGGCGGCGACCCCGGATTGTCCGTTCAAGATTGACCGCCGCCCGCGGTCTGGAGTCGGCCGGCATCGCATTTTCGGCGCCATCGGAGAGCCGCGATCGTTCCCACCGATCCTCGCGCTGTCAGGAACCAGCGCGGGCGTCATCGCGACGTGCGCCTGCCGCAGGCAGGCGCCTGCCTGGTGGTTCTGGGAGGCGGGGGGTGAGAGGCAGGGACAACATGAGGAGGGTATGGGTTCGGGGGGGCCCCCGTGGCCCACTGCTCGCCGATAGTGGCAGGATAGCCCGCCCCGCCCAGGAGCGTGTGGTCTCGCTATCGTGGGCCTGTCGCCGATCTGTTGGGGAGGCGTCTCCGATTCCATCTCGATGTTCCCCCCCCCGAGCCGTTTCCCGCCCTGTCGTTCGTCTTCATGAATGGCCTGATCTCCGACGTCTTGGTCTTCTCGCGATGCGGGCCCCCCAGAGTCACGTTAGAGCTGTTTGGGGAGCCTCTTGCGCAGTTTTGGGGCGATGTTTGAGGCATCGTGGTCCGCTTCGGGCAGCCTGAAAGGCGAGAGCGAGGAGCTCTTGGACCAAAAACAATCGTAATAAGTGATTCTATAGGCTTACACCACATCCGCCGACCCCTCTATAAACTACGGCGTCTCCAGGACTGCATTCCACGAGGCTTGTCCGAATCGTAACACGGCGCTCGACATCGTTCCTGTTGCCTCGTTGCTGTTATCGTATTTTCCGGGACCCACGCTTCGTCCCGATCCGTTCCCTGGCGGCCCCCGGTGGGCTCCGAGACGGCTTCCCGATCTCTCGCGGGCCTCTTCGAGGCAGTTTCGAAGGGTCTTGGGGGCCGTTTTGGGGCTTCTTTCGGGCCTCTTCGGGGCTCCTTGGGGCCTCTTGGGTGTCTCATGGGGGCCTCTTGGGGCCGCTTGGGGGCCTCTTGGGTCCTCCAGAGAGCTTCGTTGGGCGGAGCGCTGGAATTCGCGGTCCGTAGTCCCTTTCTTGGGCCCTCTTGGGGCCGTCTTGGAGCTCTCTTGGGCCGTCTAGGGCGCCTCTTGGGCCACGTTGGAGTTTTTTTGGGTTGTCTGTGGGGCCTCCTGGGATCCTCGTGGGCCGTCTTGGGGTGGTCCTGGGGGCCTCGTGGGTGCCTCGTGGACGGTTTTCAACGCCGTGAAGGCTAACAAGTTTGATGTGCTGAAGGTGCACGTTTCCCCAAAGGAAATTTCAACATTTTGGTTTCTCGGGGACTTCTTGGGAGGCCTCTTGGACGCTTCGTGGGGTGTCCTGGCGGTCTCTTGGGCCGTTTTGAGCTCATCTTGGGCGTCTTGGAACGATCTTTCGGCGACTTGAGGTTCTCGTGGGCCGTCTTGGCGGCTTCTTGGGAGGCGTCAAGTGCTGTCGTGCAGCTCAAGAGCGAGCCCGGGGAGCCCAGACCGCCCCGGGTGAGTTCGGTCCGGGGCCGCCCGGGGCCGGGGGGGGGGGGTCAGTATCCCGGTTTGGGTCCTTGGGGGAGGATGGTGGGGGGGGAACAATCTCACACGCCTGGAGACCCACAAGGGGTCGGCGGACTTGGGTCTGAGGAGGCCCCCTTGGGGGTCGTCTTGGGCAGTTTTCATTGCCTCTTCGGCCCTCGTGAAGGCATCTTTGTCCGACTCGGGGCTATCTTGATGCCACCTTGGACTGCTTGAGAGTCGTCTGGAACAATCTTTGCGCGCGTGGGGCAGGCCATTCCGCCATCACTTTTTGCCCGTCCTCCCTTCTAAATTGGCCGGACTGGGCTCCCAGAGGAGATGCGTGGGAACGGGTAGCAATCTCTCACACGCTGAGGAGCCCCAAGGGGACGTCGATTTTGATCATCGCCTCCAAACCACAACGATTTTTGGGAGAGCAGGGGAACAGGCCAGTACCCCGCGTGACCCCTTCGACTCTTGGTCTCTTTGCCCGATTTGGAACCTGCGCCACCGGCGAATCTAGTTGGACTTGCTGGAATGCAAGTCCTGTGAGGTCAAATTCTGACTTTGCCCTGGTCCGAAATCCGGCTTAATCTGGTTGATTCACGCTTAATCCCGCTCAATCTGGTTTCATCCGGCTCAATCCCGCTTAATTTGCGGCCTCATTTGGCGTAGCAGCCCTCCAGATGGGGCCAAGTTCTCCTCTTAAACCTTCCGACGAGGACCTCCCAGCAGGCAGCTGCCCCCTGATAGTTGGACCTGGCGGCAGTTTTGAGCCCGCAGCAGCAGAGTGCGCTCTGCGCGCCAGCGCCCCTCGGCACGCGGAGGACATCCCGCACGACGGCGCGCGTCGGCCCGCAGAGGGTGTGTAGTGCACGACGGCGGCGGGCGGCGGCACGCAGAGGTCATCGTCGTCGTCCTCGTCGTCGTGGTCCTCGTCGTCGTGGTCCTCGTCGTCGTCGTCGTGGTCCTCGTCGTCGTCGTCGTCGTCGTTGTCGTTTTCGTCGTCGTCTTCGTCCTCGTCGGGGATGGCGTATGCCCTCGCTGGCTGTGGCAGTGCCTCCGTGGCACGGCGGCCTGCGCCCTCCGTGAGCGACGACTTCGGGGTCCAGGTTTAAAATTGCCCGCCAGTCGTTGAAGGCAGGCGTTTCTGGATCCCCAGGTCCCAGCCTGCTTTTTAGGCGCCTTTCCACTTCAGTCCTCGAGGGCTTCTTCATCTTCCTTCTCTTCCAGGGGCGGCCGGAAGCCCGATCTGCTTCCAACGCCTTCCTGCTTCGTGTTTCTACCCACTTCTCCCGACCGACGGGTAGTTAGGGTGCTCCCAGAGGATGTGCTGGGGTGATGGTTCAAGTCTTCGGGGCGGGAGACCCCTCTGCGCGCGGAGGAGCTCGCGCACCTGCCCCACGAGATGCCGGTCGCGCCAGGAGAGCCTCTTCTCTTGTCTCCGGCTGGCTCCCTCGGCCTTGGACCGTGAACGCCGCACACCCGCCCCTGGCGGGGAGCGGGGGCAACAAATCCGCCTGTTTGGGCCGGTGCCCGAGGCCGAAAAGTGGCCGCGCACACGCGCGGGTTGGTGAGCGGGCGCCTGGGATGCCACAGGGGCCAGGAAAGACACGCTTACGGTTCACTGGGACACAGGAAGTAAGGAAGAAGAAACGCGCGGCATCGTCACACGGTTGTTCACCTTTTCCTTCGCTTGTCCGCTTGCCTTCGAGATGAGCCAGGGTCCGCGGACGACTTGCGTGCACCTTGCCGTGTCGACGTCTGTCGCAGCGTCGTCGATCCTAGATCCAGGAACGGTACGGTGCACAGTTGCTCCGCCCTCAGAGCCGAACGACTGCACCGTCCCCTTGGAGCGGTGCTTGAATGGAGTCCAGTCACGGTGCGGTGCATGGCCCTCCATTCTCGTAAAGGTGGGGGAGTGAGCTGGAGGTGGGCTCCAGGCCGCTCGCATTGGGGGGGATCCGAGCAGATGGGTCCGAGCATCGCCGATGCATCGTTGATGCGGCTCCGATTCGGAGCCCGTTTTTCTCCATCCCTATGTCGCCGATGCCTCGTTGATGCATCGACCATGCGGCGCAATCCTCTGACCCCGTCTATTCGGACCCCATTGGGGCGGCATCCATGAGAAGCGTGCCGCGCGCGCCCCCTTTATGGAAGCACGCGGCGGCGGCAGCGGCGGCGACAGGGATCTTGTTGGAGCAGGCGGGGCAGGATGGTTTCAAGCGTGAGCAGGAGCATGAGGGATGGAGGGGGAGGGAGGGAGGGAGGGAGGAGAAGGGCAGGTGACGATGATTATGATGCTGATGTTTATGCTGATGCTTCTGCTGCTGCTCATGC
Organism: Prorocentrum cordatum; assembly: GCA_963575745.1. Lineage (NCBI taxonomy): Eukaryota > Dinophyceae > Prorocentrales > Prorocentraceae > Prorocentrum > Prorocentrum cordatum. Next base: position 851,115 of record CAUYUJ010020837.1, read on the forward strand.
GGCTGCTGCTGAGGCGGAGGAGGAGGAGAAGGAGGAGGAGGAGGAGGACGAGGGGAAGGAGGACCATGATGGAGGACCTCCCGGGAAGGCGAGGAGGAGAGGAAGAGGCGGATGATGAAAGGACGGCATGATCACGGAGGGGTGGGTAAAGAGCAGGGGGGGAGGATGGGGGGATGGGTGGGGTGAGGACACCGGAGCGAGCAGGGCGGGAGGAGGGGGATGCAGCATTGCCGTGTCTTTGCGGCGGCCGCCTGCTGGTGGCGTCGGCGGGTTCGGCGCCCCCGCCCCCCTGAATCCTGCCTGGAGAGGAGGGACAGGATGGAGCGCAGGGAGGAGGAGGAGGAGGAGGAGGAGGAGGGCGAACGCTACGAGCCCGAGTTTGAAGTCCGATCAGCATCAAAGGGAGGGAGGAAGAGGAGGGGGGAGGAGGAGGAGGAGGAGGAGGAGGAGGAGGAGGAGGAGGAGGTGGAGGAGGAGGGGTCGAATGGCAGGCTGAGCCTGTCAGCGCTCCCTGGGGCCACCCTCTCCCCCCTGGTTCCCTCGTGCCGCGGCTGGACTGTGGGAGAACAGGTTTGGTGGCTCGCGCTGTCTGCAGTGTTGTAGTGCATTCCTGGCATCGATGCTGTACAGTGCGCTCGCTTTGCTCTTTTTTCCTTTCTGTCTCTGTTCCGAATTTGGGCATCAACCTTCTTGCCCTCAATGCATGAATGAATGAATGAATGAGGGGGAGGGGAAGGAGGGGAAGGAGGGGAGGAGGGAGGGAGGGAAGGAGGGAGGACCGCCAGCACGACAACCACCACGACCATCGCCACCACCACGGCCACCACCAGCGGCATCGCGACGATCACCACGACCACCGCCAGGATCGAGTCCTTGGTCGCAGCGCCGACGGCCACGGCCACGACCACAACCACGACCACCACGACCACCACGACCGCCCCGACCGCCTCCGCCCCCCGCCGTTCCTCCGCGACGACCGCCAGTACGACAACCATCATGACCACCGCCAACACGACCACCACCAGCGGCATCGCGACGCTCACCACGACCACCGCCAGGATCGAGTCCGTGGTCACAGCGCCGACGGCCACGGCCACGACCACAACCACGCCCGCCCCGAAAGTCCCCGCCCCCCGCCGTCCCTCTCCCTCCTTTCCTTTCCTCGCCCCTTCCGGGCCGCCCCTGCTTCCACGCGCGCCTAGCGCGCAGCTATTATTTCCTCCTCCTCTTCCCCCCTGGCCCCAGGTCAGGTCTCAACAGGTGGCCTTCCTTGAACCCTGGAGGCCATAGTTTGCCGAAGAGCTGCGTAGTCGAGGACGGACTGGCCTCTTCCCCTGCTTCTGCTTGCTGGCCCGCCTTTGTCCTTCCCTTCGTTAGCCGGGAGGGAGGGAGGGAGGGAGGGAGGGAGCTGGGGAGGGAGTTGGGGAGGGAGGGAAGGAGGAAGGAAGGAAGGAAGGAAGGAAGGAAGGAAGGAAGGAAGGAAGGAAGGAAGAAAGGGAGGAGGAAGGGGAAGGAAGGAGGATGAGGAGGAGGAGGTGGCACAGCCCGTTCCGCCGCAGGCACCGCGGTGACCGAGGAGGTGAAGGCGCGCCCTGTGACGTCGGCGGGCTGTCTGCGCCCGCCCCCTCGCGGCGATGCGGTGCACCAGCTGGCGGGTCCAGCCGTGCACCGTCGGCGCCCGTTGTGCTCGGCGTGGAGGAGGATCGTCGGCCACACGCGCCCTCAGATCTTGGCGTTGCAATGTTCTCACATCGCGCATGTTCGCTCAATTTCGGGCCCCGGGGCCCTCACAGATCGAACGGGCCCTAAAAATGACGCAGGGAGGTGGGGTCTGGGGCTCCAGTCGTGATTTTTGGCGATGGTCGATTTGTTTTGACAACGTCGGATCTCAGGGTAAGAGCGGCTTATCGCTGGAGTGATCTTTGGGGCAGGCGGACATGGGCCCCCCTTGGCACCTGGTCTGCGCGCTCGGACTTCGCCTACCCGCGGACGCGTAGAGCCGCGCACCAGAGGTTACTCTTGCCAAGTAGGGTCGCTCCTGCGTGTGCAGTCGGGGCCCTGAAGAAGAAACCCTTTTCGTTGGGGAGGGGCTCGGTGTTCCTTACCTTAAGTGTTTCACAGCTTGCCTCTGGCTTTCCTTCTGTTTTCGTCCGGAAATCGAAGGTTAACTTGTGGAGAAGAGGGGCCTCGTTCCTTATTTATCGTTCCTTAGGTCAACGCTCCGACTGTAGTCGAGATCGTTGTGAGCGGACATGAAGGAAGCTCGGGCGGGGGGCCAGGACCAGGATAGATCCGTTCCAGAGCGTTCCAGGGCGCTCTCAGAGCGTTCTGGGACGCTCCGAGAAGGCCGCGGCGCCCGTCTTCCAGAGCCGCCAGCTGTCAGAGATTCTCGATTTATCCTCACCCGGTTGTACCCTCGTCCTGGCTTCGTCTTAGAAGCGGGTCCTGAAGGAAACAGGTCCTGAGGTTTTTCACCGCTCAGCGCTTCCCGGGGCCCTCCACATGCCCCGGGACTGTCAGAAAACGGTTCGGGAATGAAGAAGTGGCACTGGCCCCAGGGTCCAGGACCCGTTTCCCACATGACCCGTTTGTTTCATGCTAAGGAGGGGGAGATTGGCGTCGTGAGGGGCTCGCGGGTCGAGATCCGACGGCTCAAGGATCGAGGCTCCTCGTCGTTCTCCGCCTTGGTTGGGCCTTCTGGGGGTGTCCCCGTCGCAGCGGCTGGGTCAGCCGCGCTATTTGGGCCAGAGGCCGCATCCGAGGCATGTCTGGGAATCAATCGCGTAAGAGTCGCCATGAAGGAACGGGGTTCTCGGTAAGGTTCCTTCCTGGAGTAGCTCTTCTTTGTTCTCGGACCCCCGTGGCCCGAGCCAGGCTTTGGGAACGCAACACACGCACTTCGGCGCGATACGCGGTCCTGCGGAAAGCTCTGAGTGTCGTCGAGGACACGCTTCCATTGGGGCCCGTTTCTGCCAAGGCCGACCCGATCCCCAGGGACGTCGCTGTGAGAAAAGACGCGGCGGGCGTATTTACTGAATTCTAAATGCTTCGCGTAACCCCACCAGCAAGGAGCTTGGCGCCGCAAGGGCGCCTTTCCCCGCAGCTCGCACCTCTGTGCGCTAGGTGCGTCCCAGTGAATGCTGAGCATTTTGCTCAGTGCACGTGCATTGCACGCCTCGCGTGGAATTTGCCTGTTCCGCCGTCCTGGACGCGCCTGTTGCCGCCAGACCATTGTCGCGCGGCCGCCGACCCCAAAAAATAACCCCACCAGCTGTGCGTCCCAGCGACCCCGTCAGCCCGGGCCCTCGCCCCCTTCTCCTGCGGCTCCTCCCCTGGGGCTGAAGGCTCCCGAGTGCACGTGGTTCAGCCTGTGCGCTTCTGGCTGTCGGCTGGCCGTGTTGATCTGTTCCACGGTCCTTGGCGGCAGCGCCCACGGCATTCCCTTGCCTTTCGGCCTGGAGTTGAGGTGTGGACCTTCCTGTTCCAGCAGCCCTCCGTCGCCGGCTCCAGCTTGAGAGTGCGTGTGGCTACCTGATCTGGTGGTTCGGGAGCTGACGGTGTCGAGTACATCCATCGTGTCCCAGGCTACCCTGCCCGTCCCTGAGTAACTTCGTGGACGGTCTTCGCAGGATCAGTACTTCCCAACGGGAACCGGGTGTGCGACTTTGGTGGCGCCACTCAGTGCACCAGTTTGGGCCTCCCGGCACGCTTGACAGTCGTCGCAGATACTGGCTCGCCGCCTTCCTGGTCCCACCCTGGTATGCAGCTCGCGCCAGTTTGGCCGCGCCCCAACCTCGGTTGGTCAATTTGCACGTTGCCCTGGTTCAGCTCGCTGGCAGCCGCAGCCTGCACCCCCCCACCCACCGGCCCTGCCCGCCGTGGTGATGCCTGAGGCCCCGCCGGCTTTAGGCAATTCGTCTTTACGCGGCCCGCTCTGACTCGACTCGCCGCTTGCGCTCTCGCCTGCGGCTGCTGACTAAACAAGTACACCCACCAGCCCATCCAGAAACGATGCCCAGAGGAATTGCCTCGATCATCATCACCTACCAAACCACCCCAACCCAACCTGAAGGCCCCAATTTGGCCTCCATTTCCAGTGGGGGGGGTGTCGGGGATTTTTTTTTTTTTTTTTTTTTTTAAAAAAAAAAAAAAAAAAAAAAAAAAAAAAAAAAAAAATGGAGCCCGTACCCCCCCCCCAACCCGAAATTCTAGTCAAATTGAGGTTTTCGGGTTGGGTTGGGGTGGTCTGGTAGGTAGTCAGATCAGGGAAGTGGACAGGACACAGATGGTCTCCCAGTGGAGGCCTCTTGGAGCGTCTTGGGTACCTCGGAGAGCTTCTTGGGGCCTCTTGGGGGTCTCGTGGGAGCATCTTGGAGGCCTCTTGGGCGCCTGTTGGGGCCTCCTGGGCGCCTCTTGGGGCCCTTTTGCAGCGCTCTTGGAAGCCTTTGGAGCACTCTTTGGGCCATCTTGGAGGACACCGATCAAACAAGAAGAGAGCATTAGTTAGCGTTCCCCCTCGGGAGCCTAAAACATAGAATATCGCCTCTTGTGGCGCTCTTTGGGCCGTCTGGGGGCTCTCTTGGGCCTCTCTTGGAGCCCTCTTGGACCATTGTGGGGCCATCTTGAGGCATCGGATGGCCATCGGAAGCGAAAAGGCGAGAACACCAAACACAGATTTTCCTAAGGCTTTGGCCTCTTCGGGGCCTCCTGGGGGAGCTCTTTGGCCACTTGGAGCCGTCTTGGAGGGGTCTTGGGGCATCTTGGAGCACCGTGGGAGCCAGAAGGAGACATCTTGGGATATCTTGAGCCATCTTGGAGATCATCCTGGGCTCTCCCAGGCGCTCTTGGAGTCATCTTAATCAGTGCCTCCCCCCCGGACCCCCCCCGCGGGAGCTCGGCACAAGAGGGCCGGCGTCAAGTCGGGCCTGTCCCCCTACAGGAGGGATATTCCAACATAGTCCAAAAATTGTCTGGGACGATCTTTTGTTTATTGTTGACAAGTTTGGAGCATCTCTTGATTATTTTATATTTTTCATCCAAAATCCGTTTGTAGGGGGACATGCCCGGGCTAAGGACAGCGTTGCTCGCCGTGGGAGGCGCCGCGCAGAAGGGAAGGAAGGAAGGAAGGAATGGGATGGGACGCCCCCGGAGGGAGGTCGAGCGCTGTCCTGCCCGGGGCTTCGTCTTCGTGCTCGCCGACGTCTCTCTCTCTCTCTCTCTCTCTCTATCAGCTTTGCTTTTTTTATCTCTCTCTCTCTCTCGTTCCCTCGTGTTGCGCTCCGTCCTGAGCTTCCTCGCTCGTCACTACCTCCTGCCCGTCCCCCTTTCCCCCATTCCGCATCGTCCTCTTTAACTGATCGCCCCTCTTTTTTCCCTGCCCTCTTCCTCTGCTGACCCTCCTGGTCGCACTGCGTCCTCAGCCCGTCTCGTTCCCGAGTCGCGAAGGAGTGACGCCTGCGACCTGGGCCCCCCCCGCCTCCCGCCCAGGCCCAGTACTGCCCCTGGTGGTACATGCCCGGCATGCACAAGGCCACAGATGGGAATTGCATACAGTCAGCACGCTGAACAAGAGCACTCGTGGCTCGGGACGGGTCTGAGCTGGTGACTGGGCTGACGTCGGGGAATCTGCTCTGCTCGAGGCCCATCCTGGCCATAAATACCCCCTCGTTCCTCATGTCAGATTCCTCAACGCGTTGACTGTACGCCGCTACTGGCCAAGGCCAATCCTCGGACACCTCGACCGGCGGAAGCGGCAAATGCGGCAAGTTCGTTCAAGGCTGAACGCCCTCTGGCGGCTCGTTCTGGGCCCAGGTGTCCAGAGAAGCCCGCCCACGGCACGAAATCCATCCGCAGCTGAGCGACGCAGAAGAACGGGGTCGCCTTCGCCGACATTGGCGCGTAAGCTGCCCGCGTAAGGTCGGGAGGAAGTACCCTCGTTTCCAGTGTTGCGTGCCGCGCTGGCGGCCCACGCAAGCTGCGGCGTAAGGTCGCTATGCCATCTCGCGCAAGACACGTTTCTTTTCGTCCCTCGGGTAGGGGGCAGCCTCCTTCGGGACGTCACAGAGCGGGGATCGTTCAGGATCGAGGTGTTCACGCGGTGTCGGAAATCGGGGCCCACGTCGTCAAGCCTGGATCTTGGCATTGACCTTCAATCGTGAGGCCAGCACGTTTGGCACCAAGCCCCACTCAGGAAGCCTTCGGTCGGGAGGGATGCAACGTCTATCAGTTTCATGCGCGGCGCTTTTCAAAGTGTGCGTGCCACTCCCTCGCTGGCTGTACCAGAAGCAAAACATGTGTTCGGCAGCAGCACGCTGATAGGAGTCCTCCGGCTGGCGTGGCAGTAATGCTGATTCTGCCCCCCGATTTGGGCATGTGTCGGATCAGCTCTGCCGCCCTTCGGGCCGCCGCATGGTGAGAACCCCCGCGGGTTCAGCAGGCCCGAAGGAGCGAGTAATAACAAATGTGGCGCTCCAGAAACGGCCTCGTCTTCGAGGTATCGAGAAGTTTGCATACATTCCGCGGAGGCCGGCGGAAACAAAACGGGGGCGGCTCCACCGGCGGAACCAACAGAAACATGTGCCCTCAAGATACGTTTTCAACAAGTCAGAGTTGCAGGAGTCGCACATCTCAGCGGGTGTGGGGGTCAAGAATGAAGCCGCTGTGCTTGGGGTGCCCGTCTCACACTGTTGCCTGGGTAGGCGGCGGGTGCAATCAGGGTATAGCTGCCGCAAGAGTCCAGACTATGCCTGAGTTGGCCATGACCCAGGGTGTCCCCCGCTTTTCTGGGGAGGCTCGGACGGCCAGAATGGCGCGAAAAGGCGGGGTCACCTCAGGCCCTCCGCTCTGGGCGGAGGGCGCTTGACAGGGCACGGATCAGAATCCTGTTGTCCAGAGGCTCGATGTCGAGTGGCGCACGGCAGCGCCGGCCAGGGCGCCACCGACGGGTTCGCGACCTTCTACATGATCCGGGACATGCAGCGGCGCACGCCAGGCTGGATGCCCGGGGGTTGAGCCCATGTTCGGCCGCCTCCTGGCTCGGGGTGCGCGCCGCGCCGAGAAAAGTCGCCGCGGGGAGGGGGGGGGGGGATCGGGCGGGGGCAGCGCCATGCGGAGATGCGGTCCGGAAAGTTGGCTTCGCATGTCGCGCCGCTTGTTTTGGCCCACGCATCGGCGCGACACGGGATCCACGCCCCAGTCCCCGAGCGTCAATGTCGTCAGCCTTTCCCAGCCTCCCGCCCCGCGGAGCGGAGCGACACTTTATCCGCTCGCAGGGCGTGGCGTGTCGCCAGGGCCGCCGCCGCGACGCGCTCAGCAAAAGTTCCTGACCGATGGCTCCCAGGGGGGATGCATCGACCACCAGCCGCCCATGGATCGCAGATAGGTGCCTGACAACCCGCTCCGTCCAGGAGCGTGCGGATGCGTCGTCGAGAGCCAATCGCCGATCCATGGGCGGCTCAATGTCTCTTTCCCCCCTGAGTCAGTCACCCCTTCTCGTTCCCCCTTGCGATGGGGTCGAGCAGGCCCTGGAAGAGAAGACCATGAGGCATTCCAGAACTCGAAAGAGAAACATATTCGAAACAAACACGTGCATAACCATGAGTGTTCAGAGGTCCGCGCGGATTTCTTGGATCTGCAACTGACCCCCCAGCGGCGCCCCCGTTGCCGCCCCAGGCGCGCTCCGCCTAGCGCCGATCCGAGGAATCCGCGCGGACATTCAAAGGTCATGTTTGCGCAGGTCTTTCGTCTTTTACATACGTTGTCCCAGAACGCTTTCCGATGATGTGAGAGCGTTATGGAACGAACCACTCACTTCACAGGTTCTGGAACGATATGAGGTCGTTCCAGGACTTCGCAGGCGGTTTCTCTCCCCCAATCCCCGAGTTCCGCCCGAAAAGTTTGGCCGCTCAGAAACGGGGGAAACCTTGGGAGACACCCCAACGGGGCTCTTTGGACGCAACCTTGATTATCGAGGATGGACGCCCCCCTGTCGTACATCCCATGGCTGGGCCCGACAGGTTTGGTCCATTCGGCAACCCCGAGAGGCCTGGGACAGGGGTCGACATATCCCGTGTTAGAACTGCTCGTTTGCACGCTCTGGGAGCCTTGCCGAACGACCTGATCGTCTCAGCCGGGGTGCTCTTGGACGGCCGCGGCCCCGGGTACTTACTCCAGAGAGCCGCCGGGCCTCAGAGGTTCGTGAGCTCCCTCGTCCCGATCCCGTCCCCTCTTCGCCTCCTTCGAGGGCGCCCTCGAGGGCGCGAAATGATTTGCGCTCCGCGGTTCGGCTCCAGTTCCTCATCCTCCTCTTCTCCCTAGAAGGGCGGCGCGAGAGCACGAAGTTATCCGCGCTTCGCGCAGCGCGGATCGCGAAATTAGGCGCACTTGCGTCTTCAGGGAACGAGGGATGAGGGTATCGAAGAGGTCATCGGATACACATCGTGATTGCGATGAGGCCGGGAGGGGGGTATGAGGGAGAGACTCAGTGGGAAACGATGCCGACGGGGGCTGGAGGGGTATTCAGGAGGAGTAGCGGGAGATCGATGAAGGGGCGATTGAGATGAGGAGGGTCGGGGGGGCAACGCGAGAATCACAGAAGCATCGCAGAGGCATCGCATAAGCCTCTCGGAAGCCGCGCAGAAGCTAGTCAGAGGCCTCGCAGAGGCCTGGCTCTTTCTAAGAAGCCTCGCAGAGGCCTCTGAGAAGCCTCTCAGAAGCTTCGCAGAGGCCTTGCAGATGTCTCTCGGGAGCTTCTTATAACTTATCAGAAGCTTCGCAGGACCCTGTCATACGCCTCGCAGAAGCCTGTCAGAGGCCTCGCAGAAGCCTCGCAGTGGCCTCGCAGAAGCCTGTCACAAGCCTGGCAGAAGCCTCGCAGAAGCGTCGCAGAGGCCTCTGAGAAGCCTCTCAGAAGCCTCGCAGAAGACTCCCAGAAGCCTCGCAGAAGCTTCGCAGAAGCTTCGAGGCGTTGCAGAAGCCTCGCAGAAGCCGATCAGGAGATTGTCAGAAGCTTCGCAGAAGCATCTAAGAAGCCTGTCAGAAGCCTGTAAGTAGCCTTTTCAGAAACCTGTCGGAAGCCCCTCAGAAGCTTTTTTATGAAGCCTATCAGCTTACCAGAAGCCTTTAAGAAGCCTTTGCGAAGCTTGTAAGATGGCCCCACAAATGCCTTTAAGAGGGCCCCCAAAGGCCTCAAAGAGTTTTTTAAACAAAAAAATGATTATTGCCCTGGCCAACGCTGGTCCCAACGGCCAGGGTTGGATCCACCGAGTCGGGAGAAGTACCCTAGCCGAGATGTGTCCTAATATCCCCCACACCAGTGCATCCCCGGAGCCTCCCCCCGAGCTGACCAGCCCCCCCGGAGCTTCCTGGTATGCTCCTCGTAGGTCCCAGACGGGCCAACGTTGCTCCTGGACGGCCCAATAAGCTCCCAAGACGCCCCAAGATGGCTCCTGTGGCCATTTTGGCTCAAGCAATTTTGGCTCAAGCCACTCGGGCTCCAGGTTGGCTCGAGTGTTTCTGGCGCTCGCCTTCACTTCTTGCACTATACTTACAGATCTGTGTTTCATTATTTTCGCAGATGGCGCGTGTTCTATTGATCGCCAGCCTAGGCCTGGCCCGCGGTGCGTTCGCACTGACCCCAGCAGGCGACCCCGAGGTTGTGCAGATGCTGCGGGGCACTCCGTCAACGTCGATGATGAGGTTGGGCAGGGAATTCTTCACGCACGCTGACGTGCCTATCTACCCCCGCACGAACCATGGTGACACAGATGTGCAGCGGAGAAGTGCACCCACAATGTCGTCGGTGCCAATCTACCCCCACGCGGTCGAGAGGCACCGGCTGTGGATTCTCGAGTTGGTTAGCAACGCTACGGATCAGGAATTACAGTTTCTTTGCCAGGGGATCCAGAATTGTAAGATGAGCAACCCAGGTTCGGGCGAGTTACCATTTGTGGTGGTGCGTCTGACACTAGATGAGCTGAAGTCGCTGCTGGATGAATACCCCGTTCTCGTGAAGTTTGCCGAAGAGGATGTGTTTGAGACCATGAACCTGGAGCCCATCTATGCAGACGACAGTCCACTGGAGCGGCAGACATACCCATGGGGCATCCAGTCCATCAAGGCTGACGGGAGCCGGGGACGGGGCGTGGGGGTGAACGTGTACGTGCTGGACACTGGCATTCGCACAACCCACGACTCGTTCGGCGGGCGGGCCTTCGCTGGAGTGGACGTGGCCACCACGGGAAGTTTCACATTGTGCGCGCCGAGCAGCACGACGTGCGCTGCAGACCGCCATGGGCACGGCACCCACGTGGCGGGCACGGTGGGGGCCTCGACATATGGCGTCGCGGATGGCGCGACCCTCTGGGCAATGAAGGTTCTCGACGATCTTGGGTACGGTTACGTCATGTGGTCCATTCTGGCCGAGCAGTGGGTGTTGTCGTCTGGTGCCAGGCCAGCGGTGGTCAGCATGAGTCTCGTAGGTGTTGGCAGGAGCATAGCAGAACAGGACTCTATCGACAAGTTGGTGGAAGATGGCGTGACCGTGGTGGTGGCTGCAGGGAACCAAAATACGGATGCATGCGGCTACAATCCGTCTTGGATCTCGTCAGCGATCACGGTGGCGTCTTACGGCGGATCTGTAGGATCGTCACCCGCCAGATCGCCCTTCAGCAACTACGGCAGCTGCATCGACGTCTGGGCTCCGGGCTCAAGCATCCTCTCGACGTACCACCTCAGCGACACTTCTTTGGGCACGTCGTCGGGTACTTCCATGGCGTGTCCACACGTCTCTGGACTCGCGGCCATTATGTACGAGGCGTACCCATTGGCTGGGTCCATGACCGCTTCACAGAGATGGGGTCTCCTGACGGCCACAAACCGTTCTGGTTGGGTCACAGAGATTCCTGAGAGTCCTCCCAGTGTCAATTTGGTAGCTGAGGCAATCCCACTGAAACCCTCGCCGACAACCTCGTTGACACCCTCGCTGACACCAGCACCGACTTCCTCGTTGACACCATCGCCGACACCCTCGCCGACACCGTCGCGGTCAACATCGCCGATCAATTTGCCGACACCGTTCCCAACACTGTTGACACCCTCGCCGACACCGTCGCCGACAGCCTCGTTGACGCCCTCGCCGGCACCGTCGCCGATAACCTCGTTGACACCCTCGCCAGCACCAGCACCGCCGCAAGCACCCGCGCCGACAAAAACGACACCAGCAACGCAAGCGGTCGCAGGCGTGGGAGACCCCCACCTCACCAACATGTACGGCGAGCGTTTTGACATCTACCGCACGGGCGTACACGTTCTTTTGCAAATACCGCGATGGGCTGGACCGCAGGAGACATTACTACGCCTGGAAGCCGACGCTAGGCGCATGGGCCGCATGGGCGACGCGTGTTCAGAGTTATATTTCCAGGCAGTGGGGATATCTGGCATTTGGACAAACCAGAGTCACAAGCTCGAGTTTTCCGCGAAGTCGGATGACAAGCCAAACAGTATGAGGTGGACTTTGTTCGGCAAGGTCGAAGTGAAAGTGGTAAACGGTCGCACTCGCCTGGGCCTCGACTACCTCAATGTCTTTGCCAGGAACATTGCCCATACCAATTATCCAGTCGGCGGCCTCCTGGGTGAAGACGACCATAGTTCTGTGACCACTCCTCCGAAAGCATGCATCAAGCAGTTGGTTCTTCTGGAGCGGAACGGTCACCCGCAGTTCCAGGCAACATCCGCCTGACCATAATGACGCCGTCTGCACACGACGTGATTCGTTTTGCCACCTGCTGCCCGCTATGAGCGGCCATGCGTTGACCAACCTCGAGCATTCCCCTTAAAGTTTGTTACACTTCCTTCTTCGCTCTATGTTTATTCCGTTGCGCCATGCGGTTGGCATGTCGCACGGTTTACATTTTGTCTGCACCAGTGGCGGCATTGCGGTCCCGCACGATCGTCATTGTGGTTTTGTTGTTGTGCATGTTGCACATGCGGTCGCACCAGTTGTTGGAGACGTGGTGACCAGCCTCGCGTCCATTGGCAACCGCCGCCGCCGCTGGAACTGCGTTGGAAACATTACCCTGTCGAAGGGCCCAACCATGTGAAGCTACGGGTACCGCGAGGCAAGTGAGAAGACGAAGGGGGCGCATGCGGACCCTGCCACTCGGACCTTCGGTGGAGCCCCCTATGGGGGCACGAACCGTGTGAGAGTTGTGCCAAATTGGGCGTCGGGCGCATGCGGACCTTGCCACTGGGGCCTTCGGTGGAGCTCCTTATGGGGCCACGAACCGTGTGAAGGGGTGTGCCGAAATGGTGCACATGCGGAGAGCAGAGGTATGGTGATGATGATGATGATGACACTGATGCTGATGCTGATGATGGTGAGGGCAGTGATAGTGATGGTGATGGTGATGAGATGGTGATGATGCTGATGATGACGACGACGAAGCTGCTTATGCTGATGATGATGAGGATGGTGGCGATGGTGACGGTGGTGCTAATGATGATGAGGATGAGGATGAGGGCGATGATGCTAATGACGATGATGATGGTGGTGATGGTGATGGTGATGATGGTGATGGTGATGGTGATGATGCAACTGATGACGACGATGATGATGATGATGATGATGATTATGTTGATGATGGCGACGAGGCTGATGTTGATACTGGTAAGTGCAATGATGATATTGGTGATGTTGGTGGTGATGACGATGCTGATGATGCTGATGATGATGCTGGTGATGATGATGATGATGATGGTGATGATGGTGATGGTGATGGTGATGGTGATGGTGATGGTGGTGATGATGCTGATGATGCTGATGATGATGATGATGGTGGTTGTGATGATGATGTTGTGATGATGATGATGATGATGATGATGATGATTATGATGGTGGTGGTGGTGGTGGTGGTGGTGGTGGTGATGATGATGATGATGATGATGATGATGATGATGATGAGGATGATGTGGATGATGGCGATGGCGGTGGCGTTGACGACAATGATGACGCTGATAACCGTGATGGCGGCACGCGGAGAGCAGAGGCAGGAATGGGTTGAAGGAGGAGGGAGAGGAGAGGAGGAGAGGAGGAGAGTACGCGGGGCGCCATCTCTTCAAGAAGACGCCCCAAACGGCTTCTCGAGGACCTTCACGAGAACCTTGAGAGGCAAGCGTCGCCCCATTCCCGCACATGTCTAGCACGTTCGCTGTCTTCATGCGCGCAACGTCAAAGACTGCCCCAGAGGCCCCAGTAGAGCCACCAACAGCCCAAGAGGTCCCCCAGAGAGCCCCAAGACGGCCCAAGAGGGTCTCATGACGGCCCAAGAGGCACCCCAGGACCGCCCAAGACGGCCCCAAGAGAGCCCCAACAAGGAGCTCATAGGGGTAATCCGAACCTACATTTCGAGGCGTCCGCCCCAAGAGGACCCTGAGGATCGCCAGCAGGCCCCCCAGGATCCCCCCGAGAGGACCCAAGAGGACCCCAAGACGCCCCAAGACGGCTCCGAGAGGACCCTCAGGAAGGCCTGAAGAGACAACATCGTCCTCTTCCTTTCAGAGCGCACGCGTGTGTAGCACATTCGCTGTCCTCATGTACGCGTCCAAGACGGCCTCGGAGGCCCCCCCGGCGATCCCCAAAACGGCCGAAGAGATCCCCCAGAGGGCCACAGGACGGCCCAAGAGGCACCCAGGACCGCCCAAGAGAGCCCCAAGAGGGACCTGTGCGACCCCATATGTCGTTTCGTTTCCGAGCAGCTTGAAAGGTGCACGTGCGGGGAGACACGTATCAAGGCAAAAGACAGGTCGTACATCGACCCTCCTTCAGAGGACATCGTGACATCGTTGCTGCATCGGCGCCCCTGGCTCGTCAAGGAGAGGTAAGTCAGAGGGAGAAGACTTATGTCCCAGACTGGCCGCAGACGTTTCCAAATTCAGTTGGCCTTCCAGGCGGCCAGCCGGGGCATCAGAGTCATTACTATCGCCCCCATCGCCTTCTTTCCCCGCGCCGCCTATCTCCTCCGACAGAGGAATGGCGGCGCCTACATAACGACATCGTTGTCACTCTGCAGCACTTTCTGCTGTCAGGTAAACGGATTCGCGCGCGCTCGGCAACCCCTTCAGTCGACCAGTCGGCTTACATATACTTAATTAGTACGGCAGATCCGCTTAGTAATGGACATTCTTCTAGCCATGCCAACACGTTCCACATCACCAAGACACAATGTGTGACCTATTCTGGGAAGTATGCCAGTACAAGATGAACAACAAGAACATCATGCACACTTGCAGACGGAAACCATCATTGCTGACAACATGCTGTCAGCGTGGTGCGGCGTCTGGCCCGTTCGCGGGCGTCTTTGACATCGTCCCGATCAAGTTCGGAAACAGGACCCCAAGAGAACCCCGAATACCGCCAACAGGCCCCCAAGGACCCGCTGAGAGGGCCCAACATGGCCAACATATGCTCCGAAAGGCGCCCCAGAAGGCTTTCAGAATTGTTTCCAAGAGGCTGCCCAGAGGTGTTCGCCAGATACGCGCACGTTTATTCAAGAGTTCTTACACCAACAGCCCAGGCACGGTGGCAGGATGTGCAAAAGGCCACCAGGAGGGCACACATGGACGACGGGCACGGCGCCCCTTCCTCTGTATGTTTTCCTCTTGCTTTGCGTTTTCAAAGACTCCACTTCGCCTTCTGCTCCTGCCTCTCCTTCCCGTTCTGCCATCGTCTTCGTCGCCGTCATGCTCCTGGGCTCTTATCCATTTTCTCGACCTCCAAACCGCCCTCTCGTCCGCTGCGTCGTCCTGGAGACCTTCGTGTTGAGGGAAAGACTGCTTATTACGTGTTTCCGTATCGCCTTCGGATTAAAGTCATATTCGGAACCGTCGCCCACCCCTCGGCATCTCACATTGAGGTGAGACTCCGGAGAATATGAGCGCGCGCGAATCGCGCGCGATGGTTCTCGTGTATTTGTTCCCCACATCCAAAGTGGGGTTCTTGTTTTCTCTGGACACCCCGCGCAGGAAAATGAACACACACACACCCACTCACACTCACTCACACTCTCTCATCATCAACCTCATCAGCATCATCGATGATACTCTCTCACATGCTTAGTCACTCACATACTCATCATCATCATCACTCGCACTCTCTCACACGCTCATGAACATCATCATCATCATCGGCATCGGCATCATCCTCATTCAAACATCATCATCGCCACCACCACTCACAATCAATCATCATCCTCTTCACCACTCATCTTCACCACCACTCATCATCCTCATCCTCATCATCGTTGGGTAAATTGTGAGGAAGTCTCAGGCGGGAGCCCCCTCCCTATGGGGCCCGCAGATCATGTTGGTAATCCGAGCGGGTCATCGGAACCTGTAACTGTCGTCACTTTTGGGCTCCCCAGGCCTGAAAATGGAGGAAGTCTCAGGCGGGAGCCTCGTCTGTGAGTGAATTGGAGGAAGTCTCAGGCGGGAGCTCCCTCCCTATGGGGCCCGCAGATCATGTTGGTAATCCGAGCGGGTCATCGGAACCCTGTAACTGTCGTCACTTTTGGGCTCCTCAAGCTTGAATTTGGAGGAAGTCTCAGGCGGGAGCCTCGTCTGTGAGTGAATTGTGAGGAAGTCTCAGGCGGGAGCCCCCTCCCTATGGGGCCCGCAGATCATGTTGGTAATCCGAGCGGGTCATCGGAATCCTGTAACTGTCGTCACTTTTGAGCTCCCCAGGCCTGAACATGGAGGAAGTCTCAGGCGGGAGCCTCGTCTGTGAGTGAATTGGGAGGAAGTCTCAGGCGGGAGCTCCCTCCCTATGGGGCCCGCAGATCATGTTGGTAATCCGAGCGGGTCATCGGAATCCTGTAACTGTCGTCACTTTTGGGCTCCTCAAGCCTGAATTTGGAGGAAGTCTCAGGCGGGAGCCTCGTCTGTGAGTGAATTCTGAGGAAGGCTCAGGCGGGAGCCCCCTCCCTATGGGGCCCGCAGATCATGTTGGTAATCCGAGCGGGTCATCGGAAACCTTGTAACTGTCGTCACTTTTGGGCTCGTCAAGCTTGAATTTGGAGGAAGTCTCAGGCGGGAGCCTCGTCTCTGAGTGAATTGTGAGGAAGTCTCAGGCGGGAGCTCCCTCCCTATGGGGCCCGCAGATCATGTTGGTAATCCGAGCGGGTCATCGGAACCCTGTAACTGTCGTCACTTTTGGGCTCCTCAAGCCTGAATATGGAGGAAGTCTCAGGCGGTTTTGTCCAGGGCGGAGGCGAAGCAGCTCGCGGCAGAGCTGGGCTTCGTGCTGCCTTCCGCCTGAGCGCGGCTGCGCCTCGCTCGAAGCCCGCGGGGTTGTCCCAACGGCTTGGTCTTGCGCGCCAACGGCTCGCGGGGTTGTCCCGACAGCCTGGCCCGCGGGGTTGTCCCAACGGCTGCGCGACGTGACCAGTAGAGAACGCGCCTGTGCTGGCCGTGGCGGCGACGGCGCCGAGGAACATCGACATGCGCGCTCATGCAACAGGAAGGGGAGGAGGTGGCGGGGCGCGGAACAAACAGGGGGGCGAGGATGGGGACAACGTAAGGAGTGGAAGGGGGGCCCGCGCCAAGGCGACAGGAAATATACGCAGAAGAGACAGCCAGGACGCCTCACCAACCACGAGGACGACGGTGATGGTTTTTTCCAGATTCGCCCAGAGGATTCTTATGTGGGGTTCTTCCGTCGGAGTAATTGTTATATATATATATATATATCTATGTATATATTTATCTGTCTATCTATCTATCTATGTATTGCTGCCATCCCCCCGAACCAAAATTGGCAGGAGTTGTGCGGGGCGCAACGCACCACGGACGCAATGTGGCCGGTTGATTTGACGGGTCCTATTTGAGGCCCCGGAACAGTGGGGGGGGGAATTCGTTCCGTTCACTATCTTGTGGCCCATTGGACACCGTGACACGATTATCCTTTTCCGATGGCAAATTCTATACATTGGCCGACTTGCCAGATAGGCCATCGGAGTGCCCAGCGTCGTGGCGTTGTTGCAGCTCGGGTGGCCAATATGACAACTGGACCCCGTTGTCCAACGGGCGATCGGAGCTGCAGCGGGCGCGGCGGAGCGGAGCCCCGATCACCAACTTGACACTGGGGCCCCGGTGACACACCGGGGGCGGCGGGCCGGGGCCAGTGAACGGACCCCCAGGCTGCGCATCGGACGGCGGGGGTCCCCAGTGGCAAAGAGCCAGCTGGCGAGGGCAACCGAGGGTTCACGTGGCAACGGGGCCCCATCGCCACATGGTCAAGCTTCGCTGTGGACTTTTTCTGGCGCGTTCGGTCTTTCTTGCCAGTTGGGCGGCGAGAAATGGGGGGGCGATGAATTGGGGGGCAGCGAGGGCTGCCGAGAAGGGGCCCTGCTCGGGCCCCAAAGGAGGCCTTTAGGACTCTAGCCTCGAAAAGGGCACCTCCCCCCCCATATATCGCACCCCGTCAATGACCTCGGAGCTGGTCAGACTACAGAAGGTCAGGCTGATGTGGCAAGCAGTGCGAGGATCAAACGGGAGCTCGCACGAGGATGGGGTGGAGCAGATACACATTCACAGGAAGATCTTTTCATCATGGGGGTCGGAATTTTCAGAGGGGTCGGCGAATTGCATGGCCCTTTCTTCTTCGTTCACTATGTGTTTTTGGCTCCCCCCCGGCCCGCGCACATACCTCTGGCCATGGTGCGCTAGCCCCCCCCCTGCTTTCTTGGCTTCTTTTTTTTCGGCGCACCCGCCAAGGCGGGATCCGTTTTTCTGAAGACGGACATGCTGTAAAGGATCGAAGCGCGCGGATCTCTTGGAACGGCGTTGGCTCCCCTGGCGGCGCCACTGGCTCCGCCCCTGGGACGCTCCGCGCGCCAGGGAGGGGGGCTCAGCGCCGATCCAAGAAATCCCCACGAGCCTTTGAGCACCTATGTTTATGCCGTATGTTCTTCTCGGCCTCTAGAGGAACATATCGAACACGTCGAACCCCGAGAAAGCCATGCTGTCCACGCCTGCCATTTCACGTTTCGAGCACGCTGGCATCATGGACAAGTTCTACTCCTCCTTCAGCGCCACCAAGATCATCTGGGCACATTTGGGTGGTCAGCTGCTGGAGTTGGTTAAACAAGATGTGAGGCAACACGCTGCCTTCTTGTGTCAACTCTTGCGCAAACACCCGCACGTGTGGGCCGATATTAGTTATGACGTGATCTACAAGTGTGTTTCGATGATCACGCTGGCATGATCGGAGAAAGCGTGGACATCGACGAAGATGCACCTCCAGAAGTCAATCAGTTGCGGCAAGAGTTTGCAAAGAGCGTATCGGAGACATATCTCAATTTGTTCAACGAGTTCCCGCTTCGTTTCTTGTCTGGCACGGATTGGGCCTGCACGCAGGAGAACGTGACATTCGATGTTTACGCACGAGTTCTGAAGGACACGGGCTTCATATTCATGTTTAAGCAAGGACTGATCGAAGAAGCCTTCAATGGCATTGTTCCAGGCCAGAACTATTTAGATGTGCATGCCGATCTCGATATGGTCTACCAAGTTCCAAACTTAGTAAAACACGTTGGATGAGCACGTTGGTCCTATCGGTCTTGTGGGAGTGCCTTGAGATGGGATCGCTGAGCTGTGAGGTGCCGCGTTATAGGTTTTAGCCTCTGTGAAGTTCCAGCTGCAACGATTGCTCACATGTGCGCCTGAGCAGACATGCCAGATACTTCGCGGCTCGCGCTCGGCAGGAACGCCTTCACAGGGCGGCCCATTTGGCCAGAGGATGTAGACACAGGAGGGATGCGGAGTAGGAGAGTGACAGAACGTACACGCAGGTGTGGCAAACACCACGCTGGCCGCACCCAGCATAAAACTGTTTCCGTCGGCGGCGAGGCAGAATAGCTGCACCAGCGATAGATCTAAACGGGGGCACCGAGAAGCGAATTGGCCAGCGTGCAGGAGAAGGGAAAGGACGGACAGGGCGGCCGCGGGAGGAGGCGGGGCCATCCAGAGGCGGAAGACTTCCGTCCTTGGCGTGCTGGCGCGGCCGGCCCCGGCAGCGGGAACCATGGCAGCAGCCAGGCCGCAGCGCCGGGGCACCCACGGGCGATGACGGGGCCCAGTACGTGGAGGCAAATACCGCAGTGATGCCGTCGGTGAAGTAAGACTAGGTACTTGCACGTCCGGAAAAGCGCCGCGAGGCCGCCCAGGTGGGCGGCTGGGTGGATAGGGTACGGCAAGCCCTTTGAGAATCTAGGTTTCACATCGCCACCAGCCAAATGCTGGGCCCGAAAGGTGGGCGCGGGCGGCAAGACCATGCCCACTCCCTCCTCCGCTATGCCGGAGTTCTGCGCGGCGGGCTGGCGTTTTCCAGCGGCTGCACGTCGATGGACCGTGCGGTGCCAGCAGGGTCAGAGGACGGCTGATCTTGATTCGGTTGTTGCTGGAATAGCCCTTGGCCCAAGATGCCCCCAGGATTGCCAGGGAAACGCCCACGGCCTCCAGAGGACCCCATCACGAGGCCCGAAAAGCTGGGGGCACCTTCAGTAACCCCCGATGGATAAGAAGTGCGTGATGGACCGTGTGGTACGCCAAATAATCTCTTCTGTAGAATCACGGAGAGGACAGTTTTCGGATGTCTGCGCGGATTTCTTGGATTTGGGTTGGGCCCCACTGGCGGTGCCTCTGGCGCCGCCCCTGGCGCGCTCCGCGTGCCGAGTAGGGGGGACTAGCGCCGACCTAAGAATTCCGCACGGACCTCTGAAAGTAGACGTTTATGTGTAGTTTGTGCTTCGAATACTGGTCGCGACGACGATGACGACGGCGACTTCGATGCGGCCAGTTTTCCAGATTCATTTCAGTCCGATGGATCCGATCAGGTGTGCTGCTGCACGACATCCTCGCAACGTTAGGAGAACATTGGTTTTTTCCAAGGGAAGCGCAAGATTCGAGTTCGCCAGGATTTGGGGTTGCCCACGCCGATTGACGGGCTGCCTACTCAGTAATTGAGATTTGACGGTCCAGGCGTCGTGGGATGTTTCCAGCGGGAGTTCGCGTCAAATTTTGGATTTGGTCTTGTCATTTTCTTGACAACCCTGTCAGGCGAATCCGATTCTTACATCTCCCCGATGTTTGATAGAACATTCTTCCATTCGAAGAACACCGGGACGGTCGGTCCCCGCTCATTTTTGAGCGCCCGCGCGCGGGCGGCACGCTCTCGCATAGTAGAGCGCGGGTGCTGCGCGGAGAGGTCCGAGATGACGATCCGCAAGACCATTTACCTCATCCTGGCCATGCTCATCGTGATGCCGCTGATGGTGCACGAATAGCGTAACCTGGTATTCCCCCGCCCCCTCTCTGAGGAGAAGTCATGATGATGACGACGACGACGACGACGACGACGACGACGACGACGACGACGACGACGACGACGACGACGATGATGATGATGATGATGATGATGATGATGATGTTGATCACGAGGATGACGAGGATGACCAGTATGACCAGGATGACCAGGATGACCAGGATGACGAGGATGATGATGATGATGATGCTGATGATGCTGATGATGCTGATGCTGATGCTGATGCTGATGCTGATGATTATGCTGATGCTGATGCTGATGCTGATGCTGATGATTATGCTGATGCTGATGCTGATGCTAATGCTGATGCTGATGCTGATACTGATGCTGATGCTGATGCTGATGCTGCTGCTGATGATGATGATGATGACGATGCGCCCCCCAGAATTCCAAGACTTTCTGCTGTCCCGCGCGGCTCAACCGGGTCCTCCCCCGCCCCTTCTGAGAGCAGCAAGAGTCCGCGAGCCAGCGCGAGCCCTACCTCTGCGGCTGCGGTCGACGATGAGGTCTCGAACGCCCCCGCTGGGGCTCACCTGGTTGCAGACATCCTTCGACGTCTGAACCCCTCGGAGAGGTGGGAGAAATCTGACCTGCAGGGGTCGGGTCCGCTTGTGCTATTCTTCATGGGGGCCTCGGAGGGTCCCACACTTCCTTGCGGTTTGGGGGATCTCGTCGAAAGGTCGTCGGTTCTGATTGACATTTGGACGATATCTGGACGAAAGGGTGAAGAGGGGTGACCGAAATTTGGTCGACATTCGGTCGAAATCATGCTCATGACAGGGCCGCGGAGGTCCACAGAGGCCCCCATGAAGCTTCACCCAGGGCTCGCACGTGGTTGCCCCAAGAAGATAGATTCCGAGAGCTCCAGATGTTCCTGCTGTCCCGCGCAGCCGGGAGACGCACGGCCGGTGCGCGAGTGGCCGAGAGCTGCGAGAAGCTCAGGCACGCCCCACACGCATCCTAAGCCAACCGTATCACTACATCATTCCAGGGTTCATTTCGACCCCTCCCAATTCGATTCGATATCGATCGATTCCGATTCCGACTCGGTTCGACTTCGGATTCCGATGCGGGTTTCGGTTTCTCCATGGGGGCCTTACTCGCCTGCCGATTTCAGCCGTTTCGATGTTTTCCGATTTGCCTGCCGATTGTTGCCGGTCCTATTCGGCATATCGACATATCGATTCGATCTTGGGCTCTCCTGCCATTCTCGTCTTACCCTCTCCCTTCGAATTCGGCCGCGTGCCCCGGAGAAGAAACAGCAGCATAAACTTCTGCGTTCGGAGGTGCACGCGAATGGTTTGGATCTGCGCGCTCGACCCCCCTGGCGGCGCCTCCCCCCATGGCGCGCTCTCCGCGCGCCATGTCTCGAGGTCCGGCGCCGATTCAAGAATCCCGCGCGCGGACCTTCGACCGGTCGTGTGCATGCAGGCTCTTGCTCTTCCGAACACCGCAGCGCCTCGGTTTTCGAGCCTGAGATATTCGGCCATCGTCCTATGCCTAGCGTGTAGTTGGGAATACGGCTATACTTGCTCAGTGCTCAGCACGTAGCGTGTATCCTGCGTGGTTGGTACTTAGCGTGTATATCGGAGGGCTTTCTTCGCCCGAACCCACTTAGCGTGTGCGCCCCTGCGTTGCTTAGCGTGTCAACAGCTTCGGTTTCGCAGAGCCCGAAATCACATACACGCTAAGAATAGGACCATGACCGTAGTCCTATAATTTATTGGTATCGCCTTATCTCGACGCCGATCGTGAGGATCCCTTCGGTCTCTGAGCGCGCATCCCTGAGACTGTCATCGCCTTCGGCTCTCCTGCCATTCTCGTCTTACCCTCTCCCTTCGAATTCGGCCGCGTGCCCCGGAGAAGAAACAGCAGCATAAACTTCTGCGTTCGGAGGTGCACGCGAATGGTTTGGATCTGCGCGCTCGACCCCCCTGGCGGCGCCTCCCCCCATGGCGCGCTCTCCGCGCGCCATGTCTCGAGGTCCGGCGCCGATTCAAGAATCCCGCGCGCGGACCTTCGACCGGTCGTGTGCATGCAGGCTCTTGCTCTTCCGAACACCGCAGCGCCTCGGTTTTCGAGCCTGAGATATTCGGCCATCGTCCTATGCCTAGCGTGTAGTTGGGAATACGGCTATACTTGCTCAGTGCTCAGCACGTAGCGTGTATCCTGCGTGGTTGGTACTTAGCGTGTATATCGGAGGGCTTTCTTCGCCCGAACCCACTTAGCGTGTGCGCCCCTGCGTTGCTTAGCGTGTCAACAGCTTCGGTTTCGCAGAGCCCGAAATCACATACACGCTAAGAATAGGACCATGACCGTAGTCCTATAATTTATTGGTATCGCCTTATCTCGACGCCGATCGTGAGGATCCCTTCGGTCTCTGAGCGCGCATCCCTGAGACTGTCATCGCCTTCGGGCTGGTCTCGTGGCAAGAGATAACCCTGAGATCCCACGTTGTGTAAAAAAGTGCAATGGCGTGACAAATCACGACTGGAGCTCTGGACCCCTCTTTCTGTGATGGTCCCGGGGTCCGGAGCCGCATCGATTTGTGATGGTCTCGGGGCCCGAGGACGAGCGAAAACGTCTGGCGTGAACAAAACATGCAACGCCCGGATCTCAGGGACATCAGTGTTTCCTGGAGTCCCGGGGGCCGCACGTGGAGAAATCGACTCATGACGAAGAGTTGGTCCTGGGGGAAGGCCCCAGGGTAAAGGACCCGTTTCCTTCAGGACCCGCTTCCCCCATGCTAAGATGCCCTCACCGTCGGGTTTCGCGGCATCCATCCGCATTCGCGGGGATAGACTGGTGGTGGCGCAAAGGAACCTTGCCTCACTGGGGATAGGGGTCGAGCTGACGGTGCTGACTCTCTTCATTCCTGTTGGTGCTGAGTTCTCGAGCTCCCCATTGATCAGCATGATTGATGGACCGATGCTCGGGGATCGAGGTTCTTGGATGCGCTTGTCCGCCCTTTCGTGCCGCTGGCAGGCTTCTTGTCGCCCCGGCTCGATCCCCCAACGAATCTGGCCAGATTGCACCCCTGGCTGGGTCCGGGGGCCGATTATTCGGGGTCGCCACGACATTGCCACGAAGAAACAGTTGACCTGTAGTTAGGAAAGGAGCCCTGAGTCCCTGATTTTTTTGTTGGTGCTCCAGCTCCCGAGCAACAATTCAGGATCAGAATCTACTTCGTGGAAAAAAAAGCCCAGGGGACCAGGATACGTGTCCGCCAGAACTCCTTTGCTTCACGCTCACCATGCCAGCGTTCTCGATTGTAGCGGGAAGCGGCGCGAGCACTTTCCAAATGCTCTGGTCTGTGGGGTGGGGACAACATGCGCCAGCTGCGTGCTGAATTTCAGCCGATTCGGGTTTCCACACGATCTGGTTGGGACCGATAGAAGTCCGCATGTACGAGCCTACGGTGCATCAATGCTGGGACTTCTGACCCGAGCCTATCACCCTCCATTAGCAATAAGCCCCCTTCATGGCGCGCCCGCCACTGACCGAATCTGCCCCAACCAGACACTTACCATCTTCACCACCCTTGTGAAATAATATTACGCGTGTCGCAGAGCAAATGGCAGGCAATTGTGCGGAGGGTATGCGTCTAGGAACGTTGGTTTAGCATGTCGCGCCGCCGATTCTGGCCCACTACGCTTCGGCGCAACACGCTAAAGCACGTCCCAGCCCCGAAGCATCATCGTTCTGAGCGTTTCCAGCCTCCCTTTCCACGAAGTAGAGTCTCCTCCTCGTCCATCCGCATCGTCCCTCATCCCTCCGCCGAATGCTGCGTCAGAATGATCCTCGTAGCCTTCGGTGGAAAAGCCAGCGCTCAGGTAGGATACCGAATTGGAGACACGAGGAGGGAAACAGGGAAATCCGCCCTCGCCCTCCCCCTCCCCATCCCGCCCTCGCGTCTCCCTCCTCAACCTCCTCCCTCCCCCTTTTCCTCCGACCTGGTTGGGCTGCGGGCGGGTTAACACGTGTTCGGGGCTCCACCCCTCGCAGCATCTTCATTCTTGCTGTTGGCTGCGGCAGCCATTGCTAACGGTGGGAGGGGGGGGGGCAACATGCGCGCATTCGCATGTTGCGTTTCGCACTTTTCTTTCGGGGCCTGCCTTCTCTGGATGCAGGCCGATCCAGTGTCCAGTTTCCAGGTCCACGCCCCCTTCGGGCCGTCGAGATGCGGGCCACTGGTTCTGGCCTCCCCTTCCTCTTCTTCCTCTTCCTCCGCCTCCTCCTCCTTTTCCTCCTCCTCCTCCTCCTCCTCCTCCTCCTCCCTCGTCCGTCCTCCCTCCCCCTCCTCCTCGTCCCTGCTCCCTGCTCCCTGCTCCATCACCCCTCCTCCATCCTCCCTCATGCCTCATCCCTCATCTCTCCTCCTCATCCTTTCTTTCCTCCCTCCCTCCTCCCTCCACTCTCCCTCCCTCCTCCTCCCTCGCTTCCCCCATCCCCATCCCCCCTCTCCGCGCTCCCTGCCGCCTCGCCTCGCCCCCCCTCCTCCCCCCGCGCCCCCACGGCGCCCGTCCGCGCGAAACGGGGGTCGCCCGGCCGCTAGCCCGGGGACCGCCCAGGGGCCGCGGGGCCCCTCCAGCCCGGTACGCAATCGCCATGGGGGAGGGAGGGAGAGTGCCAGGGGAGGGAGAGTGGCAATCGCCATGGGGGAAGCGGGTCCTGAGGTAAACGGGTCCTGAGGTGTTTCGCAGTTCTCGGGCTCTCGGGGCCTCGCACGGGACCTGGACTGTCAGGGAACGATTCAGGATGAAGATCTCGTCCTGGGGCAAGGCACCAGGGTCCAGGACCCGTTGCCCTGAGGACCTGCTAAGGCATGGCCAAGGGCGGGTGCAGCCAACCCGCTTAGTAAGGAGGAGCGAATGTCCAAGGCCGCTTCGCTGGCCGCGCCCCGCTCGCAAAGTGTCGACATGGCCTTCCAAGGCCCTTGCACCCTTCTCGCGCGTCCTTGTTTCACGGGCTGGCCGTGTGTAGGCTCAGGGGGGGGCGCACCGATTCCGACTCGCCCAGGCATCGCTGGGGCGGGCACGGAGGCTGCAGGAGGAGGGATTCGTCCGAGGGAGGGAGTGGCCCGACAGAGAAGTGGCTGGCCGGAGGTGGGGGGGGCGGGCGGGAGGGGCAAAGTCCTTCCCCCCCCTCAGCGGGCGCTCGGCTTTCAGCCGGCCGACACGGCGCGCGCGTGCGCGCCGATGCTGCCGCGGTAGGCCGCCCGGGGGCCTCCCTCCACGCCCCCGGGCGGCGTGTGGCGCGCCCTGGCCGCGAGGCCCTGCAGGCCCTGCAGGCCCTCATCGACGTCGCCGCCAGTGGTCGTCGGCATCGTCGTCGTCGTCGTAGTCATCGGCGGCGGCGGCGTCGTCGACGTCATGGTCGATGCCGTCGTCGGCGGTTGCCGTTGCCGTTGCCGTTGCCGCCGCCGCCGCCGCCGCCGCCGTCGTCGTCGTCGTCGGTGGCGGTCGTCTTCGCCGTCGCCATCGGTGGTCGCCGTTGTAGTCGTTCTCGTCGTCGTCGTCGTCGGTGGTCATCGGCGTCGGCCGGCGGTCGTCGACGTCGTCCTCGGCGTCGTCCGTCTCGGGGGATCGGGCAGTAGCCACCTCCAGGCGGTGACAGAGACATGGCAGAGCACACGCCGTCATGGCAGGAGCCCGCCGCAGTCTGGGGCGGCATTTGGCCGCACCTGCTCCCACTGCTGCTAAAGAACTGGGCGAGACATCAGCGGCTCTCCCGCCCGGCCCAGGCGAAAGTCACATGTTCGAGAACCAGCGAACCGGCGTCGAACAACAACTCTTCCAACCTCCCCATGCATCCCCATGTTGTGAGTATTTCTCATGTGAAACGTTCCCCCCACACCACGTTGGATATCCAACGCCCGATCTCCACTATTTCCTTCGTCGGGGGATGTCTCGGGCGACAGCTTCAAATTTGAGGACCAACGCCGTAAGCAGCATCCCCAGTTTGTAAGGATGTCTCCAGCGAAACGCTCCTCCTCCTCATCCTCAGTAACCCTCTTGGCTCAAGGTCAAGGCCTGGTGTTCCGCCCGCAGTCGGCGCACGGGATCCGTGATGGCGCGGGAGAGGCTGACTGGAGTGGCTATTGCTAGGGCGGCAGCTGACAGCCTGGTCAGACGGCTGACGCAGGAGCTGGCCGCCGCGCGCCAGACCATCGACAGCTTGGAGGAGCAGCTCGTGGCTGCCGCGGATGGCGAGGCGGAGGCCGAGGCTGTCCGCCGTGAGGCCATCGCACGACCCACCATGATCGCGCGGGTCCGCTGGGAGCGCGAGTCCCGTCGGCAGCGCAAGCAGCGCAACGTTGGGTGGCACGCGCAGCGGTGCCCAGAGGCGGGAGCGCCGATGAGGGAGTGGCGCTGTGCGGAGAGAGGGCCGCGCTAGGATGGCCCGCCGCCTGTGGCCAAGGCTGCAGCCAATGCAAGGCGGGCTCGGCCACGTATGCTGCTCAGAGGCGATGCGGAGCCCTCCCTGCCCCAGGGCCACGGCGAAAAGTTCGAGCAGAACTGCAAGGAGGGCGAGCGGATCGTCCCGCTCACGGCTTCCAACAACGCCGCCAGGCCCTTCTCGCCCGAGGGGTCCAACCAGCTGCCGGGCAGCAGCGTCGCCGCGATCGGCGGCAAGGTGGACGAGCCCTTCCGAGGAGGGCTCCGACGCCCACGCCCACTTTTCGGTCTTCGCGGAGAAGGGCGGCGAGCAGCCTCAGCGGGTTGGCGGCTTCGTCCAGGAGGGCGCGGTCGATTACCAGGGAGGCGGCAGCTCCGTCGACGGCACAATGGAGGACCAGGGCGACCTGGGGGACGGCAGCGCCGCTCGCGAGGCCGAGCTGCGGCGCCTGCTGCTGGACGCCAGTGCGCGGGTGGACGCGGTCGCATTGGCTGTCGCCCGCGCGTGCGCCGACGCAGGCCAGGCCCATTTCGAGCTTTAGGCGGCGGCGCCTCTGGAGCCGAGGGCAGACGCAGGCCGCGGCCGCTCGCCCCCTGGCCCATAGGTGCCACGTGTACGGTGATTCCGGGGAGAGCTCCCGCGCCGTGCCCTTCGTCTCGGAGGGTCCCAACGGCGACGGGCGCTCAGCCGCGGCGGCCGAGCCAGCGTAGGCAGCGGCCCAGCGTGGCGCGGACCTGACCGCGCTCTTCGCCGCGCTCGCTGGTCGGCCGCTGAAGGAGGCCGAGGGCGGCATGGCGAACTCCGTGTTCGAGGTCGGCGCGGGCAGAGCTTGGGGTTACACCCAGGCTCGGCTTACGCTAAGGAAGGGGCCCTGATGAGGTGCCGAGTCGGGCGAATTCAGTTGCATTGGCTTTTTTGGTTTAGTCTAGCCCCCTCCTCCTCCTCCTCCTCCGCCTCCTCCTCCTGGGCCGCTCCCCAAGCAGAGGCGGTGGCGGTCCCGACCCGCCGTCGCCCTTGCCCTCGAGCCCGTAGCCGCGGGCAACATGGCAGCCGATGGACACTGGCCAGAGCAGACGGCTCAGAGACAAGGCGCCGCAGGCTGACGCAGCTGGCAGCAGCCATTCTGCTAGTGGAGTGCGAGGCTGCTGGGGTACCCGTGGGCCCCCCGCGCGCCGCGGGCGCGTGGTGGGGAGCGGACAGGTGGCGCGGGCGGGGCCTCGGCGGCCATGAGGGGCGGCGCGTCGGTCAGGGCGGGGCGGGGAGCAGCTCGCTGGGGCAGCCTCGCGACCGCCCTACGAGGAGGAGCGGCGCCCAGCAGGAGGGGGGCGCGACACCCAGAGGTCGGGGAAGTGCCGCCAGAGCGGCGCCCCGAGGGACCACTGCCGCGCCTGGAAGACCTCGCAGCCCCCTCCAGGCGGCGCGCAGGGGCGAGCAGCGGGTGGCTTCTGCCGCAGCGCCGAGAGGGCGGGGAAGTGCCGCCAGTGGGGCGCCCCGCGGGGCCACCGCCGCGCCTGGGGGACCACGCAGCCGCACCCAGGCCGCGCGCTGTGGCGCGCGGTGGCGAGGAGCAGGGCCACCTGGGAAGCAGCGCCACTTGGCAGCAAACATCGCAGATCCGGCCTGACCTCGCCAAGGGCGGAATTGCACAGGAGTGCGCGATTGACCCCTGCGTGCAGGAGGCCCAGAACGACGAAGAGCCGCTGCCAAGTCAACCCGGGCAACTCGCCAGTGCCTTCATGATCTACGGCGAGGGGGGGTGGACCGAGACTCGGGCCGCTCTTCACGGGACTAAGCGAAACAGATGCGCGTTCATATTTTTGTTCCTCTGGCGGGAAACGCTCGTTACCCAGCCCCCCCCAGGGTAACGCTAACGATCGCACGTTTTTGAGGGTGGAGGGCGGACTGTCTGGACCCCCCTCCTCTCAGCAGGTATGGCGCTGTGCTCACAGGCACGGCGTGGTGCTGAAGGGCATGTGTGGTGTTCACAAACGTGTTGTGGTGTTCGCAGGTTCCCCACCTGTTGCGGCGCCGAATTCACCGACATGGCGTGGTGCTAAAAGGCATGTTTCGGTGCTCGCCTGCCTGTTGTGTCGCGTGCAGGCTATTTCAGTGCGCAGGCTAGTGTGGTTTACGTCTACATCCCTATGTTATTTTCCCCTGCCCGTCCTACTGGTGGAACTCTGAAAGCAATGTAGCCAGGGGCTTTCGCAGCCATGTCTGGGTGGAGCAACGGTTATCCCGCGTCTGTTACAAGTGGTGCTGACGAAGGCGAGGCGACATCGAACGATGCCATATGGCATAACATAATCCTACTTCCTCCCGCCTGCTGCACCGTCTACTAGCATCCTCCCCCTTCTACGTCGTCCTCTGCCCCTCCGCCTCCTCTTCTCCATCCTCTTCCCCTCTGGAGTGCGCTGTTTGTTATGGGGATTATATATGTGGCCGCTTGAGCCATATGGGGTTATCCGCACGGCGCCCTTGCCCCTTCCCCTCGTCCTCCCCCTCGCTCCTCTTCGTCCTCCTCGTAGGTTTTCGTTCGCAGTTGCGGGCCAAATTTCGTGTCATCTCCGTTGCGTGCTAGCGCGCCGAGGTACGATGTGGCTGTTCGCGCTGTTCTGCTCATGTGCCACACATTTCAGTAAAAGCTCACACATCCATCCAACCTCTCCCATTCCCTCTGTCCTCCTTTTTCCCCCGCCTCGCTCCCGAGCTTCGCCCCCATATATGTCTATCTCCTCTTGGCCGTCTCGTCCGAAGCAAGCTACGGAGGGCCTCCCCCGCGGGAGCCTGCAAGACGAGCCCCGCTGGCCTCCTTAGTCCGCGGCGAGCCCCGCAAAGCGGCGGGGTAGGAGGAGGAGGAGGGGGGGGGAGGAGGACCAAACGCAGGAGGAAGAGGAGGAGACAACGTGGTGCACACAAGCGCTGTGGCGCACACGGCGGTTGCACTATACAAAAACACGGTGGTGTACACGGGCGACGTGGTGAGGGTTTCCGCCGTATGTGGCGGGCCTCGGAAAAAATGGTTTCGCGAGCTACTGATGTGCCCAGTGGCACGTTTTGTTGTAGACAGGTGTTGTGTTGCACGGAAGCGTTGTGACGTGCGCAAGCGCTGTGGTGCATATGGTTGCTGTGGTGCACGCAGGCGGCGCGGTGTACACAAGCGCTTTGGTGCACGCAGACAATATGGTGTACACAAGCGATGTTGCGCACACGGCTGCTGCAGTATACGCATATTATACATGGGCGACGTGGTGGCGTAGTGCACGCAGCTGTTGTGGTGCACCGAAGCATGGTGGTGCATTCAGGCGGCGTTGTCTTACACGAGTGCGCAGGCAGTCAGCCTCGCTCTCGACAGCACGGGTGCGGACGGCAACACCATGCAGTCACCAAGCGCCCTGCAGCTGCTGGAGGCTCAGCCGATGCCGAGCAGGTCAAAACCGCCGAGAACGATCCAGCCAGAACTTGCCGACGTCGGCTGGCGGCCCCAGACGCAGGCGGGCGGGGCCCAGCCAGACGTTGAAGGGGACAGCTTCTACCAGGACAACTCCAGCAATGCTAATGACCACGCGGCGAGGCTGGGGCCGGCGGAGCAGAAGAAGGAAGTCGCTGTGCTGGTGTAGCCCATGAGGGAAGAGAAGAGCAGCCAGCCAGTTCGTCGTCGCCCTGGCCATCGAGATCGTCGACGGAGAGCCTCGCTGGTGACAAGTGGATACTAGACAGCAGCGCCGGCAGGAGGAGAGTCAGGTCAGATGTCGCAGACGCCATCGAACAGCACGCAAACAGCGCCAACGCGCTCCGCGACGAAGTCCCAGAATCCGAGCAGCTGCTCACGGACACCCTCAACGAGCAGTCGGGGCAGGGCGGCGGCCAGAGCGACCAGCCTGCAGCAGAACTCGGCGAGGGCCACGCTGGATTGATCGAGGCCGACCACGGCAACCATGATGGCAGAAGTGGAGAACGCGGGCTTGAGCAGAGTGTGCCGAAGGCGGAGCGGCTGGCGTCGCCGTGGGAGCCGCGCTGGCAGTTGCAGCAGTTGGAGTGGCTACAGAGCAAGCCCAGCCAGCACCGCAGCAGGCAGCTGGGCGCAAGGCACCACCTGCGATCAGGGCGCGGCCAGCAGCAAGGCGGCTGCCAAGGAGCCGCACAAGGCCGGCACAGCCAAGGCGGCGAGGAGGACAGCAGACCCTGCACCAGCGAGTCAGACACAGACGGCGGCAGGCAGTCAAGCCGAGGTGCGGAACCCGGATTTGGACAGCGCCATCAGGACCGGGCCGACTCAACTTGTGCAGGTCGAACGGCAGCCACAGCCAGAAGACAGCGCACAGGAACGACTTCGCGCTGCACAGGCAGGCCGCCTGGCTCGCACGGCTGCGACGAGGAAGACCGCACCCCACAGCGGAAAGGCTGGCGCTCTCGCGGCCGCAACAGAGACGATGCTGGGAGGGCATGAGGAGACCTCCGTCCCCACAGCGGAATGGCGGACCTGCCTCGAGGAGCAGGCGGCAGGCGCCATCGCTCGGGTGCGACGCAAGAGGCTGCAGCAGGACTCAGCAGAGCAAGGGGAGGTGCGGCGGCGAGACTCATCGCAGGAAATGCAACCCCCGACCCCGTTCGGGACCCCCCCTGGGGGTCTTCCGCCGCCCAGCGCCGTCAGAGCACAAGGGGGGGGGGCATGGCGACCATTCCGCGTGTCACACGAAAACAAAGATGACGGGAAAGAAGGAAGGGGGAGGGATGGAGGAGGAGGAGACGACAGGGGCGGAATAGCGAAGCAATGGGGTTGAAGGTCGTCGTCCTCGTCCTGCGGCCTTCCCTCTCCCTTATTTTCCTCCTTGTCCATCCCTCCGAACCTTGCCCCCCCCCTTCTCCTCCTCCCTGCTTCCTTGTGCCTCGGGCAATTATTTGCCCGAGCCCGCGCTGTCATCATCTGCGCGGGCGGCCGCGCCGTCCTCAGAGTGGCCAGCGCCACCGACGCCATGGCGCCCAAGCGCGCCGCGGTGGCCCTCGAGATTCGGTTCCTGTGCAAGCTGTTGCTGCATCAGGAGACCCTTTCCTTTCGCAGGGGTAGTGGTGCGGGAGAGGGGTGGAGAGAGGTGGAGGGGAGGATGGGGGGCTGTGGGGGGAACGGAGGTAGGGAGGTGAAAGGTGAGATGGTGGGAGATTCTGCTGTGAGGACGAGGAGGGGCTCGGCCACCCCCCCCCCCCGCGCCCACCGGCCCGAGGAGGTCAAGGCCGACGGCATGAGCGCCGAGTTGAGCCTGAAGCTGGCCGAGAAGCTTGCCGACATCGTGAAGTCCTTGATGCAGGACCGCCAGGGGGGCAGGGGAGTCGGGGGTAGAGGGGATATGGGAGGGCGTGGGGAGGGGGAGGGAGGGGGGCACAGCGGACCAGGAGGCCAGGGACGACATGAAGACGGAGAGGATGGTGACGGCGAGGGATGTCATGCAGACGGCGATTCCCCCACGCCCGCCCCCGCCCTCCTAGGGCTCCTAATCCTCCTCGCCGACGTCGTCGCCGCCGCCATCGTCATCGTCATCGTCGTCGGCAGCGTCGCCATCATCCTCGTCGTCTGCGGCGTCGTCACCGCGCGCACCGTTGACGGGTGGGATCTGGAGGACGTCGCCGTCTTCGCCGTCATCTTCATTATCGTTGCCGTGGCGTCGCCATGGTGGTTATCATCATTACCATCGTCGTGTCCATCATCATCGCCATCGTCGTCGTCGTCATCGTCATCAGTATCGTTATCATCGTTATCGTCATCGCCGATATAATCGCCATCGCATCGTCATCGCCATCGTCGTCGTCACCGCTTTGGACGGCATCGTCACTGCCATCATCCTCATCATCCTCCTCCTCTCGCTAAGCCTCCCCCCTATTCCCCTCGTTCCCCTCCTCAGCTTCATGATCCCGATCCTCGCGTCACCCTGCTGGTATTCCTGGCCCTCCCCGCCCTCGCCCTCCCGATCAACCTCCACCAATCCCCGCAGCCTCACCGCCGCCCTCCCTCCGCCGCGCGAGGAGACTCGCAAGGTGGACCCCATCTCGCTGATCGTCAAGCGCCCGCTGAAGGACATCGAGTCGCCCGACAAGGGCAGCAAGGCCAAGAAGCAGGGCCACGAGTTGGCCTTGCTGAATTCCGAGCCGTTCTTCGCCGCAGCTAAGGTGAAGAAGCTCGACGATATTCCGATGTGCTGGGTTTTCACGGTCTTCAAGAAGGCCGCCGCGGAGGGCAAGGAGATCCCTCAGTCAGCGATCGACGCGTGCACGAACAACGGCATGGTGGTCTACCGTGCAGTGCTGCACTGGATCACAGGCCCCGCCGAGGGAGGGGGGATGATGAGGAGTGGGTAGGCAGAGTGCGGATGAGGGGGGAGGAGTGATGATGTATGTGATGGAGAGGGCCAGCAGCAGAGGGAGGATGAGGTATGTGGCGGTGACGGGGGGGGCGGCCATATACCCGTCCCTTCCCATCGTTCGGCCCTCGCCATCCTCGAATTCGTTCTTCCCCTCTTTCCGCCGTCGCCTTCTCCTCGTCTCGTCACCTCTTCTTCCCGCTTGCGCATTCCCCCCATCGCCCCGTCCCCTCCTCTTCCGCATTTCAACCTCCTCTCTTCCGCTTATCCCCGTCTCCATTTCCATGGCCTCCCTTCCTCATCATCATCCTCACCTCCTCCACTAGTTTCGCCATCCCACCCTCAGATACTCCTCCTCTCTTTTCCCCGAACCCTCACTCGCCCCCGCGACGCCCGCCAGGGCTGCCCGTGACGCTCGCCATCAGTGGCGACCTCTTGGAGAAGGACACTTGCGCGCGGTGGCTCTTGGAGAACATCAAGAACCGCAACACCCTGAACACTGGCAACGGGTTCTTCACTGACGCGGTGAGCACCGCGAACGGCGTGGTGTTCAAGCCGCCGCACTGCGTCTACCAGATCCTGAGTGGCGCGGCTGGCGGCTCGGACGCCGTGGACGACGACGACGAGGACAATAACAAGGCGCCCCGCCTCGGGTGTAAGCGAGCTGTAGCGTCGGAGGCGGAGGCTGGAGGAGGACGGGGGTGGATGGGGACCAGAGGTATCGGGGCGACGGCGAATCCGACGACGACAGCGGCGGCGGCGGCGGCGACGACGACGACGACGCCCGACGACGGCGACGACGGCGACTGTCGGCGATGTCGCGCCTCCCCACCCCCGCCCGCCCCGCCCTTGCAGGGCGTCGCCATCAAGGACCTGCTCAGCAACAAGATCCACAGGCTGGAGGACCCGATCGCGGCAGGCCCTCTTCGCCCTCTCCTCCATGGGAGGTTTGGGGCGGGATGTTTAGGGTTGGAGGGGAGGTGAATGTGGGGGAAGGGCAGGGTCGGGCATGGTCAGTTAGGCCTCAGTGGGTTGTTGGGAAACGAATGGGGGGGGGGGGGGGGGGGGGGGGCATGTTCGCGCATGTGGATGGCGGAGGGCGGTGGGCGGGGGAGGAGCGGAGGTCGTGTCATGGGGCAGCGCAGTTGAGTGCAAGTGTAGCGGCGACGGCGACGACGACTGCGATGGCGACGACGGCGACGGCGGCGGCGGCGACGACGACCGCGGCGGCGACGGGCCCAGCCATACCCTCCAAAAGCGGACAGGGATTTGATTGATAGCACCGCGAGGGCCGCCGCCGTCGCCGTCGTCGTCGCCCTCGTCGTCGTCGTCGTTGTTGTCGCCGTCGCCGTCGTCGTCGCCGCGAGGGGTTGAGGAGCAGTTATTGTCACCACCTTTGGTTGTATTGAGACGGAGTTTGGAATTTTGGGGGCACATGGGGCTACTTGGGGCAATGTTGTGGGATCTTGAGGCAGGATGGGGTACCTCAAGATGTAGTAGGGTCCCGCTCGGGTGCGTTGAGGAATGGGCTTCGTTGATGCGCGTTGAGCTATGTTGATATCGGTGTTCTGAGGTATCTCGAATTATCTTGAAGCGCAGTGCGGCGCCTGGAGAGGGGGATGTGGGGCGCCTTACGCGCTGCCCGTTCCCACGCGCTGCCCCGTCGCTTGCCCCCCCCCCCCCCCCCCCCCCCCCCGCGCGCGACGCCCCGCGCGCAGACAAAGTCATCGAGCACAACTACTCGAGGGCCGCGGCGAGCGTCTTCATTCTCGGCAACAAGATCCTGGCCACGAAGCTCTTCAGGGAGAACGCCACCAGCAAGAAGGCCGTGAGCGCGGCGGCGGAGGCGGGCAAGGTGGACTTCCTGAACAAGCAGAACAAGCGGAAGGCCGAGTCGGAGATCGTGGTCGACCTCGC
The DNA here is from genome assembly GCA_963575745.1 of Prorocentrum cordatum. NCBI lineage: Eukaryota > Dinophyceae > Prorocentrales > Prorocentraceae > Prorocentrum > Prorocentrum cordatum. The sequence continues at coordinate 886,158 of CAUYUJ010020837.1, forward strand.
GACCGCCTCTGCAGCGCGCAGGAAGCGCTCTTCCAAGGTTGGCCAGTTGACCGCCCCCGCCGTGCTGGCTCCCCCTGGCGCCCCCGCCGCTGCGGCTCGAGTAGATGATCGTGATCTCCGCTCGCGCCTGGGGTGCCTGCGATCGGGGGGGCCAGTATGAGGCATGTATTTGGGCGCATGCCATGCGATGGCCCTCCCACCGTACGGTGATCGGTTGAGGCTGGCAGTTTGCGAAGCGCGGCGCCCGTTGCCCAGAGTATCGAGGCAGCGGGTTTGGGTAATCTTGTGCATGGCCATTGGGAGCGAGGGCGCCCGCTGGATAGAACCCCAACGATGATGATGATGACTAAGACGCCATTGATTTACATAGCGTTGCAGTTTCTGTTTCGGGGCAGCGTGCCGAAGGCCGCCCGATCCAGCAACTAGGAGGGGACTCGTGGGCGGGAATGGGGGGGGGGGGAGTTGAGGCAGGTTTGGGAACGGTGTCTGGTACTGGGAGAGGTCGCACGGGGGCTCGGGGTGGGATCGCGGCTTCAGGCCGTCGTGCACGATCAGCTTTAACATCCACAGGGTTGCCCTCGCACCCATGAGGCTGCTACGTTCTGCAATGCGCAGTGGGGCCGAGCGTTGTGCCTTGGGCTATGCGGCGCTGTGACAGCTCGGCCCATGGGGAAAGCGCGTTGAAAACACAAGTGACGTTGCATCGGTTGAGCGGCGATCCCGCATCAGACTTGGCAGGGGCGTTTGGGCATAGTCGAGTCTCGTGACACCAGACTTGTTGCACCCAGCGAGTGGCCTTTCGCCCCGCTTAGCGCGTGGTGCGCCCCCCAGCGCGCACCAGCTCCTGAAGGTGAGTTGCATTGACCTGCACGTGATATAGATTGGTGGGCCCCCCGTTATCCAGATCGGCGGAGCTTACCTGGCCATGTCGCCCCGTGGATTTCAGGTTACATTTCGCTGCGTTCCCCTGTTTCTCGTCTCGCATTCGGCCCGTTACACTGGCCCCCGATCGGCGAGGCTATCGGATTATCGGAAGCGGGTTTCGGCAACCGCTCACACGCTGATCTCGGTAGCCCATTTTGGGCTCAGGCGGGGGCGGATGGCCCTCCAGTTGAGAGCTGGGGAGGGCCACTTCAAGCTCGTCCGCGATGAGGTTGTCCTCGGCCAGATGCGCCAGTGGCTCCTGCAGCTGGACGGGATCGCTGCAGTGCAATTGGACGCGTCCGAGGACTGCGTTTTTGCAGCTAAAGGCGGTGGTGGAGGTTCGGGGGGAGGTGGAAAGGGGCACCTTGGATGTTTCGACTACGACGAGACAGGGGGAGAGGGTGGTGCTGTTGGGGGATGGGAGGACGTCAGCACCGAAGGAGTTGCACCACACGGATTTCAGAAGCACGGGTTGAATTTCAGGCGCGCTGCAGGTCGAGAGGGGGGCGGGGGGGAGCGCGCGTGGCAGGGCGATTGGGCGCATCATGGTACCATGGTACGCACTGCATTCTGGTGGCCTGTCGGCTATTCAGCGCCACCGTCCCAGGCTGCATGGGCAGGAGGTGGATTGGCGCCCCCGTGCCCTCACCCCACCCTGTTCACTTCTCTCCTCGCCACTTGCATTCTTGGAACGCTCGGCCGTTTCCACGCTCCCCGCCCCCATCGCCCTCCACCGTCGTCGTAATAGATTGCGCCCCGCCCGTTGGCCCACCGTCGTCATTTCCCCGCCGACCCAGTGGTGTTGCCATGTCCCGCCTTACCTTCGCACAGGAGTGGTGCATCGACGTCGGGGAAGGCGAGCACGAGGGGAAGGCGCTGGTTGCTCCGTCCGATCTTGACTCGACGGGCCCTGTGACGTTCGCCCAGAACTTCTTTACTGCGGCATTCTATTCGCAGCCAGGGGGCACTACTGTCGACGAGATGATGCTGCCCTCAGGCGAACGCGTGGACTACGCCAGGCTGAAGGGCGCCCACCAGTTGCACCAGTTGGAGTTGGTACAGGGACAGCCAGGATCTGTTCCTATCAAAGTTCAGGTCGCCGTCTTTGAGCTGATGAATGACGGCGGGTACGCGTGGGTGGACATCCAGGACGCTTGCCAGAAGCTCGGGCTGCCAAAGCCGCTCAACAATGGCAGCCAGTGGTTTCACAAGAGATTCAATCGGTGGGCCGAGACCTGCGCGAAGCTCAACTTGGGAGCGGTCCCGCTTCGTCGCAGTCTACCTCTTGGAGATAGTGGCGGTGCAGAGGACGCCGCCCGAGCGTTGACCTTCCCGACCGTCTCCCTTCGCTGGTTGATGGTCATCGCCCACCGCTCTGCTTTCGGCGGCACGTCCAGGATGGGCGAGGTGAGCTCGGCGCCTGCGCGCGCGGCCTTGGCCAAGTTGCTGGGCGGCTTGATCGCGAGGTTGCCGTCGACGTTCAGCCTCTCCATGAGGCTCGACCCTGACGCCGTGAAGGTCACTGGGGCGGCGGGTGGGTGTGCTTTCACTTGCCACGGCGGTGCTTCCGAAAGTTCTTCGGCGTCAGCGGGGGATTGTCGGAGGGGGGGCGGGTGGCGATGTGAGCGGGGGGTCAGGGCAGGACAGCCTCTCCAGGGTTCGGCATTGAGAGTGAAGGAGGGCAATGTCAGGATGACGGGGTGGAGTGGAGGAGCGAGTATATAGGTTCGGGGCTGAGGCGCCTGGGTCCATGGAGAGGGGTGGACGTGCAGGCAGATTTGATGAGTGGCCAGTCTGCGGGAGGATCTGGGTGATCGGGCCCGTGGGCAGGGGGAGGGCCGTCTTTGGTCTCGGCTTGCTGGGTGGAGAGCGCCCGCGCGATGGCGGGGGGGGGGCATCATCCTTCGACCACCCGCTCCATTTCCTGTTGCACCCCCAGGGTTTCGATTGGGGGGTCGGAGGTCGGGAACAACTACGCGGGGCTGCTGCCGTTCACAGTGCACGTGAGGGACAACAAGGTTGACCTCGGGGAGGTGAAGACGCTGACCGCCGCTGGCCATATGCCACGAGGCCGCAATATACATAAGCAGGTCAGCGACTTCTTGACGTTAGACGGCATGTTGGTGCAGCAGTTCTACTCTTCGCTCTTGAACTTGGCCTTCCACAGGGAGGCCGCTTGCTCGCTGCTTCTCGGGCTGGCACGACAGGCCCTCGCTCGCCTTTTCTGCTTCGCCCTGTCTTTCCGCGCCGTGGTCGTCGCCGTCGCCGTCGCCGTCGCCGCCGCGTCGCCATCGCCGTCGCCGTCGCCGTCGCCGTCGGCCCCCTCGTCGTCGCCGTCGTCGCCGTCGCCGCCGCCGCCGTCGCCTCCGCCGTCGCCGTCGCCGTCGGCGTCGGCCGTCGGCGTCGGCCGTCGCCGTCGCCGTCGGCGCTGCCATCTCTGCATTGTTGGTCGGAGGCTGGCGTCGGCACTGGTCGTTGATATCAGTTGGCGCAGGCGGTAGTTGCTGCCGTTGGGCCCCGCGGCAACGGCGTCGGCCGTCGGCGGCGGCATCGGCGGCAGCGGCATCGGCCGACGGCAGCGGCGGCAGTGGATTCGTTGTATTGTTGCCTTCCTCGGCACCCCCGCCATGCGCCCTTCTGCCGCCGCCATCCCTCCCGCGTCGCCGTCATCCACTACCGCTGACTCCATCCAACTTTCTCGTCCTCGCCCTTGCCTCCACCCTTCTCCCACTTCGCCAGCGTGCCCCCATTGCTTCGCTCTCCCTCGCAGCCGCCTTCCCCTGCCTCCACTGCTCCCCAACTCATCGTTCGCCTCTTGCTTGTCAATCCTACTCCACGGGCATCCCTGAATTCCCTCCCTCGCCCTCCCCCCCAACCCTCCGTTATCACTTCTCTCCGCCCCCCCCCCTTCCTTTGTCCAACTACTTCCCATCCCGCTACCATTACATATATTCGCATACGCGGGCATGTGGATGGCGATATGCTTGCTCGCGCACCCAGCGGGTAATGATATTGTCATCTTCGTGCATCTGGCATGCGTGCACTTATCCGCAACGAACATGCGACTGAGGCCGCGTGCGTTAGATCCACCAGCTGGGGGGGGGGGGGGGCATGGGAAGGACGCGGGGCGCCTGCTTAATGAGATGCTTGGTGATGTTGGTGGCATGCGTTTCGCCTGAGGCACCCCCGCCACATTGCAACATCGGAGGAGGAGGAGGCGCTTAAAACGTCTTATGGCCATACTGAGGCTATCGCTCGGGACATCGTCATCGCGCTCCATTGGCCTCGATGGTGCAACCTTGGGGCGTTCGAAAGTAGCGCTCCCGCTTGGGAGGTCGTGAGACAAACGGGATGTTGCGACGATTGGTTGATGGCGTCTTATCGCTGTCGATGGCCGCTTCGCATCATGGAGCAGCCCCGCAGAGTGCATATTGAGCTCGATGGCGCAATCGTAACATCGTCGACCGCGGGGCTCTCGCCTCGGACATCTCGCTTTTCAAATCGTTTCCGATGCTGTTCTGCGCCTCGCGCCCCGTCGCGTGGAAGGCCCTTCCCCTTCCCTTGCGCGATGTGCGCCTTGCCACCGCCGCTCTTCGGCGCCCCTCCGCGACTTTCTGGCCGCGCAGCCATGTTTCATGGAGGCGCATCAACTTGCGCTGGCGTCGTGGCCTTCCGCGCATCGCGCTTCCGTGCCTGAGGTGTGGTTCATGAGGGGTCTTTTGTAGGATTTTATGGGTTTCGCTGGGTGTCCACTGGGTGCCTCGCGGGTGGGGGCGGGGTCGCAGGGCTTGCGACGGGGCGGGGGGCGCCTGGGCGACTTGCGAGCTCGACTGTATATGAGGCGGGCGGGCGGGCCTCCGTGCATTGCGGGGCGCGCCACGGGGCTTTGGGGCGGCTCTCGGGGCCTCAGGTGAGAGGCTTTACGTATCAGTTTGCGTTCCTGGACGCTTGTCGGTGCACTCATGGGCCCACGGCGCGCTCTTGGACGCATGTGGGTCTGCCCCAGGGTCTCCTGGGCTGCCTTGGGGTGCCCTCAAGAGGCAGCGGGGACCACCGTGGGGCGATATTGGGATCTCTTTGGGAACCCTCGGAGAGTCGGAAGGTAGGCAGGGGGTAGCTTGATCAGTTGCCAAACAGTTTAGGTCTTATTGGTTCTGGCTCTTGGTGTCCCCCGAAGGTCCCCCTCTTGGCGCGGTCATGTGGTCTCCCGTGGTGGATTGTGGCTGTTTTGTTTTGGCATCGGTTACTTTGGGCTTCTTGGGGCGCTCTCGGGCCTTCCTGTGTGTGTCCAGCATTCCGTGTAGCATCCTTCGGGGCCCTCTTGGCCCTTCGGGGCTTCTGGGCCAGCAACGTGACCGACCTGTCCCCCCACCCCCAAGCGCGCGGGAGTGCCCTGGATGTGTGCTAAGTTACATGCCCGCTGCCAAGAGAGTTATGATCTTCTTGGCTCCACAGGGCAGGGCCGTCATGAGTACATGGGGGGGGGGGGTCACTTCGCGCCCTGCGGCCGCGCGGCAGACCCTTGCCATGGTCGCCCGCGCGCGCCCCTGGGTCAGCGCCCCGCGCGCGCATGAACCCGTTTGCGATTATGCATCAAAATAGGCTTTCGCGCGCACGTCGCGCACCATTGTTTCTAGTTGCGCGGGCGATCGGCCCCGCGCCACCGCGCGTGCGCTTTCGCGACCGAACTCATATGCGCGCTTACTATACAGCCCCCCTGCGCGTGCCCGAGGGCGCTCCCCGCCCGCGCGTTTTCTCCCATGCACCGTTTTCCTACCCACCCCCTCTCTCTCCACTCTTCCTCCCCTCTCTTTTTTTCTTCGTGGTTATCTTCGCGTGGCTCGTTTCCCTTCTTCATATTGGCCCTCCTGGCCCTCCCCGCGTTCCTCCTTGCTTCGCGTGCCCCCCCCTCCCTCCACCCATTCCAACGACGCATTCTTCTTCGGCGCCGCGTCGGGAGAGCGCGTCTGCGTGACGCGCCGCTGGGTCATATCTTGCCGCGCCCCCCCCCCCCCTCTTCTGCTGCGCGCCGCGCCCCGCCCCCTGCGGTCATGCCCCCCCCCCCCGCCCCCCCTTCGGCGCCCCTCCCCTGTCGCCGCGCGCCACATTGCAATTCGCGCAACCCCATCGCGACGGCCGCGCAAGGGGGCGCGCGGCGGCCGCCTTGGCGCCGTAGCGCAGGGTCCGCGCCAATGGCACATCGCGGTGACATGGCGCGGCGTCCCCATCGAGGTGGGGGGGCGTCCTCGCCGACGGTGTCGCGATTGACAGCCAGGAGGTGGGCGCGCACTCTGCGCGGGCGCGGGCTCGGCCGTCGCCAGCAAAATAAGCGCCTTGTTTGCGTCGATCGGGGCGCGCGGTGCGAGGGCGCCATGTGCTCCAGAGGCGCCTTGGAGCGGGGCCGCGCCCAGCTCGCAGAGCACTTAGAGTTCGTGAGGAGCCGCCCGCGGTCGCCGTTCCCCGCAGATTGTTAGGGGTGGGGCAGCAATTTCGTTCACCGCCGATACCTCCGAAACGCGATGCCAGCTAGCTGGGGCAACAACCGATGTCGCGCCTTCCCTTCCGCCGCGCCCACTGCGCGCGCGCGGAGGGCGGTGTGTGTGTGTGTGTGTGTGCGTGGGGTGGGGGGGGGGCATGAGCTCTGTGTTTCTTTTCGTGAGCCTTACGCCCGAGACCAAGAGGTCGCCGAGATGGACGACGACCTCTCGGCCATCGACGCCCTCGCGGTGCAGGGATGGCGGACAGGCCGTGCGCCAAAGGCTCTTGCTGGAGTGCTTGCGCACAGTCGGCTGCCTCCATCAGGGGGTCCACTAACTAGGCGCGCTATTGCATGCTGTCTGCGGGGCAGCGCGGGGGGGCGGCGGTTGGGGGCGGGGGGGGGGGGGGTGGGCAGATGTGCGCGCCAGCGGCCAGGGGCAGTTTGCGCCCGCGAGTGGGCGCTTCTAAGTTCATTCGTTGCTGTCCTCCTCTGCTGTCGCGGGCTTTTTCTCGCTAGTTCGCGTCGCTGTCCCCCCGCGTAGGGCTCCCCCCCTTTCCCCCGTCGCGGCGGCCGGCGCGCCCGCGGCGGTGGGCGGATTTGCGGACAAGCGCGCCAACCAATCCGATTCCCGCGCCCTTCACATCATCCCCCGCACCATGTCCTCCTGCCGCCGTCTCGCGTGTCTGGACCTCTCTCGGTCCTGTCCCTCATCTCCGTCCACCCCGCGCGCTCCTCCCCCGCGCCTTCCCCCCCCCTCCTGCCCCCTCCTCGCCCCTCCCCCGGTCCCTCCTCCTCCTTATCATCCCCCTCCGTTCCTCTCCCCAGTTTCAGTTCCATCCCTGTCCCGCCCATGAATATTCACGCCCGCGAGGTTCTTCTCCCCCGCGCCCATCTGCATTGGCTTCACCCTTCCGAAGTCTGTCGCGCGGCAAAGGCAGAATGCATCGGGTGGGGCGCATTGCAGGCCCCCGACTGACCTCGGCCCAACGCGCGAAGCGCTTGCTCGCGAACCCGAGCTGTTGCAGGGCCCCCAACAAGCGCACGGGGGGCGCGGAGCCTGCCGAGAAGCGGTCGAGGAGGAGGCCAAGCAGAACAAGCATGATTCCAGCTGGCGCGCGCGGCCCGCGCGGGCCGCCCGCGCCCGCTGCCGCGGCGCCGTGCCAGTTGGCGGTGCCGCGCCAGTTTGCGTGCGCGGCCCGCGCGGGCGAGGAGGGCGCCGCGGCGCCGCGCCAGTGGCGCGCGCGGCCCGCGCGGGCGAGGAGGGCTCGCTGCCGCGAAGCACAAGACAGCATTGGGCGCGGGCGGCGGGGCGCACCGCCGCCCGCGCCTCCGCCCCCTTCCACTATGGGCGATGGCATGGCGCAGGCGCGCGGCGGGGGCGGCCCGAGCCATTTTGGTGTTGAGCCCCCGCGTCGCGTTGCCCAGCGGCTGCGCCGCCGCGGCCCGTGGCGCCCGCGGCCGCGGGCGGCGGCCGACCCGCTGCGGCCCGAGGGCCGCCGCTGCCCCCTGCCCCCAGAAACTGCGGGGCCGACGCAGTTTTTTTGTTCGAGCGCAGTTTGCCCTGCGATTCTGGCATGGGCCGCGTCGCAATCAGTCGACTTCGCCGCCGTCGTCGTCGCTTTCGTTGTCGTAGCCGCAGCAGTTGTCGTCGTCGTCGTTTTGGTAGTTGCCGTTCTTGGCCGCCCATGAAACGCGCGCCCTCCATCCCCCCCCCCACCACCTCGCCCATCTCACACGCCTGTGTTCCTCCCTTTGCGTCTGCCTCCCTGCTTCCGCGCCGCCGCTCGCCCAGCGCGGATCGTTTTGCTTTGTTTTGGCCCGCGCGCGCGGAGGCTGTTCGATTCAAAGCATCCAGTTGCGACGCGCGCAAGGCCGCCCCGCCAGGTCAAGAAGGGCCGCGGCGCATTCGCTGCCATTACGCAGCAGGTACCCACGTGGATCTCAACAACCGTGGGTCTTCTATGACCAACGGGTTAGGAACAGGGGTGGCAGGTTGGCAGTTTTGCCAGAGGTCGACAAGGAGCCCAACGAGCTGCGGGCGCGAACAGTGCCCCCCCCCCCCCCCCCCCCCGACGCGCAGCCGCGGCGTTCCGTTGCCTGCGGGCCTCACTTTGCCATCGCCGAGCCGCGGGCAAGGAGCTCTTGGCGTTCGCGCAGCTGTCCAAGGCGATGAGCGCCCAGCTTTCGTCCCAGTGGCCCGAGGACATGGGGGCGACGCGCTTGTGTGACCACGGGGGCCTGGCCGCGCAGTGCTGCGGGCGCGTTGGCATTGCGCTTCCCCGACGCCGAGGGGGGCGACCGCGCCGCCTCATGCAGATCTGCCCGACATTATGCGCGCATGCGCGTGCCGCGGCAGCCAGTGCGCAATGGCATCGGCGTTCGCGGGGTCCTGGTGGTTCTTGTTGTTCCCCCAGGACAGGCGCCCGCTGTGCGCGCGACGCAAGCGGTGCCAATAGAGCAGCACGCGCTCCGCGCGCGACGCGCCTCTTCGACGTGGCGGCGTGCGGTGCCAGTGCGGGAATGCTGCGCATCGCTCGGCGGAAGGGGCCGCATGCGGCCCCTTCCGCCAAGCATGCAGGGCGCCACCATGGAATGTTCGCGGCCTCGCAGGGGTGCAGCGCGGGGGCGGCGATGCGCCCCAGCGCGCCCTGTATTCCGCGTTAGTGGGTGGGGAGGTACCTCCCGCTGCCCCTTCCCTCCTCTTGTGCTCGCATAGCGTCCCCGCGCCCATTTCGGCACGCCCCTCGCGCGTTTCGTGCTCTCCAGGGAGCCCCACCTATGGTCCCAGCAGGCGTGCTCGCATAGCGTCCCCGCGCCCATTTCGGTGCACCCCCAATGCGTGTCGTGCCCTCCAGGGGGGCTCTACCTATGGTCCCAGCAGGCGTGATCGCATGGCGCCCCCGCGCCAATTTCGGCACACCCGTCGCGCGTTGCGTGCCCTCCAGTGGGGTACACCTATGGCCCCAGCAGGCGTGCTCGCATAGCGTCCCCGCGCCCATTTCGGTACACCCCTCGCGCGTTTCGTGCCATCCAGGGGGCTCTACCTATGGCCCCAGCGGGCGCGCTCGCATGGCGTCCCCCGCGGCAGGGGGTGGGAGGGGAATGGGGGCTTAATGCGAGTAGGAGAATGAGGGCGGATGGCAACGGCTCATGTGGAAGGGGCGGGGGGCGATGGGGGCCATGGGGGCAGGGGGCGGGGGCCAGGCAGGCATGGGGCAGAGGCATTCGGAGGCGGGAGGGGAAGGTCGCGTTTTCTGCCCGCGTTTCCATGCGATTGCTTGCCCATCGCGCGTGCACTCGGCAATGTAGTTCCCGTAACCCCCGCGGGTTACCACGCCCCGCGTCAACGTTTGTTTTCGGGCCCCCCTTTCCTGACAGCGGGGTCCGACGCGCGCGAGGGGCGCGCCCGATGCGAGCCGCGTGAGGGAAGCACCGAGTCGCGCACATCCGCCTCCGCCTGCAGGCTGGGATGTTTGCTCACTAGCTTGCCTCCCTCCTCGCCCTGCCCACTCGCCTCGCTCCCGCCCTCGGTCGCATCCTCACTCCCCCCCCCCCTTCCCTCTGCCCCCCCGCCATCGTCCCCCTTGCCTCCATTTGGCGCCCTGGCGCCTCCATGCCAAGTCCTCTCCCTCCTGCGCACCACCTCCCTGTAGCTCCTTCCCCTTCCGTCGCCTGGTCCCCCCATCTTCCTCTTATGGATTCTTTCTTCTTCCGTCCCCCCCTCATCCGTCCCGTTCCTTCTGTTTCTTTCCGTGCCCTTCTCTTCCCCTTCCCACTCCCGCCCGAAGCATCCCCCCCCCCCCCCTCCCCGATCACTCCATCCGTCTCCGCGCCCCTTTCTCCCCCCTGCACCCGCCTCCTGTGCCTCCACCATCCTTCAGTCCCCTTCAGCCCCAACAGTGCTTTCATGATACTTCCTTGTTCTCCGTTCTCTCCCCCTACCGCCTGTCTGCTGCATTCCGCCCCGTCTCCCAAGTCCCCACTTCCTTTCCGCCCATCTCCCAGAGTTGATGTGTTCCTATTCAGTCCACCTCATCGTTGCTGCTGCCTCTCGTTTGTCATAGCTGAGCTCTGCGCCTCCTGCTGCGCCCCTCCATCCTTGTCCTGCCGCCCGAGGTCGTCTGGAAGTTCGGCGCGAAGATCGAGGCGTCGCTCTTGCTCGGGTGCAAGCTGCGCGATTCCGTCGGCGCGCCGATCGTCCAGAGCGGCGCGGCCGCCCTGGCCCCGCAGCACGCGCCGTGCTACGACCCAGTGCGGTGGCGCCACACAGAGAAGGAGCTCTGCCGCTACGCCAGGGCGACGAAGCGCGTGATGCAGGAGCGGAGCGCATGAGGAGGGAGGAGGAGTTGTGCCGCCTCGGCCGCCGCCGCCGCCCCCCCCGCCGTCGTCGCCGCCGCCGTCGTCGTCCTCGTCCTCGTCGTCGTAGTTGTCGCGGTCGTCGTCGTCGTCGTCGGAGTTGTCGCGGTGGTCGTCGTCGTCGTCGTCGCTACCGCCGCCGCCGCCGCAGCGGCCGCCGCCGTCGTCGTCGTCGTCGTCGTCATCGTCGTCGTCGTCGTCGTCATCGGCGTCGTGGTCGTGGTCGTCGTCGTCGTCGCTGCCGCCGCCGCAGTCGTCGCCGTCGTCGTCGTCGTCGTCGTCGTCGTCGTCGTCTTGGTCGTCGCTGCGGTCGTCGTCGTGGTCGTCGCTTCGGTCGTCGTCGTCGTCGTCGTCGTCGTCCCCGACCTTCGCATCTCTGGATTCTCATGTGTATTTCTGGCTACTCCTCGGACTCCCACTGCCTCCTCCTCGTGATCTCCCCTGTGGCATCGCCCCTCTACTCCTCTACGCTGCCGCTCTTCTGCTCTCTCGCCCGTTGCTCCTGTCCTCTTCCGTCGGAGCTCTCAACCGCTTCCGCGCCCTCCCACCTTCTCACCTTCACTGTTTCGTTCGCCTCCCGCCCCCTACCTCTCGACCTCCAGCCGCGCGCCCCGATAGGATCGACAGGTGCTGTCGTTGGCGGGGCCCGGCGCGACCAAAGTGGGGGCGGACTTCGCCGTGAGCTTCGCAGTGATGATGGAGCCCGAGACCAAGCAGTGTGCCATCATGCTGCCGCAGGCTGTCTCTTTTTTTGAGCGGGCATTGCGGGGGGAGGGAGGGCGCAGGATCGGGCGTCTCAGTTCTCCTCGGGGTTGAGGGGGTAGGAGCAGGGATGGGCAGTTTGCTCCTTACTCAGCCCAACCTTTCTTAACTTGCCCGCTTATCCCTGTTTGTTTCCCTTATCCCTTCTCATCCCCCTCTTCCCCATCACGTTTCATTCCTTCGTATCGCTTCTTATTCCTTTGTTTCCTCTTATCCACTTTATCTCCTTCCTCGCCTTACTTCCTTCTATCGCCATGATCCCTCTGTGCCCCCTCCTCGTCTTACTACATCTGCTCCCTCTGCGTCCCGCTTATCCCATCCTCATCCTAACCCCTAGTATCTCTTTTTATCCCTCGTATCCCCTCTTATCCCCACTTATCCCTCTTCTCCCTCATATCGCATGTTATCCCCATTCTCTGTTCTATCCCCTCTGATCCTCTCTTCGTCTTGCTCATGTTACCTCTCTCTCCCTTCTTATTCCCTCTGACCCCCTTCACCTATCACCCCTTCTCCTCTTATGCTCTAGACCCCGCCCGTCTTCCTTCTCTTCCCACTACCTCCCTCATGCGTTCGCCTCCGCATGTTTTCCGCTACCCTGCTCGCTCCTCCTTCCGTCGACGTCGCATGTCGCTCCCTCGCCCCCCCTCGCCCTCGCCTCCTTTCCCGCCCCCAAGTCTCCCCAGCCTCCGTTTTTCCAAGGGGCCTCCAGAGGCCTCCAGGGGCCTCCAGGTGTCTCCAGGAGCTTCCAGGGCCTCCACGCAGGGCCGCTGGAGGCCCCCGCAGCCTTTGAATTTCGCCCCCCGCGGCGCTCCAGGGGGGGGGGGTCCGGAACGGGGCCGGGGCCGGCCCCGGGAACGATTCGGGGGGGATGTCTCGAGCGGGGGCGTCGCTCCCCAGACCACCCCCGTTGCGGACCCCCTCTTTTTGATGTTTTCGGGGACGCCCCCACGGGCTTTCGATTTCGGAGCTCCGCCCGCCCCCCCGCGAGGTCCCCCACCAGCGCCTTGGGCCCGCGGTCTTCGCGGAGGGCGAGGAGTTGCGCGCCTTGCAGGCCGAGCACCGTGCTGCCATCAGGATTGGCGTGCCACGGTTCGTGCGCGCGGTGCCCAGAAAGGCGAGCGTGGCCACGGGGCTGGCGGAGGGCCGCAGGTAGGGTGGGAAGATGGGGAACGAAGGAGGGAGGGGTGCAGCTGCGCCATAGGTTGCGAGCATCAGAGAAGGGGGAGCGGAAGCACGACGGCCCTCGGGGACGGGCTGAGGGTCGTGGCGCGTTGACGCCGCGAGGGGTCGGACGACGGTTCCAGTCAAGAGTTTTGCCCAGTTCGGGTCTCTGAGGGGCTACGGGGGGCTGCGGGGAGCGGGGTCTCTGGGAGCTCTCGGAGTGGCTTAGAGGATGATGGGGGCGATGATGGTGCTGAGGCTGATCATGCGGATCAGGATGAGGCCAATGGTGATGCTGCCGATGATGTTGGCAATAGCGATGATGGGGCGACGATGAGGATCATGGCGATGCTGATGAGGATGGCGACGATGGTGATGAGGACGCTGTGGCTGCTGAGGATGCTTAGGGTGATGAGGATGACGCTCAGGCGAGACTCATGATGCTTTTGGTGATGCTGCGACGGTGGGGATGGTGATGATGATGATGCTGATGAGCAGGAGGCTCATGATGATGATGGGGATGCTGCCCAGGCGGCGGTGGCGATAAGGAAGATGAGGAGCAACTCGTGACGTGGGCGGAAGGGGAGGGCGGTGAGGATGCCGACGTAGACGATGATGGTGACGGCGACGATCATGATGATGAGTAGGTTGGTGGGCGTCGCGCGAGCCGCAAGACGCGCTGGCCACGAGCGGGGGTGGCCGCGCGGCGCCTCGCGCCCGCCACGGCCGCGTCGCCTCAGGCTGCCGAGCCACGCAGCGAACAGGTCTTGGTGCTCCTGCGCCCACGTGCCGAGGACGACGGCAATGACGTCGCCGCAGAGGGCGGCGCCGCCGCCCAGTCCGACTCGGCCGAGGAGCAGGACGACGGCCCCCCGTGGCCCGACGCGGCCGAGAAGGCCCGCCTAGCCTGGGAGGCGGCCGAGCGGGCCCACCACGAGGCCGAGGAGGCCAGCTAGACTTGGCAGTCGCGGGCCAAAATTGCCGCGCTCAGCGAGGCGACGGCCCGCGCGGCTCGCGCCCAGGCCGAGGTGGACGAGGCCGCAGCTTTGCAGGCGGCCGCCGCCGCCGTGGAGGCGGCCCGCGTGGCACGCGCCATGGAGTGGCGGGCGCGGGCCTTGGCGTTGGTGCAGCGCCGCTGTAGAGACCCACTAAGGGATGCCACAAGCGGAGGAGGTAGGTCGGGGGAGCGGGGATGCGCCATGATACAATTGGGGGGAGGTAGTAGACAGGTAGGGGGCGAGGAAGATAAAGGGTAGGTAGCTGGGTGAGGTAGGCATACGGTGGGACAATGGTAGGTAGGACAAAGGTAGGTAAGGGTAACGGTTGGATCAAGGTAGGTAGGATAAAGGTATGATAAAAGGTATGGAGCTGGAGGAGGTGGGATGAAGGTAGGAGGAACAGCTTGTTTAGGTCTTTTCGTTTGCTCGCGTCGTGTCGCGCGGGGCCCGCCCCGCCCCTCCGCCGCGAGGGCCGTCGTCAAGAGGAGGCTCGGCCAGGGCGCGGAGGACGGCGCCGACGAGAAGGAGTCCAAGCCCAAGAAGAAGAGGCGCGTGAAGACGTTCGTGGCCGTGATGCACCTCAACAACATGCTCAAGGGCGCGACGGGCAAACAACTACCTCACTGGATCCCGCCCGTGACAGCGGACGGCCACTACGCCACGTGCCCTTTCACGTGGCCGTCCTTGTCGGTGGCGACCGACCAGGGGCCCGACATGGCGGCGATGTCGAACTTCTTGCAATACAAGCTGGGCTGCAACATCCACTTCGAGTGGGACATACCGCACGCCCTCAACAACGCCACGAAGGGCGCTCTAAGGCAGCGCCTGTCCCTCCCCCCTCTCTGTAGAAGGATGGGCTGGGAGGGGGGTGGGCAGGATGGAGAGGGAGGGGGATGGGCGAGCGGGATGAGGACGATCAGGATGAGGATGAGGAGGAGGAGGATGAGGATCAAGAGGGGGGGGGGGGGGGATGAGGATGCGGAGGAGGAGGACGACGACGAATACGACGAGGACGAGGGCGACGAAGACGACGACGACGGCGACGGCGACGACGACGACGGCGACGGCTTGGAATGAGGTGGAGGAGGGGCACTGAGAAGGATCAGGAGGAGGAGGAGGACGGCTGCAAGGGTTTGGCGGGCGAGCGGAGGCCCTTTTTTCGCACGCCTCCACCTCCAGCTCATCCTCCTTATGTTCTCTCCTATTGTTTGATCTCCCCTCGCCCTCGGCTCGCTTCCCCATTGGCCATGTATGGTCACTTCCCTCCTCTCCCATTCATGTGGCCAGCCCCTGCCGTTTTCCCACCTCGCAGCGCCATATGGTTCTCCCCCCTGCATCTGGGCTTTATGATCCTGTTGGCGTTCTTAACTTATCGGCTTCACCCCTCCCTCTTCTCGGCGTCCTCCCCTCGGCGCCCCCCCCCCCGTCTCCGCCTGCAGGCAGTCGAGGCTCTACGGGTTCCAGGTGATGATGATCAGCGCCCAGAATTGCACATACGGGTCGACATTGTCGCCTCCACGGCTTGCCCAGATACGAGAAGCTTGCTGGAACCATTGGGATTCTTGCACGATGGAGACCGACGTGTTCTTCCAGCTGTGGTTGCCCCACATGAAGCTGCAATCAGGGGACAGCGTTTTTTTTCGGGGGCATGGTGGCTGTGATGAGGGGGCGGCCAACGCGATGCGGATTAGATGATGCTTCGAGTGCACGCGATGCGGAGGATGGAGCGGTGGCGGGGGTTGGGGGCGGGAGGAGTGGGGAGGAAGCGGACTGGGGGATGGTGGGATGGGGGAGGGGGGGGGGGGGAGGCGACGAGGGTGACGTGGAGGCAGATGGGGGGAGGGGGGGCGATGGCGAGCCTGAGGAGGGTTCGGCAGCAATGCAAATGGGGTCGGGGGCGCTTGCAACGCGTCGCAGCACGCGCAGGGGGGGCACTAGCAACGAAACGTATCGGCGGAGCGGGTGTGGAGGAAATTGAGGAGCAACGCGCGGGGCAATGGTGGTGGGTGGAGTTGGGAGGGTGGCTCATGGAAGAGGGGGGCTCGATAACATTGCTGCGTGCCTTTTTGGCCGTGTTGCGCCTGGGAGGGCGCGCTGTGTTTTGGGTGGCTCGCAGTTGGAGGGGGTGTAGGGCAGCGCCAAACGCGCGCGGCTCCAGGCCGACCCAGCGGCTTACATGAGCGACGCGCAGGTCTACGCTGCCCTGAAGGCCAGCCCGCTTCTCACTGCCAAGAATGAGAAGGTCAACATGGGCAAGTACCAGCAGCCGATTCACCATGCCCGCAGGACATTGTGCCTGTACGCTCAGAAGGCCTACTTCTTCGGGATCGCCGCGATGTCGTTCGCGTACAAGGGCCAGTGGAAGGTCAAGGCGCCTGTGCTGCCCGAGCGCGCCCTCGCCTTGGCGGAGGGGGGGCCGACGCTCAAGCAGCATGCGGCGGCGGCGGCTCCATGGGACCAGGTCTGCGAGAACCAATTGGACAAGGCAGCGGTGCTCTTCGGCGGCGTCGAGAACTACTACCGCCAGAAGCTCATCGTCCAGGTCCTCGGGCCGACCGCGACGTACCATTCCAGGCGCGTGCGGCCCCTCTCCTCGTCTTGGCCGTTCTTACCTCCCTTATTCCACATATTCCCCTCGCCCCAGTTCCCCTTAGCACTCTTAACCCCATTATCCCGTCCTCGTCGTATCCACTTCTACACATTATTATCCATATTATCACTTATTATCCCATCTGGTCCCTTTACCGCTCATATCTCATTTTATCTTATGAACCCCCTCTTATTCAAATTATCCGTCCTTTCCTCTACCTCTCTCCTGATTCGTGTTGCCTCTTCTCCCCTGTTGTTCCCTTCTATCTTCCCTCATCCACTCTTATCCCGCTCGCCCCCGCCGTCTCCCCCCGCAGACCGCCCTCCCACCACCTCCGTCTTACGTTCGCCGCATCGCGTTTCCCATTGCCGTGCCCCGCCCATCCCTCCGTCAAGGTCGCACCCCAGTCCCTAGCCTCTCCTCGCCCTCGCCTCCCTCGCCGCCCCCTCGCCTCCCCTGCACCAGTTTGTCCAAAAGGTTTCCAGTGGCCTCGAGAGAAAATGGTGCGCTCCCCCGTGCACCCCCCCCTCCGCTTCAGGCAGAACATCGACCTTCGGTCGGCGGATGCTGCCATCAAGTTTGAGCTGGAGCAGGTCGTAGGCGGCGAGATGTACAAATGCGAGCGCCTAGCGATGGCGCAGTTCTCTCACAGGCAGTCGTACGTGGAGTGCGGGATCGAGGTGCAGTGGAGTGCGACGGTGCTGCATCTTGCCCATGCTCGCACCGCGCTTTCCGATGACCTGGCCAATCTCACCGTGGACCTCATATTGAACGCCATATTGCAACACGCGAAGCGCAACATGAGCTTCACGCACGGCTTGCCGCGCCGCCAGGTGTTGCTCCTGCATGAGGGCGAGAGGCCGCGCTTCATCAAACAGTTGAGGAAGGATCTGGATCTGTACGACGTGCTCAA
>CAUYUJ010020837.1:903440-980940 GCA_963575745.1 Prorocentrum cordatum
GTGTGATGATTTGGAAGCGTTCGCAGCAATGCATTGCAATTTGGCTGAGTTAGGAGGCGTACCAATGCTGCCGAAACACCATTTATTTAGACATCTCACTGAGATGATACGTGTAAAAGGTTCACCGCACTTCTACCACACCTACATTGATGAGTCAATGAATGGTGTGATCGCGTCCATTGCTGCGACGACGCACAGGGCGCGCTTCGAAAGAATGGTGTTTCGGAAGTGGGGGTATCTTGCGTCAGGACCGTGCAGTCTGAATGGGGATTAAACTTAGGTCGGGCGTGTCCTACCACAGGCGGGTCTAAGAAGAAATATGCAAATAATCAGACGTACTCACGTATAGTTAGAAGACTACCCAAATCGTCACACACTTATTTTCCCACCATTCCTAAATGTTCATCATGAGGGACAGGCCCGACTTAAGATTCAACTGACTAGAGACCAAGGGGTTGAAGGTCGAGTGGGTGGGGAAGAGGTCAAGGGCGTTGGCAATAGGGGGGCAGCGAGGCAAGTTTTGGGAGAGGGACGCCGAGGGGCACGACGAGGAGGGGGGATGAAACAGGTCACTGAAAGCTGCAAGGACTACCAATGACCAACCTGCCATCAATGTATTGCCAACGCCCTGCCAAATCCCTTCACCCGTCTGCGTTGGGACATTCATCGCCGCTGCCCCCTCCTCCGTTCAACAAGGCACGGGATCCAGTTAGATTGGGCCTGGCCAGCGATGCATGGCGACAGCTGTGTCGGTGAAGAGAGTGCGCCAGGACCATTGGGACTCTTGGTAAGGCTGCTGGCCCCCGTATCCCCGTACCCACACCCCGTTTGTTCTCCCCCGTTGCCCCGCCCCCAGTTCTGGTGTCTCAGTGGCCGCCCCGTCTCGGCTTCATTGCAGATGCTTGCCCTTGCAGGCCCGAAAGCAGTCAAAGGGCGCTCGTCAGCTTTTTGATCCTGCTGCACGCGCCCACGGTACGTATACGCAGGGTGGGGGAGGGCGACGCACTTCCCTCATCCGTCCTCGCTCACTGTTGGAGTTGGTGCCATCGCGGCGCGCTGAGTTCATCGCAGATCTTCGGCCTTCGATCGCGAGAGTCGTTGAAGCAACGTGTCGTGAAAGTCTTGAAACGCGCACTCGGAGTATATTGACAGGTGTCATTCTCTCGTTCTCTCCTGAACCCTCTCCATCACCTCCCTTCTCATCCACGTCCTCGGCCCGCCCTCAATTCCCTACCTTCCCTCCCCTCCTCCCCCTTCCCTCACACATCCTCGGTGGCGGAATGCTTTCAGCGTTTGCCAAGCTGTCCGAGTTGAATGTTCCACAGAGTATCAGCAGTTGCGTTTTCTGTGCATTATTGTGCGCTGCTGTTGGCTCGCCATGCTTTTGCGGCAGTGGGGAGGTGGGGACCTTGGAGTGCCCGACGAGATCAAGGGCTTTGCCACGTTAATTAGAGAGTGCAACGGGGGCGACCTGACGCCGCTGCACCAGATAGAGGCTGTAAAGGAGTTCGTCAACAATCATATGAATTCGATATCCAGAGACTTGGACGCTTTTGAAGTGCTCCCCTCAGTGAGCCTGGTTGCGTAGCGACTAGCGGTGGGAGATAAAGATGATGATGCTGATGATGATGGTGCTGATGATGATTATGATGATGCTGATGCTGATGCTGATGATGCTGGTGATGATGATTCTTATTACTAGTATGATGATGAATATGATGATGCTGATGATGGTTATTCCTCCAGATATTTCAGCAACACTTGAGAAAACATCATTAGTCTCATCATCAGCCCCAACAGCATTACCATCATCATCATCATCATCAGCATCATCATCATCATCGTCATCATCATCATCATCATCAGCATCATCATCAGCATCATCATCATCACCATCATCATCATCATCATCATCATCATCAGCACTGCGGGTGGAGCGGGGGGAGCAGGAGGAGCCAGAACGGGCACTGGCCACTAGCACGCATCATTCTGATTCGATCGGGGTCTGTTGGTGGCAGCCTTGTAAAAATAGGAACGGTTGAAACACATAAGAAAGAGAGGAACCCGAATCGGTTGAACCGTGATCGGGGTCTTGAAACAGACGAGCCTTACATTCGTGTGGTAATCGATTGTGATCATTGCTAGTTTCACGATTGGTAAAACAATATTTCGACTAAGGTATGTTCAGGGTGTGGCCTTCAATCACAAGTTTTTCGTGAGGCGGGCGAATACACCATGGAGTTCGACAAATACACACGCCACATCGAGGAGGATCTCACGAGCCTCGAGGGGCAACTACATGCATGTTTTACTGCGCTGCGCCTGAAGGAGGGCGGCATACTTACCGTGGCGGCGGCCAGCCGCTGGGCGGGGGAGGTGAACGCGAGCGCGGCCAGGAAGAGGCACAGCTGGGTCGATGTTATCGGAGCAGCAGCTGAGAGGAGAGACAAGGGTGTAGATTCTGATGATTCGTGGCCCCTCTTCTTCCTCCTCTCCTCCTTCTCCTTCTCCCTCCGCCTCCTCCTCCTCTTCCTCCTCCTCCTCCTTCTCCTCCTCCTCCTCCTCGCTCCCCTCATCTGGTACCTCCTTCTCCTCCACCTCCTCCATGCCCCCCCTCACCTTTCTGGGCTCTCCCCTTCATGCTCGCTCCCCCGTCGCCACGTTGAACCCCCGCAGTTGGAGTGCCGCAGCTGGCTCCGGTTCATCAACGCTACAGGGCACAAGCGGGATATGTACAACATATTCGGTGATGAGGATCGGCGGGGCAGCACTTGCGGCGATGAGGATGCATCTGTACGATGGGAGTGTATACAAGCGCAGAAGTAGGATGAGGCGGGATGTGATAGGTGGAGGGGGAGCTCCACATGGATGACTGGAAGTTGCATCGTGACGTTCGGCGTTCTGCGTGTCTGGAGCAATTGGGGAAAGCAGGGGCAACTGACAGATTATACGATAGCGTTGGGTGGGAGAAGAGGATGAGGAGGAGGAGGAGGAGGAGAAGGAGGAGGAGGAGGAGGAGGAGGAGGAGCTGGTTGAGGCGAATGCTATTGAGGAGGGCGGGCAGGGCGCAACGAAATTCAAATTGGTCGGGCAGGAGTACCCGAAGGTGGTCTCTGCGAACATCCAGCTCCAATTTGTTGCTTATCTTGCAACCTTAGTGCACGTCAGACGGGTATGGTTTTTGTTTGAGAAGCCTCTTCAGAGCAGAATGGATGAGCATCCGACTATGCAGACTATGATGGCGCTACTGGGTGCAAGCACTATTCTTACATACATGGGCGCATTCCAGCCCGACCCACCTATCCCGAAAGCGTGCCATCTCATAACTACGCTGCCATCCACCGTCCACAAGTTGCTCTCAAAAAAGCGCCCACAGTGCAGCTCGAAGAAAAGTGATAAGGACAGGTTCCATACGAAAGACACTGCAGGGTGGATTATTGGTGGCAAGGACAGATTTGTGTTCCTTCTTTGGGGCAGGGCAGGGGGATTGGGACTGGGGAGAAGCGTGCAATCTCCACTGTAAAGGTCGAGAGGAAGGTGGGAAACCAAACAACCTGGGTGCAGGGATCGAGGGGATTAGGCAAGGAGGGCGCCATATGGAGCTGGATGATTGTGAACCCCTGCGTGATTCACTAATACAGCTTGTCGAGCCATCACCCTTTTCATTCACCAATCCTCCTGCTAGTCTCCTTCTCACCCAAACTCCGCATGCCTCCTCCATTCATGGAGCTGGGGGCGCCGCGCGAGGAGCTTGGGCTCACAGAGCACTATCCCAGGGGATACTGCGAGGCGCTGTGGGCAGCGTGGAAGGCGGCGCAGGATGGCAAGTTCATGGACAGAGTCAATTTCTTGATGAGCGATGGGCAGCTGATGAGGAAAAAGGCGAGGATGACAGCACTTTTAGAGAGGGATTTAGAGGCTGAGAAGCAGGCGAGGAGGGCAAAGCGGGCAAAGACAAGGGCGGCATCGTCCAACATGCGCACGATTCACGATTACTGCAGCAAGGCGTTGTTCCATCCACTCCATATCTGCCTCCTCCTGCTCCTCCTCTGCTTTTCCTCCTCCCCCACTGATCACCATCCCGTCCTCCCCCTCACCCTCGCCCTCGTGCATCCCACCTCCACCCTCTTTTCCTCGTCATATTCTCCCGCTGTCCTCACCATTTTGCCTCCTCTCTCTTACCCCTGTTCTTCAAAGGTTGAAGAGTTCATTGCACTTCATTGGACTTCATCGAATAGTTCATTGCGTGCGTTCCCCCATCATCTCTTACCGACAGTCGCCCTGGAGGGCCCCTCACCACAGTCAACCAGCATAGAAAGGATGAGCGACTTTCCAAGGTTATCCCCTTGCATCCTTCACCTTCGGCGCATCCGTGGCAGCTTTGAACTGCTATTCACGGCTCCCCAAGGCAATTACATCCTTCCCGAGCACCCTTCCTATTATGGGTTGACTGTATCCGTATCCTCCTCCTCCCCCTCCTTGGCAAGGCCGACGTGCAGGATGACAAGTGATGGCTGCTGCGACCCTCCCTCCTTCGCCCCATCTTTTATATTATTGAGATCTTGAAATGCTCGAAGATACCCAACTGCCCTCCGACCCGTTCGGACCTCCCCTGCAGCCCCTGCCGCGTGCCCCGCGCCCCCTGCAGCGTGCCCCGTCGCCTTGCAGCGCGTTCCGGTCGCGCACCCCTGGGAGGGTCGCGCACCCCTGGGAGAAGCTCGCGTGGAAACGCGAGCGCTTCGCGATCGGCGCGGCGTTTGAAAGCGGAAGAGAGGAAGGAGAGGGATAGATGGGAGCATTTCCCTGGTTCACATGCCCATGTTCCTTTCCCTTGCTCGCGATACTGATGCTTTCCCTGCCAACTTTCCTTGAACGCTGGCCTAGCAGAGGCCCGAACGCCGTTACGGAACCTGCACCTAGCATCAATTTCGCTAGCAAAGAAAAGGAACATGGGCATGGGGATCAGGGAGATGGATCATGGGCAGGACTGGGCGGAGTCACGGAGGGCGGCCACGTTCGAGAGGGTTGTCCATAACCAGCCCATCTAGAAACGACATCGACTTGACACCGAAGACCATCGCTGGCGGAAGGCGGTGTGGTCTCGATCTGTAGCTCGTGCCAGGCGCTCGCTGCGTCTCTCTGCCTTGTTGTTATTCCCTCTCTCTCTAACTCTAGGCTCCGCCCTGGAGGAAGAGGAGCAGGGGGAGGAGGGGGAGTAGGAAGAGGAAGAGTAGGAGGATAGGGAGGAGGGGAGGAGGAGGTGGAGGAGGAGGTGGAGGAGGAGGGCGAAGAGGAGGAGAACGAGGAAGAAAACGAGGAGGTGAAAAAGGATGGAGAGGAATAGCCCGAGCAGACCGAGCAGTGAGCAGCCGAGAGACGGAGCGAGAAATCATGGCCAGCTCGGAATTTGGGCCAGTCCGAGAAAGAGAGGGCGGCGAACAAAAAGAGAGAACAAACAGACAGACAGGAACGGAAAAGGGGGAGGGAATGGAAGGGAGGGAGGGAGGATGGAGGAGCGATGAAATTAAGCGAGGACGGGGGACGGACGAAACAAAGGGAGGGGAAGGAGAGGACAACGAGGAAAAGGGGAAGGGAGGGGAAAGGGGGGAGGCAGGCACCTCCTCCTCCTCCTCGTCCTCGTCTTCGTCGTCCTCGTCGTCCTCCTTCATAATTCCCCTTCCCTCCTTCCTCCTCCTCTCTTCCACATTCCTCCTCCTCCTCACTACACTATCTTACTCCTTTCTCTTCTCCTCCTCTCCTCCTTTACTCCTCCTTCCTCCTGATCCTCCTCCCTCCTCATCCTCCTTACTCCTCCTCCTCCTTCCACCTCCTACATATTAATAATCTTTGAATCATCATATTAATACTCTCTTGTATTAGGACTCCTGATTACGACTTCCATCTGCTCATCCCTCATGATATCCTACTACAAACTAGTCCTCCTATTTTTTCCTCCTCCTCCTCATCCTTCTTCCTCCTCCTCCTCCTTCCACTTCCTTCCTCCTTCTTTCCTCCTCCTCCTCCTCCTCCTCCTCCTCCTCCTCTTCCTCCTCCTCCTCCTCCTCCTCCTCCTCCTCATGTTCTTCTTCCTCTTCCTCTTCCTCCTCTTCCTCCTCCTCCTCCTTGGGTTTTTTTGCGGTTCAAGGGCTTGGCTCATGGCCCAGCTTTGGGAGTGGCCTGGGGGCCCCCCCTCCCCCTTCCCCCCCTCGGCGGATGTGGTGGTCCTCCCTGGGCCGCCTCCTGGGCTCGACCCAGTGGTGCCCTGGGAGGCCCCCGTCGCGCCTGTGGGCGAGGGGGAGCGGGCGCCACGGTGGGCTCCCAGGGGGTACCTGTTCCCGCGGGCCCCGCGGGACCGCCTGCCCGTGTGGGTGTGGCGGGCGTCCCAAAGGGCGCCGCTCCACCGCGTGCACATCACGCGGTGGTACAAGTGGCTGCAGGAGCCCGCCGCCGCCGTGCTCGAGTGGTTCGACGACCTCGGGCGCCTCAGGGCGAACCACTGGCTTTTGTAGAGCATTCGCTAGCAGATCGCAGCATCTAGTGCTGTTTGCAACATGTGCTGCTATGCTAGCGCCGCATAGCATAGCACGGGCGCGCGCCGCACCCTGTAGGTACCACTTCGCGTGGTTCGACACCCGCTACGAGGGCGACGACCGCTTCGTCCTTTGCGCCAGGCCAGTTCGCTGAGGCGCGGGGGGCCGATCGGGCACGCTTCCACTTTCTCATCCTATGTTTCCTCCTCTCCTCCTCCACCTCCTCCTCGCCGCTTGGCTCAAGTGCGCGATCAATAGTTTGGTAGCGGAGCCCCAGCTAGGCCGCGTGATTTCGCAACCTCGCTGAGTTCGACAACGAGCTCGCTGAATCCAACAAAAATGTCATGCCCCCCCTCCCCTCTCTCCCTCCCCCCTCTCCCTGACTCTCGTCCTTGACTCCTCCTCCTCCTCCTCCTCCTCCTCCTCCCTCAAGTGTACTGTATATGTATATGTATATACAACATACGCACACATGCATGTTTTGTGTATATATATATGTATATGTATATATATATATATATATATATATATATATGATATGTATTGGCTACATATATCACTATATGTAACATATATGTGTGCGTATATATATGTATATATATATAGATATACATATATAAATATGTGTATATATACATGTGTATATATATATATATATACACGCATTTATGTATAGCTGTACGCGGCTTGTATATGATGGTTCCGGGCTGCCACGGTGGTTCCGGACTTATTCTGGCCCCTGAAATGGTTCCGGATGGGCGGTCGCGACTGGGAACCACTTCGCTGTTCCGGAGGACCCCTGGGTAGCTGGGTGAGGTAGGCATACGGTGGGACAAAGGTAGGTAGGACAAAGGTAGGTAAGGGTAACGGTTGGATCAAGGTAGGTAGGATAAAGGTATGATAAAAGGTATGGAGCTGGAGGAGGTGGGATGAAGGTAGGAGGAACAGCTTGTTTAGGTCTTTTCGTTTGCTCGCGTCGTGTCGCGCGGGGCCCGCCCCGCCCCTCCGCCGCAAGGACCGTCGTCAAGAGGAGGCTCGGCCAGGGCGCGGAGGACGGCGCCGACGAGAAGGAGTCCAAGCCCAAGAAGAAGAGGCGCGTGAAGACGTTCGTGGCCGTGATGCACCTCAACAACATGCTCAAGGGCGCGACGGGCAAACAACTACCTCACTGGATCCCGCCCGTGACAGCGGACGGCCACTACGCCGCGTGCCCTTTCACGTGGCCGTCCTTGTCGGTGGCGACCGACCAGGGGCCCGACATGGTGGCGATGTCGAACTTCTTGCAGTACAAGCTGGGCTGCAACATCCACTTCGAGTGGGACATATCGCACGCCCTCAACAACGCCACGAAGGGCGCTCTAAGGCAGCGCCTGCCCCTCCCCCCTCTCTGTAGAAGGATGGGCTGGGAGGGGGGTGGGCAGGATGGAGAGGGAGGAGGATGGGCGAGCGGGATGAGGACGATCAGGATGAGGATGAGGAGGAGGAGGATGAGGATCAAGAGGGGGGGGGGGGGGGATGAGGATGCGGAGGAGGAGGACGACGACGAATACGACGAGGACGAGGGCGACGAAGACGACGACGACGGCGACGGCGACGACGACGACGGCGACGGCTTGGAATGAGGTGGAGGAGGGGCACTGAGAAGGATCAGGAGGAGGAGGAGGAGGACGGCTGCAAGGGTTTGGCGGGCGAGCGGAGGCCCTTTTTTCGCACGCCTCCACCTCCAGCTCATCCTCCTTATGTTCTCTCCTATTGTTTGATCTCCCCTCGCCCTCGGCTCGCTTCCCCATTGGCCATGCATGGTCACTTCCCTCCTCTCCCATTCATGTGGCCAGCCCCTGCCGTTTTCCCACCTCGCAGCGCCATATGGTTCTCCCCCCTGCATCTGGGCTTTATGATCCTGTTGGCGTTCTTAACTTATCGGCTTCACCCCTCCCTCTTCTCGGCGTCCTCCCCTCGGCGCCCCCCCCCCGTCTCCGTCTGCAGGCAGTCGAGGCTCTACGGGTTCCAGGTGATGATGACCAGCGCCCAGAATTGCACATACGGGTCGACATTGCCGCCTCCACGGCTTGCCCAGATACGAGAAGCTTGCTGGAACCATTGGGGTTCTTGCACGATGGAGACCGACGTGTTCTTCCAGCTGTGGTTGCCCCACATGGAGCTGCAATCAGGGGACAGCGTTTTTTTTTTTCGGGGGCATGGTGGCTGTGATGAGGGGGCGGCCAACGCGATGGGGATTAGATGATGCTTCGAGTGCACGCGATGCGGAGGATGGAGCGGTGGCGGGGGTTGGGGGCGGGAGGAGTGGGGAGGAAGCGGACTGGGGGATGGTGGAATGGGGGAGGGGGGGGAGGCGACGAGGGTGACGTGGAGGCAGATGGGGGGAGGGGGGGCGATGACGAGCCTGAGGAGGGTTCGGCAGCAATGCAAATGGGGTCGGGGGCGCTTGCAACGCGTCGCAGCACGCGCAGGGGGGGCGCTAGCAACGAAACGTATCGGCGGAGCGGGTGTGGAGGAAATTGAGGAGCAACGCGCGGGGCAATGGTGGTGGGTGGAGTTGGGAGGGTGGCTCATGGAAGAGGGGGGCTCGATAACATTGCTGCGTGCCTTTTTGGCCGTGTTGCGCCTGGGAGGGCGCGCGGTGTTTTGGGTGGCTCGCAGTTGGAGGGGGCGTAGGGCAGCGCCAAACGCACGCGGCTCCAGGCCGACCCAGCGGCTTACATGAGCGACGCGCAGGTCTACGCTGCCCTGAAGGCCAGCCCGCTTCTCACTGCCAAGAATGAGAAGGTCAACATGGGCAAGTACCAGCAGCCGATTCACCATGCCCGCAGGACATTGTGCCTGTACGCTCAGACGGCCTACTTCTTCGGGATCGCCGCCGTGTCGTTCGCGTACAAGGGCCAGTGGAAGGTCAAGGCGCCTGTGCTGCCCGAGCACGCCCTCGCCTTGGCGGAGGGGGGGCCGACGCTCAAGCAGCATGCGGCGGCGGCGGCTCCATGGGACCAGAGCTGCGAGAACCAATTGGACAAGGCAGCGGTGCTCTTCGGCGACGTCGAGAACTACTACCGCCAGAAGCTCATCGTCCAGGTCCTCGGGCCGACCGCGACGTACCATTCCAGGCGCGTGCGGCCCCTCTCCTCGTCTTGGCCGTTCTTACCTCCCTTATTCCACATATTCCCCTCGCCCCAGTTCCCCTTAGCACTCTTAACCCCATTATCCCGTCCTCGTCGTATCCACTTCTACACATTATTATCCATATTATCACTTATTATCCCATCTGGTCCCTTTACCGCTCATATCTCATTTTATCTTATGAACCCCCTCTTATTCAAATTATCCGTCCTTTCCTCTACCTCTCTTCTGATTCGTGTTGCCTCTTCTCCCCTGTTGTTCCCTTCTATCTTCCCTCATCCACTCTTATCCCGCTCGCCCCCGCCGTCTCCCCCCGCAGACCGCCCTCCCACCACCTCCGTCTTACGTTCGCCGCATCGCGTTTCCCATTGCCGTGCCCCGCCCATCCCTCCGTCAAGGTCGCACCCCAGTCCCTAGCCTCTCCTCGCCCTCGCCTCCCTCGCCGTCCCCTCGCCTCCCCTGCACCAGTTTGTCCAAATGTCTTCCAGTGGCCTCGAGAGAAAATGGCGCGCTCCCCCGTGCCCCCCCCCCCCCCCCCCTCCGCTTCAGGCAGAACATCGACCTTCGGTCGGCGGATGCTGCCATCAAGTTTGAGCTGGAGCAGATCGTAGGCGGCGAGATGTACAAATGCGAGCGCCTAGCGATGGCGCAGTTCTCTCACAGGCAGTCGTACGTGGAGTGCGGGATCGAGGTGCAGTGGAGTGCGACGGTGCTGCATCTTGCCCATGCTCGCATCGCGCTTTCCGATGACCTGGCCAATCCCACCGTGGACCTCATATTGAACACCATATTGCAACACGCGAAGCGCAACATGAGCTTCACGCACGGCTTGCCGCGCCGCCAGGTGTTGCTCCTGCATGAGGGCGAGAGGCCGCGCTTCATCGAGCAGTTGAGGAAGGATCTGGATCTGTACGACGTGCTCAAGGAGCAGGCGTTCCCAGGAGTGCAGAGGTTTCTGGAGAGGTCCGTGTTTCAGCTGCCAGCGGTGACGCAGCTCGTGATGTGCCTCGAGAAGGACGGGTGGAAATTCACCGCGAGGACGCGGTGGATTGAAATGCACCCCGATCTTACCCCCCCACCTCCTCCTCCGATGTCCCTCCTCCTCTCCCCTTCCTTCCTCCTCCTCGTCCTCCTGATTGCCATCGCCCCCCCTCGCGCGCCACGGCCCTCCTCCTTCATCCCGCCCCCCCCCCCCCCTGCCTTCTGTCATCCTTATTTCCTCCTCCTCCTTAGGCCCTCTTCCGCATTCGCTCTCGCCCTGCACATTTCCGATGGGTGGCCAGGCGGTGTCTACGCACAGGGCGCCCCCCCCCCCTCTTCCCCCCCGCCGCCGCCCCCCCTTCAGGCTCTCCAGTGATTTGACCGCTCCCGCCAGGATGAAGGATTTGACTGAGCGGAAGTGCTGCAGATTCATCGGGCAACAAATCGTCGAGGACAGCTTCAACAAAATAAAAACCAGGAACGATAGAAACCGTCACAAGGTTTCGGCAGAGCACATTGTCATGGCCACCGCCATAGATTCAGGCGTGCTGACACAGTGTCATCATTACACGGAGGTCGACCGCCACAAGGAGCCCAACGAGCGTTCGGAGTCTTTCGAGCCGCACGCGTTCAAGCCGCAGGTGCTGAAGTCCAAGATGGACCCAGTTCTGAGGCCTCTGAACCTGTCTGGCGTGGTCGGCACTGGGGAGGCTGGCTGGTATTCGCCTGGCGCGGGTGGGATTCCCCAGGCCTACGCCGACCTGGAGCTTTGCCGCGTGGCCGAGAGGGAGGGCAGGATGGGGATCATGAACAAGCGGATCTTCTGCAGAGTGGTTCAGAAGGGCATCGTGCTGCGCAAGATCGGCACGGACGTGTGGCTCATGGGCGTTGGCAGCGTTTGTGATGCCCTCGGGGTTGGTTGGCCCCTGGTCGCCTACTCTGCCAGTGACTTCATCCCAGAGAAGGAGGGCGCCAGACAGCTCCTGGTCATCCTGGACCCCACCGAGTGGGAGGCGTTCCCCGTGTCCTTTCTCAGCCCGTTGCACAGGGCAGTGCTTGAGGAGAAGGAGATGTTCGGCCCCAACACGGATAGCATGACCGAGATCAAGTTGAAGGCCCCATCATTGGGGCGGGCGGGTACCACTGAGGTAGGGATGATTCGGAGAGGTAGGGGAGTGGAGGAGGATGAGGATGGTGTAAAGCCTGAGGCTAGGATGAGGGTGAGGATGTTGAGAGGAGGATGCGGATGTGGAGAGGAGGAGGATGAGGACTAGGATTGCCCCACCCCTGCCTGCTCAGGCTAGCGAGCACTACGGGGACCTCACCATCGTCGCCCATCAGCGTCGCCCTCCTGCACCCTTGCTTGCGTGTGCTGCGAGGGAGGCGTTCTTCGACCTCCCCGTCTCTTATCTCAAGGAGCTCGCAGACATGATCGAGTGCGACTATACCGACATCAGCTTGTCATCGCTGCTGACGGCCTTAGCGAAGAAGCTCATTCCAGGCATTTCGAATGCGGAGCTGGTCAACATCCTCGTCAGGAGGGAGTGCAGCTTCGAGGTCGACGAGTCACTGGGCGAGGTCATCGGGCTGGAGTGGGTGGTGGACACCTTGGATAAGTCCACCAGCGAGGAGCTCCACAAGGCCATCAAGGTTGCGAAGGGCGTCAAGGGCGAGATGCGCGACTTCAAGAAGGACGTGAAGAAGTTCAAGGATTGTTTTATTGCTTTGCGCGGGGCTGCTGGGTCAGAGCAGCGGGTGGGGGGGAGGGGGGAGGCGCGGGGGAGTGTGATGGGAGCAGTGCGGGCGACTGGGGTGGGTAACATATCGGCTAGAGGGGTGCGCGATTTGCACGCCGAGGTAGGTATTATCGATGAAGGTCGCGTGCGGGGTCCGTCTATGGAGCGGGATGGTGATAGGGAGGAGGAGGGGATGAATGTCTGATGAGGAGGCGGCGGGGGCCATAGGGGAGGGGAGGCGGGGTGCAGGGTTGATGAGGGGTCGGAGGAGGATGCGGATGGGGGCGAGGTTGAGGGAGATGAGGGGGCCTGAGGAGGATGGCCATCAAGTGGGGGAGGCGGAGAAGAGGAGCGTGGCTGGTGGGTGGGGGGAAGGGGGATGTGGCGGATGTTGGGTATGAGGAGGGCGAGTGAGATGAGGATGCGATGAGAAGGGGGATGGTGCGGATAGAGGGGGTGGTTGATGCGGGGGAGGGGCTGGGGGTAGGCGGCCCCCCTCCGCGGCTTCCCATCGCCCTTCATTTTTTTTTCACGCTTGTCCGCTTACCCCGCTCGCGTCCCCCTTCGCCTCTCGGCCGCCTTATGTTGTTTATGGCCTGTCAGGCGGCCCCTCGCCTTGCCCCTATCTATGGCCTATCCTGCCTGACAGATAACCCTCGCATGCAAATCGGCTCCTCAGATCGCCGCCCAGGGCGCGCCGCCGAAGCACGTGAAGCACAAGGACCACCCGTTGCACGGCAAAGTGTTCGCGAAGGTGCCGCCGACCTCCGTTGACGACCTCAGCCAGAAGAAGGCGAGGTTGTACACCCCTCCTGGCTGTTCGATCTGGCGGTCGAACACCAGGGGGGGGTGGCATTGCCACCTGCCCCCGCACAGCCGCAGCTCAGAGCCCTGGGCCAGGCACGGTGGTAGCTCTTTTAAGGCGATGTTGGCAGCGATGCGAGCAGCGTGGGCACTCTACCTCGATGACAAGTGCCTGCCGACGTCGCACTGCCCCATCCCTGGCCTTATGGCCGGCGCTTGATGGTGCGAGCAGGGCTTTCTCCCCCCCCCGCCCCTTCGAACAGGAACGGATTTCAAGGGCCAAGAGTTGGACTTCTCGCCCCATCCCACCTTCGACCGCACTGGCGGCAGCCCTTGTCTCGCGCCACCGTGTTGTAGGGTTGCGCTCGATGTTGCGCGAGGCGATCTGCCGCCTCGGACAGTTTGTACTGGCGAGTGGCCGCGCGAGAGCCACCGCGTGGAGGATCTGAGGAAAACGCTGAATGTGCGGGATTGCCCCTCCTGGTCGGAGGGGGCGTCGGGAGCGTCGGACGCCGTTGCAATTATATCAGATGCTGGCACTTCGTCCTTCCCCGCCCTCGCATCCCGCCTTTGCTCCTGAGTCGCGCCTCCCTCGCACTTACCCTGGCTGCCCTTCCACCCGCCCCCCTGTCCCTCCCCGCCGCCGCCCCGCTCGCGGTCAGAAGGCTTGCCTATTGGAGTTCTTAAGTGTGGCTATCGCCATCAGGGCGCCGACCTCGATCAGCAACCCCGTTTCGCTGCCACGCGTGTAGGTTGGCACCCAGTGGGCAAGTGATGCACCCACAGTACACCATCATAGCTAACACGCATACCCCGATCATGCCATACGATACCATAGCATACAATATCTACAATATCACCTATGGCATGGAGGGGTATGTATGATGTGTTATGGTTCGGTTGGCATTGCATGGTATGTATGATATTGGGGGTATGGTATGTGCTAATACATATGTCATGGTATGGTATTGCAAGTGTGGTATAGTATGGTAGCTATGGTATGGTAGGTGTGGTATGTTATAGTACGTATGGCATGGTTTGGTATCGCAGGCGTGGGATAGTATGCTATGTGTGGTATGGTAGGTCTGGCGCGATATAGTACGTATGTTACGGTTTGGTAGTGCAGGGTGGCATGTACTACCTATGCGCCGCTCGCCGCCGACACTTGCCATCTGGCGTGGGAAGTAGTGTAGGGAAACACGCGGTCCAAGCACAGGTTACACATACGCGCATGCCAACGCAACCAATTACATATGCCAGCGGGTACGTTAAGACAGCGGCGGCAGCAACGCTAACATCGTGGGTCCGTTCAGCATCATACCCTCGCGTATAGGCTACCCTTGAGGGGCGGGCTCGCCTGAGCGAGCATGGCATCCAGATACCAAACGGTGCTTCAAGACCTACGATGCCATACCACACCATGCACCACCATTCCATACCATGCATACACTACCCCTCCGTGGGGGCCCCGCCTGAGCGAGCAGGGTACCCATGTACCATATTATGTATCGTGGTGCGCGCCCCTCCCACCATTCCAGGGGCGCCCCGCTTGAGCGAGCAGGGCATCCAGCGACCATGGTGTTTATCAGGTTTCGCGCACCTCCCGCCCATCCAAAGATGCGCCGCCTGAGCGTGTATGCAGAGACCCATAAGGTTTATCAGGTTTCGGGGCCCTCCCACCCTTCCATGGAGGCACGGCCTGGGCGAGCAGGGCATCCAAACACCATAAGGTGCATGAGGTTTCGCGCTCCTCCCACACATCCAAGGAGGTCCCGCCTGAGCGAGCAGGATATTCAGTGTTTGGGGTTCGGGGTTTGTGGCAGCGCTGCGAACCTTTCGCGCCGCGCCGCGCGGTTCACCGACGGGGCGCGCGCGCGCCGCCTCTGCGGCTGGGCTTGGGGTCGCGCCCAGGGGCTGCTGGCCACCGAGCAGCCCCTTGTGCGTCGCGCATTATTTGCCCGAGGCTTCTGTGACGTCTCCGACTTCGGCGCCTATGCTTCCACTGCGGTTTGCGCGTTCCGCGCGCGGCGTTCCTTTGCTCGCGCGGTGTGTGCCCGTTGGCGAGCGGTTGTGCTAATATTGCGTTGTCGTTCGCGGCGCGCGTGCGGTTTGCGCGCTGTCTGTCGCGCCCCGCAGCCCCGTTCGTGCCCCCGCTTGCGTTCCGCCAGCGCCCCGCATAGCCCCTTTCCTTAGTTTGATGTTCGCGCGCGCGCCGCCCCTGGGAGCGCGCGCTGGTCGGCGCGGGGGCGATGGGAGGGGGTGGGGGGGGGGGTGGGGTGGGGGGGGGGGGGGAGGGGGGGGCGCGGTGGACTGGCGCTCTGTTTTGCGGTCTCGATGTGTACGCTTCGCTGCGGGAATTCGAGCGCGGGCGCGCGTGCTTCGTTCGAACGTGCAACGCAGCGGACGGGGGCGGCCCAGTCGCGGCGAGATTGGGCTCACATTGCCCCGACAGGCGGTCCATCGCGGCAGGATGAGGTCTCGTGCCGCCGCCCTGTCTGCAAGACGATGTCCACGTGGTCCATGCGAGCCGCGCGGACTGGGTCATCGCGATCCCGCCGTACGACAGGTGCGAGACCATCGTTCAACGGGGTCCTGCGTTGCTTGCGTCGCCGCGGGGGGTGTTTCGATCGCCATGGCCGCGCCCGCGCGGCCACGCAAGTTCGTTGGTTCGCTCGCTTTGCAGACGCGTTCGGCACCGTTGGCGTCGACGATGCAACCGACTTGTGCAAGGCCAACAAAGTCGCACCCAAAGCTTTCAATGGCGAGGCGCACAAAGCGGGCAGCCAGGTATTCCACGCGCAGCGGCAAAGTGGCGCGGCGCGCGCCATCGTTCGGCGGATTAGATGCGAGCGCCGCCCCGTGGGGCGGCGCGCCTGCATGCGATCCTCGGGTTCTTCGCGGGGGGGCAGATTGGGCGATTGCCATGTATTTCGGGGTGGAGCAGGCTGGCAGTTCCGCCGCTGTGCGGCGGCCCTGGTCGCGCTACAGGTGACGCAATGCCGCGCGCATGGCCTCGACGCGCGTGTCCGCGGGTGGCTGTGCGAGGGCCGACCTGCTGTACTACGCCAAGGACGATGGCCAGAATGACGTGGCCACGTTGGAGACGGAAGAGGCTGCGCAGCCAGTGGCCGTCAGCGTAGACCTTCCGTTCCAGGGTGCCGCCGAATGCCGACGAGGCGGCCGCTGCGTTGATCGGCGTGGCGCGGGATTCATATATGTCCAATCCGCCGAAGAAGTTTCAAGGCTGATATTCTTCCTGCTACGATGGCCGATCGCGACAGCGAGAACGGGCCGTTACTTTTCATGGGGGGTGCCATTCACGGGGCGCCTGATCGGGAATTGCGACCCAGCGCGGCGCGGCGGCGTTTCGCGCGGGGCGACATGGCTTCGTGGCCCCGCCCGAGCGCGGGGCGCGCATCGCTCCGGTGGGGTCGCAGAGGCAGTGGGGAGTTGGTCGTGGACGCAAGTTCGTCGCGCGGCCGCGGCCACACAATGGCGGCTCGACGCGTTGACCCAGCAGTTCAAACCGCTTACGGAGGGCGTGCCAAGGAGGACGAGGCCCGTTGGCGAGGCGGCGCAGGTGGTGGCGCAAGCGCCCGATACTCTGGCGCCGAGCTACTCCATCATGTTCGCGCACCCCCCCCGCCCCCCAGCGGATGCGACGGGGGCGCCGTGGCATCGGCTGGAATGCCGAGCAGGTTCGGAAGGTTGCCGACGGGGGCCCGTGCGCCGAGAGCGCCGTCAGGGCCGCGACGGCTGCGCGTGTTTATATCAGTTTTTCTTCGACCCCCGCCACCCCATTCCCGCGTCCGCGCCTCCTCGCCCGTTGCCCGAATTCGCCGCTCCCCCCCGCGCCCGTCGCTCGCCTCCCTTCGCTTCTACCCGCGCCGCCCATTGCTCCCCAGAGGGGGATTAGGGCTGGCGGGGGAAGGGGGGCGGGCGAAGGAGTGGAAAAGGAGTGGGAGAGAGGAGGGGGGGGGGGAGCGAGGGGTGGGCAGAAGAACGGCGGGGCGAAGTGAATGCAGGAGGAATGTGGCGGGGAGGGCAGTGCAATGCTGTTTCGATCCAGCCTGGGCGCCGCACCCCCCTCCTCGCATCGCCCGCCGAGGTCCGCCTTCGCATTCATGATGTCTCACCGATGAGCGAGGCCGCTCCATCTGCGCGAGCGCCACGCGACCGCGGGCAGCGACCGCTGTGATGCTGCGCCATGCAATTAAGGGTCCGACCGAACGGTAACGTTTTCGGCGGCCCATGTGCGCGCCCCGCCTGAATCCTGGCTGGTGCAGTCCAGCCAATCGCTCGTGTTCAACAGCACCGCTCGCGTGCGTGGGCCGCGTCCGTCGCGCATATTGCAAAGCGCTCCGCGCGGCGTTGCGTGTTTCGCAGGCCGCGTGGCCACCCTCTATGTAAGGCGCCACTTGGGGCGCAGCATTAGTTTTGGGGCACGTCGGCGGGGTGGGTTCACGGGGCCACACCATGTTCTACACTCTGGTTGCCGTAGGTTCACCCTGCACCGTGCATGGGTTGTGCTTACAGGGGCCTCCTGGGTTCCTATAGGGGGTTTGTTGGGATACCACAGTGACGGCTCTTGGAGGGCTCCTGGAGGCTTCTATGGGGGCCCTCACATGGCGGCATGGGGGGTATTGAGGGCTTCGGAGGCCGTGGGGCTCTGGGGCCCCCCCCTGGGTGCGCTTCGGAAGCGCCTGGGCGGCTCTCGGGATATCTTGAGGCGGGAGGCTCGGCATGTTCGTTCGCGTTCCCCTCGTAGGGCCTTGGGGCTTCCTTCATTGGGTGCCTCTCGAGCGACCTTAGGTGGTGTTGTGGGCCGTCGCGAGGCTTCCTTGGGTCGTCTTTGACGCTTCCCACGGTTCTCGGTTTTTTGGTGGCCATGCGGAACCCTTGGGGTGGACGCGGTAATTTGGGAGCCCCGCAAGGGCGCGCCCGCGCGACAAACGTTGACACATACACGGGCATTTCGCATGTTGGCCTCTCGGGCCCTTTTTCGGGGCCCTCCTGGGAGCGTTCATTGGTTTTCTTGGGGCAGGGCAGTCTTGGGTTGTTTTGAAGCCATCCTGGGCGTCTTCGGTCCTCACTGTGCCCTCTGGGGGCGCCTTTAGTTTCGCGCACATCTCCTGGTGCTTTTTCCAGTCGAGAAGCCTTTGGGCCCTTTTTGTAAATCCGCTGAGACCGCTCCCGACGGCCCGCGCAAACGCCCGCGTTCGATGTATTATGTGTTTAAGAACGTGTGGGGCGTTACGTGTGGTATGCACTTATGGATTAGTATGGTGCGCATGTATGTGATATATACATTTGCAACGAATCATACGCACGATGGCTTGTGTGATATGGAATCAGGTGATTAGTTGGTGTCTAACAATGTGTGTCTGTATGGCCATATGTGTGTATGTGCATAGTACTGGTGTTGTATGTACCTATGGAGACTGATGCCCACATGGTGCCAGACCTACACCAAGTTGGTTCGGTGTCAACGCTGGCGCTCGCCAGAGCTCTCAGTCAAGCCCGCCCCGCTCCGCTGTTCGGAGAGCACTGAAACGTCTGCTTTGCCTGCGTCGTCGTTTCTGTTCACGGCGCCATTGCTCCCATTTCGTGCGCCCTCATCCAGCTCATCCAGAACCGGCGCCGCCTGCGCGGCTTGGTGGCGGGGGGGCCAAGTAGTATGCAGCTGAGGAGACGAGGACGTGGGGGGACCAGACCTCTCGGGTTTTCCCATAGCCTCCTGGGTGTGGGGAATCCTGGACGCCTTTTGTGGCAGGGCATGAGATCTCTTCGGGGGCCATGGCGGGGATGGTTGGGGGGGGTGAGAGAGGTGACCGATAGTTTTGGGGCGTGGCAAAAGCTGGGCGAGGCGGGGGGAAAGGGACTAGCGGGGAGGTGATCTGAGGCAGAGGGGGGCGAGGAGTGGAGGGCGGTTCGAACTGGGTTAGGGAGGTGGATGCATGGGGTTGGCACTTGCCCAGGGTGATCAGACATGGGGTTACACGTTTCCCCCCCCCCACCCCGCGCCCGCGGGGAGGTGAAGCAGGGGAGTTGGAACAGCTAACACCTTTAACCCCGTCACTTCAGAGAGCTGGTGGGATTCATTGTGCCAGGGCATGGTCACTTCGTCGCCGCGCGTGGCTCTAGAGCTGGGACTTCACACCAGTTAGTCGCGAGAGCGGTCAGTTGGGGGTTCCCTGCCCGCGACGCGGCGTGCGGCTGGATCGGCCATGTCGGTGGTGGCACTCCCCGTCGGTTTCTGGAGGCCTCGCGAGAGGATGGAGCAGGCCGACATCGAGGACTTGTTGTGGTCGCACTGTTGATCTGGATGCCCCCCTATCGTCAGTTAGTTTCTTCGTCTGTTGCCTTCGATGGGCTTGAGCGTGGACGCGCCGCCCTTCCCGACCTTGATGTCATTGGTTGTTCGGTTGGCCAGCTTTGTTGGTCATTTCCCCTTCGCCCCTGGCGCTTTGCACAGAAAGCGTGTTCTTCTCGCTCGGGATGGGCGACCCATTCAGACCAGTGGGGGAAACGACCGACGAGTGATATAGGACGGGATGGGGAGGGGGAGGGAGTGTAGGGATGAGGGCACACGGGTAGGGATGTAGGAGGGGAGGGGGATGGGGATTACGGTTGCTTGGGATGGGGGCCCATGGGCAGCGCCCCCCCCCCTGGAGGACATGGTGAAGACGGGCAAGGTGTCGCTGTGCAACTCCTGGGATTACGGCTGGTGCGCGCTCCGTGGCCCGAGTTGGTGCTACAGCGACACGGACGGCGGCGAGGGCTTCATCGGCTGGGCGGTGCCGCCGACGCGCGAGAGGCTCGCGAAGTGGACGAGGGACATCTTGCTTGGTGCGCATGGCGAGGAGACTGATGCGAGCGGCTTCTATCCTGGCCACTACGTCCATCGCTCGATCTGCGCAGTCTTCCCCAATGGCGAGAGCGGCGATAGGGCGATTGACCTGAGGGCGGGCCGCCACAACGCCTACGACCTGGTGCGCTTGCGCCCGATGGCGACCAAGCAGACCCATGAGAGGCTGCACGACATCTGCGAGGTGAAGTTCATGGCCCTCCAGATCCTGGATGAGGCGTACCAGTGGAAGGGGAACGCGTACACGGCGGTGCGCGAGGACCAGCAGATCGCCTTTGCCACCGTCGATGCCCTGAAGCTGCTGCTCACCGACTGGTGCGAGAAGGCGCTTAAGGAGGAGCTCGCGAGGTTCGAGGACGTGCCGAACCCCGCCCAGGTGAAGCGCGTCCTGAAGGCCAGCGGCAGCAACGCGTCGGACCTCGGGTTATGAAGGGATGCTGGGGCATGGGGAGGGCGGGAGGCAGGGGGAGGGATGGGGGGGGAGCTATGGGGAGGGACGGGGAGGGATTTGGAGGGATGGGGATGGAAATATGAGGCGGCGTGGGGATGGGGGGGCTTGGTGGGGGAGGGGGATGATACGAAGAATGCTGAGGGGTCCTCCCCCCCTCCCCATCGCCCGCAATCCCAGGACGGCGACGCCAAGAAGGAGAAGAAGGTCAAGAAGGAGAAGATCAAGCATTGATTCAGCGGCTGCGCTCGAGTCTATCGGAGCGCAGTTCGTTGAGTCGCCCCGCGCCCGCCTGATGATGATGATGGCGGCGACGAGGATGGGGGAGGATGATGATGATGAGGAGGCGGTGGAGGAAGAATGGCAGGAGGGTGGTAGAGGCTTCGGTGGATGATGGGGGCTGAGGAGGATAGTGGGAGAGGGGGCGGAGGGCGGGGGGCATGGTGATGACGGGGAGGATGAAGGGGGAGGAGGAGGAGGAGGGGGAGGGCAGGCGATGAGGAGGAGGAGGATGAGGGGAGGAGGGATGAGGAGGAGGAGGAGGAGGGGGGATAGGAGGAGGAGGGAGGATCCCTCCCCCCCCCCCTCGTCCTCCTCATCGTCCAAGGCGCCAGGCGATCCGATGCACTCCGCTCATCAGCGGATGTGGCCAGCCGATGCGGTCGGCATGCACGCTGCGCGCCTGCCCGTTGCCCGTCCTCGTGTGTAAACGCGAACAGATGTGGCGGCCGCGATGTCTTGGGAAATGCATTGGTTCCTATCCCATTCCTCCCCTATCTCTTCTCCAGCTCTCCCCTCCCTCTCCTCATCCAGTCCCCGTTGCCCCTCTTCCGCTCCCTTCCCCTACCCTTTATCATCCTTTCCATGCCGACTTAGCTTCCTTCCCCCCTTGCCCTTCCCCCATCGCCCTCCTCTTCCCCGTCGTCATCCTCGGGTCGTCGGCGGTGGCGGGGAGGAGGAGGCAGGAGGTGCGGTCGACGCAGGGTCACTCGCATTCAGATCCGCCCGCACTCAGACTTACTCGCATTCAGTTTCATTCACGCGCGGTTTCACTCGCGCTCGGGGTCCGTCACACTCGGACCCCTCACATTCGGACCCCTCACAATCGGACCCCTCACGGGCGCTTCGTTCCGCGCGCTGCCTCCCCGATGGATCGGCCCTGGGCTCGACGGCGTTGCGGCGCGCGCCCGCTTGGCAAGCCCCCCGCTGAGTATCGCCGTCGCCCGCCCCCATTCGGAGGCCGCATTTGGGGCCTCAGGGGCCCTCCGCGCACCGATCGGGGACGGGGGTGGATATTCCTGTCATCAGAGACGGACGGCCAGAGCTGCGCCGCCTGGCAGGCGAGAGCGCGCCGCGCGGGCGGACGCGCGGCGCCGCGGGGCTCTCGGCCGCGCGGGGGCGGGGGCCGGCCTCGCACCGCGCCTGGAGGGCGGGGGGGCGCGATACGCGGCCCCCCACCCCAAAAGACGTCCCAATGACGTCCTCCTCCTCCTCCTCCTCCTCCTCCTCCTCCTCCTCCTCCTCCTCCTCCTTCTCCTGATCGTCACCCCTCTAGTCTAGGGCAAACGGCCCGACAACGCAAAGAGAACCTTGGGCCCAGACCCTTACCTGGAGCATGTGCAAATTAGCATCAAAATGCAAGGTAGCTGGTGACATGAACTCATTGTACGGGTCTCCCGTTTGAAAATGGCCGTGGGGAAGGTCTTGTTGGGGTCTCCCCCCGTGCTGGGGACACCGGGGATCACGAGGCCTGTAACAAAACAAACGGGAACCCGCCATGTGTTGGTGGTTCGGACCCACCCTTGCGAGTGCACACCGCGGCCGCCGTTATAGTTGCCTCCCGCCCGCGCCCCCCCTCCCCCCCGGGGTAACACGCGATACCCCCAATGAATACAAGAACGATCTCTAGCTGATTTTACTCTTCCCGCACAGTTTCATGAGCTCGTCCCTAAGCCTATGCTTGTCGGAGCGGCATTGTTGGTAGATGTAGTCGAGATTAACTGCGTGTTTACGAGCACGTTCGCTGTAAGCAGCGAGTGTTCGGTCGACGCCACCGCTGCTCTGGAGTGCTGCGACGCAGGCTTCCTTTCGACTTATGTCGGTCTCCTGCCGACCCGTCCATGTCGCCTTTGGGCGGCATTTGCCTGGTGGTTTGGGTTGCGGTGGTACATGAGGCGCACGGCGAGGATTTTCTGGAACCATTGCGGCGCGCGCGGGAATATGAACGAGGATGTGACACGAATCGGTCCTGTGGACTGTCTCGCCATGCTATCACTGGCGTTCGTGTCTTGGCTGCGCCATGGGTCCGAAGACTCTCGAGCCGAGGTATATGGCACAGAGGAAGATGGAAATATAATGAGAAAGAAAGGGGGAGGAGGAGGTGGAGGCAACAACGACCGAGGAATGAAGGAGAAGGGAGGGGTACGCATCGCCCCTAGATTGTGTGTGTGTGTATGTCACGACGTGAGGGGGTCGGGCGCCTCACCCCGCGCCCGCCTCCTGCAGGTGGAAAAGGTGAGGCCCAGGGCGAGCGAGCGGGTGGGTGCGGAAAGGGGGGAGGCCTGGGAGAGAGGGGGAGAGGCCGAGAGGGAAGTGGATAGGTGCAGGAGAACTGGCCGAGAGGGGAGGTGAGGGAGCCAGGCTGGGGGACTGGGATACATCCGTTCCAGATCTTTCTGGAACGCTCTCAGAGCGTTCCGGAACGCTCTAAGAAGGCCGCGGCGCCGAGACACCCTCCAGAACTGCTGGATCTCAGAGGTTCTCGATTCATCCTCGCCCGATTCTATCCTCGTCCTGGCTTCGCCTTCAGGTGGGGCAGGAGAGGCCGACTTCAGAAGGAGGGGTCGCGAGGCCGATGCTGGCCGCCGCCCTCGTGGGCTCGCGCCGCCGGGTGCTGCCCGCCGCGGCCGCAGTCGCCCCCGCCGCAGGCGGCCAGGGCCCCTCGGCTGTCTCGGGGAGGGGGGGGGGGGCGGCGGCTGCGAGGTTCGAGGACCGAGGGTCGGGACGTTCTTGGGCTTCCCCTCGAAGACCGAGGATCGAGGGTCGAGGGTCGAGGGTCGAGGGTCGAGGATCGAGGGTCGAGGGTCGAGGGTCGAGGGTCGAGGGTCGAGGGTCGGGGCGAGATCGAGGATCGAGGATCGAGGTTCGTCTCTTTTGGGGGCCTGTGGCGGGCTCTTCGTCGCCGCGGCTGGACCCCCTCTTCGGCCTGCCGGCCTGCCTGGATCCCTGGGGGGGGCCCAGGGCTCCTCGCGTCGTGGAGAAAAAACACGACGGGTTTTTCTTTTGTCAGCTGTCTCCTGTTTCGGAGGCCCTCGCCAGGACCCGGGACCGTCAAACGACGGCTCAGGACGCACAGCCGCTCACGGGAAAAGGGCCGAGACCTCCCGGGGTCCACGCTGTGAGGAATTGACGTCAGAGGTTTGGCGTGAACACGAGAGAGTAATGGAGGAGGAGGAGGAGGAGGAGGAGAAGAGGTGGAGGGGGAGGAGGAGGAGGAGGAGGGGGAGGAGGAGGAGGAGGAGGGTACAATGGGCGGAGGTTAATGGGGTGTCTTGCACGGTTTTCTCTCCTGGACGCAGCTCGGCGAGACGGTCCGAGTCTGAGACTGTGAGCACCGTGTGTGGGCTGTCGGCCCCTGACTCACCCGAGCTTGAACGTCAGTGGCAGCGGCAAACGACAGGAAATGCACGCACATGCTGTGAGAGAAGGGGATGAACACGAAATAATATGACTAACTTGATCGACTCGAGAGGGGGAGGAGGAGGAGGAGGAGGAGGAGGAGGAGGAGGAGGAGGAGGAGGAGGAGGAGGAGTGCCCCAAATTCAGGGTGGGAGGCTAAAAGTCTGACCACACATCACGCCAGGGGTATCCACCTACCTCCTTCCAACTCCTGCCTCAGCGGATCGCCCACGAGAGTGCGGCGGCGGCAGCACGGCTGGCGGAGGCCGAGAGAGCGGCCTCGTCCTCGAGGCTGTAGATCCTGGAGGGGAAGCCTAGGCGTCCGCGAGCATCTGAACGTACTTGGCCTCGGTGCGGCGGGTGACGTGCAGGGTCCACCAGGCCTGCGCGACACTGGTGATCGCCGTGAAAGGGGACCGATACACATCTCTGCTGTAACTGTCGATGACGATAGGCTTGATGCCGCGAAACCCATGTAGCTGACATCTGGATCTGACCCAAACTCTTCACCAGGGGAAACACCTGAGAGCGACCAGCAAGCCTTATAACATAGTACGTACACAGCCAGACCACATAATACACAGAAAATGATTATGATTCTCACGCCCAGCTCTGTTGACCCTGAACGCGGAGAGGAGACTGACCTTCAAAAACAAGGCGGGCTGCCGCCAAAACGCTGGATGTCGTCGACGCGCGCCCAATTGCCATTGATATACTGAGGCTGACCACCACACGGAGACTTGAAGCTGGACGTAGACGGGAAGGCTGGGGAGCACGGAGAAGACCATGTAGAATTGCATGCCATTGGGGGACCACTCATGTCCCTCATTAAACTCCACCATGTGCGTGGTCTCTCGTTCGGATACATTGCCTGATGCCACTCGGGTCCGTAGAGGATGTTAGCAGCGCGGGACGCCCGCTGCTTGACGTGTCTCGGGATGGACTTCCCGACGTCAACCGATGCGATCATCAGCCTGACCCTCTCCTTCGCCTCGCTGTCCTTGGAGATGCACTCGGTGAGGAAATTCGTGATTCTCTCCTTGGACTGGTCCTGAGGGATCGTCGCCATACCGACGAGGCTCTGGAGCCAGGCCTTCGCCACATGTGACAACGAACCTGGCATGGTTGGTGGCGTCGGTGGTACCGGAGGAAATAGCGTAGTAGTCGCGCCACCTTCTGACGACATACCTTGGTACGACTCCACCTCTGAGCCTGCACTCGGTGCAGCGGCCACCGACTGGGGACCAAAACTCTGGCCACAGATCTTCAACATGTGCTCCTCGAAACTGGACTTCGTGGCCTCCGCGAGGAGCTCGCACTGGGCCCGCAGCTTCTCCTCGTTCTTGGCTAGCTCGGTTGTGGGAGGATGTGGCGGCGCGCCCCCCAGGGGTGCCGGGCTGGATTCCCGCGGGAAGGCCTCGTCTTGCGAGGTCTCCGAAAGGCATCGTGATCTGGCGCCGCTGACTTGAGAGGTCGAAGAAGGCCCAATTGCGAAAGCATGCGCTGCCAGAGGTCCTCACGGATGTCTGTGATTTCTCGGATCGGCGCGCGAGGCGTGCCAGGGCGGCCCAGGAGGCGCCGGGAATTGAGACCTGGCGACGACGACGAGAATGAGGAAGCGCATGACGAGGGGAAGCAGGAGGATGACGACAAGGACGGCGAGGACGAAGGAACAGAGGAGGGCCAGGAGGCCTCACATGGGGAGGGGATGACGCCGAGGAGGGACACCAGGAGGAGAAGGAGGAGGAGGAGGAGGAGGAGGAGGAGGAGGAGGAGGAGGAGGAGGAGGTTGGTGGGGAGGAGGACGGGAGGATCCGGATGGGCATGCAGAGGAACTGAACGAGGCGCAGAAAGACGATGAGGATGATTACGAAGACGGGGAGGAGGGCTAGTCACACATGGAAGCAGAGAAGGCGGAGGAGGAGGAGGAGGAGGAGGAGGAGGAGGAGGAGGAGGAGGAGGAGGAAGGA
This sequence comes from Prorocentrum cordatum, assembly GCA_963575745.1. NCBI lineage: Eukaryota > Dinophyceae > Prorocentrales > Prorocentraceae > Prorocentrum > Prorocentrum cordatum. Next base: position 929,588 of record CAUYUJ010020837.1, read on the forward strand.
GGACCAGTAAGCGGAGGAGCTCTCTGGCAGGAGGAGGGGAAAGGAGGGAAGGGCGAGGCGGACCTCTGCCCGATCCGAGGCGGGGCGCCGCTGGCGGCCACCCCGCGCGCGACCCTGGTGAGCCGGCGCTGGGGCCACGGCATAAAGGCTCCAGGTTCGGTGCGCCCGACCGCGCGCGCGCGCCGCCGGCGAGAGACGACGATGGACGACGGACGACGGAGACGACGGACGACGACGACGACGACGACGACGACGACGACGACGACGACGACGACGGACGATGACGGACGACGACGGCGACGACGACGCCGCCGACGACGATGGACGATGATGGATGACCGACGACCGAAGCCTACGCCGACGCCGACGCCGATGCCGACGCCGACGAAGAACGCCTCACGACGACGACCTCGAAGGGAAGCGGGTCCTGAGGTCTCTCCCCGCTTTCGGACTCCTGGGGCCCTCCACGGACCCAGGGATGGGACCGTCCGGAAACGGAGCCAGGACTTCACGATCAAGGCTCCTTTCTCGACGCGCTCGCCTGCGAGAGCGCGCGCCTGGCCCCGCCGACTGGAGCCGAAGAGGATGCTAAAACATCACAGGCCCGCACAGATTGCTTGGATCGGCGATGGACCCCCCCGTCCCTGGCGCGCGAATCGAGCCGGATGGCGCCCCGCCATCCAGATTCAGCACGCCAATGCAACCACGATGAGCTGATTTGTTTGTTAAGCGAGAGACAGCGACGACGAAGGCGGCGGCGGCGGCGACCTCGTTCCACGCGCTCGCAAGCGCGCGAGCGAGGGAGAGAAGGGACGGACGAGCGAGGGGCACCATGCAGAGGAGGAAGGTTGACGAGAGCGATGAGGGTGAGGAACGTGATGGAGATGATGACCAGCATAGTGATGATGTAGAATTCGGAGGGCGACGCGATGAGAAGGCTGAGGGTGAGGACGGAGGCAAGGACGGCGAGGTGGAGCATGGGGTAGACGGCGAATTCGAGGAGGACAGGGAGCACCAACAAGAGGATAGAAGCGAGGAGAAGCGAGGAGGTGGAGGATATGGAGGCCCAGGAGGACAACGACGGCGACGACGAGGACCAGGAGGAGAAAGAGGAGGGGGAGGAAGAGGAGGACAAAGAGGAGGAGGAGGCGGAGAAGGAGGAGGAGGATGAGGACGACGAGGACCAGGAGCAGGAGGACGAGGAGAAGGGCGCTGAGGGGTACTGGCGAGGAGGGGGCGTGCGCAGTTCTCGGACCCCCCCCGTCCCTTCGCTGGCGCAGGGGTGCCGTGGACGGTCTACCACCCGCACATCCTGGAGCCGGAGAGGAAGGTCCAGATCAAGGGCCAGCTCGAGGCCACCGGGGGGAGCGCTGGGTCGTCCGCGCCTTGAGCCCGCCCGGTCGATAAAGTGCCACGCCCACCCACGCGAACAGACTCAATCGCGCGTCGCCGCCCCCAAGGACGCCGCTTCGGGTCGCCATGAATTGAAGGGGTTCCTGCGGGACCCTTTTTCAAGTCGCGTTCCAAAGAGGGCCTCGTCTTCGAGGAATAGAGAGACTGAGGCGGCGGAGGGCTGGCAGAAGGCGGCGGAAGTAGAACGAGGGTGGCTCCACCGACGGGAGGCCCGCGGAAGCCGGCGGAAGTAAGCCATGCGCCCCAAGAGATGGCAACATGTCTGATTCAGGGTTCCAGTAAATAGCCTCATGGTGAGCAGGAGAGCCTCAGGACAAGTTTCCCTCACGAAGGAGGCGAGCCCCTTGGGCCAGCCCTTCTGGGCCCAGGGCCGTCAGAAAACGATTCGGGATGAGGTCATCATCGTCAGAACCATCCCCAACCCCGCGGGCACAGGGTAAGTTAGCTCTCCCAGCGTACCCCCTCTAGGTGGCGGTAGGCGCCACGAGCCCCTGAGGAGATGGCACCCGTCCCCGCGTAGACGCTGTAGCTCCGCTGGACCCGTCTTGGCCTCCCAGATGGGGCCCGAGTAGATGGGATTGGAGGATCGCGCCGCATCGCCGATGCTTCGCCGACAAATCGGCGATGCGGCTCGATTGGGAGCAAAACTTCTTGACGTTGACGTCGCCGATACGTGGCCTACGTCGACGAAGCATCGGCGATGCATCGGCGATGCGGCGTGATCCCCCGACCCCATCTGATCGGACCGAGGCCTCTAACCCGCCACTGTAGCTTGGGCCAGGCGCCGCTCGGTGAGCACGCCGGGCGAGCCCGCTGGGCCGCAGGGCTCGGAGGACGCGAATTGGGAGGGGGGGGCGATGCGTGCAGGGGCAGCGAGGGCTGCAGAAAAGGGGCCCTTTCGGGTCCCAGGAGGGGGCTTTTAGGGCCCGCAAGGGAATCGTTCTCCCCCCAACTTATCGCCTCCCCGGTTAATTCGCGCCCGAGGGGCGCGTCTGGGATGGAGGTCGCCTGGCGGCCGGGCGGGCCGCAGCCCCGCAGACCATATGAGAGCTGAGCCCGTCCGGGGCTCCGTGGAGGGAGTCCGTTGGCCCTGACGTCCTCGCGTCGGGAAGAGCGCGCTGGCAGTGCTAGCCTCTGGGGGCCATGTCCTGGCTTGGCATCGCTCGGACGCGTGCATTTGTTCTCGGCGGGGGCCGTCGAGGAGCATCCTATAGCGTCCTGGACCATCCTGCGAAAGGGTAAATGTACGAAGCCGAGAAACGCACGGGGAATGGATGTCCGAGCGATGGCAGGCTGGCCCTGAGGACGTCGGCAAGATAGACGTAGTGCGAAGCACCAGTCCCGGTGAGTGGGTCCAGACTAGGGTCCGACCGGGTGGTCGAATTCGTTGGGGCGGAGCGTGGAAAGATGGAAATTTTGCATGCGTATCATCCTCATCCAGATGATCATCGGATTTCTTCTCCCCATGATCATCGTCATCATCATCATCATCCTCATCATCCTCATCATCCTCATCATCCTCATCATCCTCATCATCATCGTCATCATCGTCAGCATCGTCATCGTCATTGTCGTCATCAGCATCATCATGATAGTCCTTCTCCTCCTCATCATCATCATCAACATCACATCGTCATGATCGTCATCGACATCAGCATCAGAATGAGCATCGTCGTCATCATCATCACTATATATATATATATCATCATCCTCACCAGCATCATCATCATCATATCCATCATCGGCATCGTCATCGTCGTCATCAGAATCAACATCATCATCGTCATCGTCATTGTCGTCATCAGCATCATCATAATAGTCCTCCTCCTCCTCCTCCTCTTCTTCCTCCTCCTCCTCCTCCTCCTCCTCCTCCTCCTCCTCCTCCTCCTCCTCCTCCTCTCATCATCATCATCATCATCATCATCATCATCATCATCATCATCATCATCATCATCATCATCATCATCTTGATCGTCATGATCGTCATCGTTATCAGCATCATCACTAGCATCACGGCCATCATCATCGTCAGCACCGTATTTATCATCATGAGCATCACCATCATCGTTATCGACATCGGCATCGACATCTTCATCATCACCACCATCACCAACACCCAACAACCACCACCATCAGCATCAGCATCATCATCACAAGCAGCATCATTACCACCAGGAACAATAACCAACATCCAACGTCATCAGCACCTTCCCCCTCCTCCTCCTCTGGAAAAGTGGCGACGCTAGCGCAGGGGGCTGCGACGGACGCGCTGAAGAGGGAGCACCAGCGACGAGGAAGATGAGGAGGAGGCTCAGTGGCCCTGCCGCTCACCCCGGTCCCCTACACCTCTGTATTGTCAGGGGTCAGGGTACGGTAGTGTGGTATTATCCTTCCCGCAGTTGCAGATAAGAGTGGGGGGCGGCGGGGACGTCGGCAGTCTATGTGGCTCTGAAGAAACCCGCCGCAGGCGCCATTATACGACGAGCCCGCCGCAGGAGCCGACTTTTTTCGTTAGGCGATGCGGGTTTGTCGCGGGTGGATCGCGGGTGGGTTGCGGGTGTGTCGCGGGTGGGTCGCGGGGTGAGTCGCGGGTGGATCGCGGGTGGGTCGCGGGTGGATCGTGGGTGGGTCGCAGGCCCAGTCGCAGGTCGGGTCGCGGGTGGGACGACGACAACAAACAACAATCAACAAACAAGGCAAGAACAACAATAACACCAGTCATGTTCATATTGTTCGTCCTTACTTGCTCGCGTGCCATTCAACACGTATATATCATATATCCCAAACCCTCGGTACTCTCCCTCTTCCTCTTCAATGGTACCCCCCCCATGTTTCATATCTTCCGTGCCTGAAGCATGGGAAGAGAAGACAGATGAATGGGGGAGGGAGAAGCATGGAATGCGGGATTCGTAGGAGGGGGGCTAGGAGCAGAAAGCACGTGGCAGAACCAGACGGGGCCATCGGGCGGGTAGACCCCAGCGGGCGGGTCGGGAAGGCGGGCCCAGGCGGCCAGGTCGAACACGGGGATGGTTGAAGCGTGAATCTTGCATGAATCGCGAGGAACTTTCGCCCAATAGCGCGACTCGCAGCGAGAGCGCGATTCCTCAGTGTCGGGGCCGCGGCGTCTGACTACATTGCGGTTAAGTCCCACGCCAGCGCGCGATTCCTGCATGATTTGTGAGGATCTCCCATGCGAGAGCGCGGTGCGATAATGCTTTGTCAGGAAGTATCCGGCGGGAGCCGGTTTTGTTGTTTTAACTAGGGGGCCAGGGGCGCAGTTTAGTGACACTTCGTTTCCCCTGATAGAAAAAACAGGGTGCGCGCCCCGAGAAGGGGGCACTTCAATTGAACATTGGAATGGTTTCGGGAGGGGGTGATCATCACTAGCTGTTATGTTGTAGTGAGAACTCCGCAGCAACAACAATGATTTTAGTATTGTTCGCTCGTGCCTGCTCGCGTGCCATTCAACACGTATATCCCAAACCCTCGGCACCCACCTTCTTCGTCTTCCATCGTGCCCCCTTGGAGTTCTATCTTCCGTACCTGCTGCGCGTAATTGGTGCAGCCCTTGAGACTGGGGAAGACAGGGCGGATGGAATGGGGAGGCAGCAGATGGAACACGGGACTAGCAAGAGAGGGGGCTAGGAGCAGAAAGCGCGTGGCAGAATCAGACGGGTCCATCGGGCGGGTCGACCCTAACGGGCGGGCTGGGAAACAGAGCCCAAGCGCCCAGATCGAAAAGGCGTGTTGTTGACGCGTGAGTATTGCATGAATCGCGAGGAGAGCCCGAGCGAGAGCGCGATTCCCAAGTAGATCATAAGAAAAGGCCACTGCGAGAGCGTGATTCCTGAGTGTCGAAGGCGCGGCGTCCGAGTGAATTGCGAGAAGGCCCCACGCGAGAGCGGAATTCCTGTACAAATGGTGAGGAAGTCCCGCGCGAGAGCGCGATCCCGCAGACGCGATTTCATAGTGAATGATGCGGAAGTATCAGGCGGGAGCCGTTGTTGTTTTAGCTCGGGGGCCAGGGGCCCAGTTTGGTGACACCCATTCCCCCCTTGTAGAAGCTTTGGGTGCGAGCCCGGGAGGAGCATCTTAATTGAAACGTTCAATGCGCCGAGGATGGGGGATCAACAATCATCATCCTCTAGGAAAAGCCAACAACAGCAACAGTATCAGCAACAGCATCAGCAACAACAGCAGCAATCAGTTTAAGATTGTTCGGTATTGTCCGCTCGAGTGTCCGCCAACGTGTGTTTCCCAAGCTCTCGATACCCGCCCGCTTCGCCTTCGAGCTTGCCCATTTTGGGGGGTGGTTATTTCTTCCCTGCAGGCTGGGCCCCGGCAAGCGGCGGGGCGGCCGCGGACCGTCGGCCTGGCCAGCGGCAGCGCTGATCGGCGGCAGCCCGACCTCAAGGAGGACGGACAGGGGACCGACCACGACGACGACGACGACGACGACGACGACGGCGACGGCGACGGCGACGACGGCGACGGCGACGGCGACGGCGACGGCGACGGCGACGGCGACGGCGACGGCGACGGCGACGGCGACGACGGGCGAAAGCGAGAGCGTGAGCGAGAACGAGAGCGACAGCGGAACCACGAAGGACAGGAAGGGCGCCACGAAGGGCGTCAGCGGGGCCACGAGGGTCACGCGTATGGGGCCACGAAGGGTGCGAACGAGCGGGGGCCACGAAGAGCAGAAGATGCGGGACCACAGGGCAACGACGGGGCCGCTGAGGGCAGCAACGGGGCCACGTAGGACAGCGAGGGGGCCCCAAAGGGCGATAGCGGGGCCACGAAGAGCATGCGTTTGGGGCCACGACGGGTGCGAACGGGCGGAGGCCACGAAGGGCGTGCGCGCATTGTGCCGCACAGGGCAAAGACGGGGACACTGCTGGTAACAACGGGGCCACGAAGGGCAGCGAGGTGGCCGCGAAGGGCGATAGCGGGGCCACGAAGCGCATGCGTATGGGCCCACGACGGGCGCGAACAATCGGGGGCCACGAAGGACATGCACATATGAGGCCACGAAGGGCAGCGGGGGGACCGCCAAGGACTGCGACGGGGCCATGAAGGGCAGCGAGGGGGCCACGAAGGGCTACAACGGGGCCACGAAGGGCAGCGAGGGAGCCACGAAGGGCTGCAACGGGGCCACGAAGGGCAGCGAGGGGGCAACGAAGGGCTGCAACGGGGCCATGAAGGGCAGCGAGAGGGCCACGAAGGGCTGCAACGGGGCCACGAAGGGCAGCGAGGGGGCCACGAAGGGCTGCAACGGGGCCATGAAGGGCAGCGAGGGGGCCACGAAGGTTCGCAACGGGTCCACGAAGGGCAGCGAGGGGGCAACGAAGGGTTGCAACGGGGCCGCGAAGGCCAGCGAGGGGGGGCCACGAAGGCCAGCGAGGGGGCCACGAAAGGCAGCGAGGGGGCCACGAATGGTTGCAACGTGCCACAAAGGGCAGCGATATCCCGATTCATAAGTAAGCTGTGAGGAGGCAGTCCCAAGCGTGAGCGCGACCCCTGGATGCCTGAGTGTCGGGTGCGCGGCGCTGGAGAAAATAGGAGGGAGCTCCAACGCAGGAGCGCGATTCTTTAGTACATTGCAAGCGAGTCTCCAGCGAGAGCTCGACTCCAGAGCGCCGAGAGAGCCATCCTTCAATAAAGCGTAAGGAAGTCCGATGCGAGAGCGCGGCTCCTGAGTAACATGTGAGGGAATCTCAGTCGGGAGCGGGGGTCCTGGCTAAAGTGTAAGGAATTTTCAGGCGGGAGCCGTTGTTGTTGTAATCCGGGGCCGAACGACCCAGTTTGAGCCCCATGACTTTCCCTGATTAATTCAGGGTGCGACCCCCGGAGGAAGCACTTCAATTGAAAAACACAATGGTCACCAGAGGGGGATGAACACTACTTATTCTAAATGTGTGAGAGTTCAACAGCAACAGCACCAGCAACAACAGCAATACTAATTCTAATATTGTTCGCACTTGAGCGCGTGCCCGTCAATCAACGTGTGTTTCCCGAACCCTGGGTGCCCGCCTTCATCGTCCTCGATCGTGCCCCCTTGGGGTTCGGTCTGTATCCTTTTTACCTGCAGCGTGTATGTCGTGCAGCCCCTCAGGCAGGGGAAGAGATGACGTATGGAAAAAAGGAGAAGGGGGAGGGAGGAGGATCGAACACGAGAAAAACTAGCAGGAGGGGGGCTAGGAGCAGAACGCACGAGGCAAAATCAGAAGGGCAGATCGGGCGGGTAGACCCTCACGAGCGGGTCGGGACGGCGGGCCCAAGCGGCCAGGTTGAGCAGGTGGGTTGTTGAAGCGTGCGTCTTGCATGAGTCGCGACGAAGTCTTTAGCGACAGTGCGATTCCTGAATACACCGTAAGGAAATCCACAGCGAGAGCATGATTCCTGAGTGTCGAAATCGCGGCGCCTGAATACATTGCGAGAAGGTTTCAAGCGAGAGTGCGATTATTGTAAATTGTGAGTGCGTCCCGCGCGAGAGCGCGATTTGCTATTACATTGCGAGGGCGTATCAGGCGGGTGCTGGTGTTGCTGTAAGCCAGGGGCCATGGGCGCAGTTTGGTGACACTTCATTGTCCTTGGTAAAAAATGTGCGAGCTTCAGGAGAAGCACTTCTTTTGAAACATTTAATGGTTACCGAGCATGGGGGCTCAACAACAAATATTCTTCATAGTTGGGACCTCATCGGCAACAGCAGCAACACCAACACTTGATCATTGTAAGGCTGTTCGCTCCTATCTGTTTGCGTGCCACTATCCGCGTATATCCCAAAACCTCGGCGCCCGCCAACTTCGTCTTTGATCGTGACCCCTTGGGTGTATATTTCCGTACCTGTCACGTGCAATTCTCGCAGGCTCTGAAACAGGGGGACAGACGATGAATGGAAGGGGGAGGGAGGAACATGAGGGAGAGTAGCACGAACGGGAGCTAGGAACAGAAAACACGTGGCAGAACCAGACGGGCAGATCGGGCGGGCAAGCCCTAAAAGGCGGGTCGGAAAGGCGGGCCAAGGCTGCCAGGTCGAGCACGCGGGTTGCTCAAGCGTGCGTCGTGCGTGAATCGCGAGGAAGTCTCGCGCGATGACGCGATTTCCAAGTTCATCGTGAGAAAGGCCAAAGCGAGAGCGTAATTCCTGAGTGTCGAGGGCGTTGTGTCTGAATAAATTGCCAGCGCGGAAGCGCGATTCCAGCAAAATGTCTTAGGACGGCCTGCGCGAGAGCGCAATTTGATAAGAACTTGTGAGGCAGTATCAGGCGGGAGCCGTTGTTGTTGTACTTCGGGGGCGAGGGGGGCCGTTTGGTGACACCTCATTTTCCTTGAAAAAACCGGGTGCGAGCCCCAGAGGGGGGCTTTCCAATTGAACAACTAGAATTGTTACCGAAGGGGGGGTGAACAGCAATACTGTTTTTCCCAACTGAGAGTTCCGCAACAATATCATTCCGCACCGCGGAACCTCACTTGAGCAACGAGCCTAGGGACAGTGAGTGACCATTCGGCCCCCTCTCGCTCTGCTGGTAGCACCTCTGCCCCCCCTTCCCGCTATGAGGAGATGTACCTCCGCCAGCGTGCGAGGGTACCGCCGCCGCGCTGGCCGTGCGCCCGCCGCCGCGGGCGCGCGCGAGGCGCAGGGGTGGACCAGGGATCGCTGCGCGGCGCTGCGTCGTTGTCAGGAGGGCGCCTGCCCTCGCCCGCGTTCCAGGAGCGAGAACGGTGGGGTCTGGGTCCGGACGGCTTCTGTTTCTGAGTACGGTCGGACCGAAGCATTGGATCGAGGTCGGGTCGGGAGGCTGCCCTGATGTTCTTCGTGCTTGTTGCGTGTACCTGTGCATCCTGGTGGAGGGCACCTTCGAATATTATTCACTTTGGCCGGCAAGAGGTTTTCATGAATTGAAAGATGCTGTTCTGTCTTAGGCTTGATTGACATGCAAGTCAGAGTGAGGACGCCTTACATTGTACTCGGGTGCGTGGGTGAAGTGGGATCTCGTGGTGCAGATTCATGCTTTTGCTGCCCCTGCCCCGCGACCTGCCCTCCACCCCCCCCGCGACCCGCCCCGCGGCCCGCGGCCCGCTCGCGAACTTCGCGCCACCCACCCCTGACCCGCCCCGCGACACCCGACCCACCCGCGATTCATCCGCGACCCACGCCCGCGACCCGCGCCAGTGACCCGCCCACGCTGGATTGGAAGAGCGCCGTATGCTGCGGCGGGTTGGCTGTGTTGAAACGATCAGTCGGCGTCTGCGGCGGGGTTTTGCTACGTGGCTTTCGAGCCTTGCGATCCGCCGACGCTCCGCCCGCCCACCTCCCCGCGACACCCACAGCGTTTTGACCCAACATCGGCGCCTGCGGAGGGCTGGCTGCCTGCTTCAGAAGCATCAGCGGGAGCTCGACACTGACCTCCCGTCTTCCAGATCACCGTCCTCTCCTTTCCCTTCTCCTCTCCTAATCATTTTTTGTGGCGTCCGTCGTTTAGGGGCCAGGCTCGGGAAGCGGGGTTGTATGGCTGAGGGCTCTGCCGAAGTCTCGAGTCCACGGCCATCCTGTGCTTCACATGTTATCCCCAAAAGTTCGCTGGCGGCCGGACACCCGCACCAACACCAGACCCCCGACTTCTTGATCTTTTCTCACAACGATGGGCTCCCTCGAGGTTGGAAAGGGCGCGTATCTGTGGACCCTGAGAGGGGAGGGGGGTGTTCGAACCGGGGGGGGTTCCCCCCCTGAGATGCAATGGGGGTGGTTCGAACTGGCTTCCCCCCCAATGGAGGGGTTCTAACAAAGGAGGGGTTGCCGCCCCCCCCTAAGTTGCAGCGGAGGGTGTTCGAACCAGAGGGGGGGGGGGACGGTGAGCGCCCCAGCCGTTGGGCACCGACGACAAGGGGGGCACCCCCCTGCAACCGAAGAGAGGGAGCGCTGGCGCCGGCGCCAGCGCCTTCGGACGACGACGACGACGACGACGACGACGGCGACGACGGCGATGGCGACTGCGACGGCGACGGCGATGGCGACAGCGACGGCGACGGAGGCGGAGACGGCGGCGACTGCGACAGCGACGGCGACAACGACGACAACGCGCACAGGGCCCCCCCCCTAGATGGAGGGGGAGGCGGGGGTTCGAACCGGGGCGGGGCACTCATGCAACCGACGACGGCGAGCTGGCGCCAGCGCTGGCGACGTCGGGCAGCGACGACGACGACGACGACGAGAACGATGACGGCGACGACGACGACGACGGCGACGGCGACGGCGACTACGACGACGGCGACGGTGACGGCGACGGCGATAGCGGCGGCAACGGCGCCGGCGATGGCGACGGCGGCGATGGTGGCGGCGATGGCGACGACGACGGCGACCGACCAGCGACGACAACGACGACGCGCACGGGGAGAGGGGGAGGGGTGGCCGGTTCGGGCATCCCCCGCCTTGCAACTCGGGGAACCCCCCTCCCCCTTCGCTTCAAGGGGGTGCCCCCCTCCCCCCCCAAGTTTGATTCCACCCCTTTTGAATGGGGCCCCCCCCCGCCGCCAGTTCGAAATCGGAGGTTGAGACCTGTTTCCCTCGGCCCGCTTCTCATCCTGAATCGTTCGTTCACGGTCCCAGGGCCCGGCCGGGCTCCCCAGAACTCAAAAATATGTCAAAAAGTTCCCGTCGTAACCGATTCATGTCGCGAGGGGTCTGGGCCTCGTCTCCTCCCTCTTCATCCCGAGCTCGTCGCCCCAGCGCCTCCCGCCCAGGGGCCAGCCCGCTACGTCCCGAAAAATTTTCGGCACCAGCAGTACGTGGAGTCCATCCGCACGGGCGAGTACCTAGGTCCCGCTGGGGATCGAGGTTCGCGGTTCGCGGGTCGAGGAGATTTCTGGGCGTCTTGGCCCCCCTGGAGCGTCCTCGTCGCCGCGGCCCGGCCCGCTTTGAAGTTCTGGCCAGAGCGCACCCCGGGACATGTCTGGGGTCCGTTTGGGGGCGCCAGGCCCCGGTCTCCGAAGGATCCTTTGCTTCACCCCCGGGGCGTCTCGTCCATTTCGGTCTCTTGTGGGCCGTCCTGGGCACCTTGGGCATGTGCGGTCCAGGGGTGGGAGATTTGCCCCTTGGGGAGGTGGTCTGGAGCTGTGCGGGCCGCGGATTGAATGGTATCCAGCGCATCGCCGGGTGCCCGGAGAGCGCGTGCCGAGGAGGCCAGCGGCGCGCGAGAGTCGGCCTGGCTCGGAAGGGGCGGCCTTCCAGGCTCTCTAGAGGCGTTGGGTGCACGGGGTCTGAAGGCTTCCTCCTCTTCCTCCTCTCCTCTCCTCTCCTCTCCTCTCCTCTCCTCTCCTCTCCTCTTCCTTCTCCTCTTCTCTCCTGTCCTCTCCTCTTCTCTCCTCCTCATCCTCCTCCTCCTCCTCCTCCCCCTCCTCCTCCTCCTCCTCCTCCTCCTCCTCCTCCTCCTCCATTCCTGTTCCTTATGAAAAACTTCTCCCTGTCGCACCCCGAGGACAGTTGTTAGCGCGGACCGGGCGTTCCGCTTCAGATTTCCTCAACATTCATGACCCTGAAATTTAAAAATGACAACAGATTCACAGATGGAGGGCGGGTCGTTTTCAAAATGTGGCTTTCGCGTTAGCGCCGCGCACATGCGTAGAATTGCAAAAGTTTCACGGATTGAGGGCGACTGGTTTTCAATCGTGTGGCTCTCGCGTTAGCGCCGCGCACATCCGTTTTAAACTTTTTGTAGGAGTTTCACGGGTTCCAATGGTCAACGTACTAAAGATGTTGTTTTGGAAGGATTCGATATTATGAGGATGCAACAGTTAAATTGATTCGTGGTGTTGCAGCCCCAGGAATAGCGTTCTGGCACGATTCCGGATCGTCAAGACGCAACACTCAAATTGATCCATGGCCTTGAAGTCCCGAGAACAATGTTCTGGCATGCTTCAGGATATCCAAACGGATGTTTTCCAACGATGCAGTTCCCTCAGTGGATGTGAGCCGTTGTTGGGGCCTATGATGCGGGAGCTTGGGCGGAGGGTTTATTACAACATCGTTGATGACTCTTGGGTTTGCACTGGTCCTCCTCCTCCTCCTCCGTAGCCATTTCGGCCTTAGGGGCCTGTTCCTTAACTTCCAACCTCGGGCTCAAGGTCTGGCCAGGAGTCCAGCGCCGCCCCGTCCCGAGGTGAGATCGACCCAGCTTGGGGTCATCCTCGGCGCGCCTGATTGTCCGATCAGATGCCAACATACTTAGTCCGCCCGACGTGCCGGGGCTACTCATGGATTTGGCAGTCCAACCCTCGTGAATCGTGCAAGCACTGCTCCACGCCTTTCCCGGGACGCGGACGTGGTTCCAATTTGCATGACGATGCGTCTCGCCGTGGACGGTGCCACCGGGCTACGTCCCGTTCCGGTAAGGTTGCACCGTAGTAGGAAGCAACAAATGTCGGGTTCACCGATGAGGATGCAATTCTTTGCGCCTCTTTATCGGATTTGATCGCTTCGACCGAACGTCATCTCCGTGACTTTCATATGATATCTAATCGTACTGATGGAGCTGGTACCCATGACGACTTTATGCAGAACGCTAAATCTCGTCTCGATGCTCATCGTTCCGCTAAGTCTGGGCTGTTGCCTCCACCGGTCTTGTCTGATAGCGCGGCTCAGACACTTTTTTTGGAGCAGTTCAAACTTGACAAAGTTGAAAAGGTTATCCAGGACACCATTGTTGTCAGTGGCGAGGCTCAGGCCAAGGCTAACGACTTCGACGGGAGGATCCAGAAGCTCAACATGAAGCGGGACACCCTTGAGCTGGACCTGGAGGATTGGGAGGCGAAACAGGAGGAGCTTCGTAAGGGCTACCCTTTGTCTTCCCCGTCTAATTCGGACCTTGACCTTGCCTGACACCGCCTCCGACTGGGTAGAGCAAATGGGGACGAGGAGGAAGATCCAGAGTTGGTTGCCGCGCTCGTATTTTTGGAGGGGCGCCTCAAGGATGCGCCACCTCCCCAGGACCCGGGTGGACCCTGGCAGGTCCCTGGAAAGGGGGCGTGGGGGAAGGGCAACGGTACAGGTCGCACTCGTGCTCGCGAGCCTCGTGATGCTGTTGCTGCTCCTCGTGACGCTGCGCACGATCGGCTCCAGATCGTAAGAATCGCTTTGGACCTTTCAACATGGAGGATGACATGGAAGAGGAACAGGAAGATGCGGTAGCCAATGGACTCCACACCCTATCCGAGACTGAAATGGACATTGCCGCGTGAGAGCGAAATCGTCGTCGCCGTGTGCAAGGCTCGGCTTATGCAGTAAATTCTGGAGCCGTCTCGCCGGCTGGGGGGTCCGGGGGGTAGCCCTCACAGGCGCCTTAGTGGCAGTTCCCGTCGCAGGAGGAATACCTATACGTAAGGAGTGGTTGTAGACGACGACCAGCACCATTACCTGTTCTCATTGTCTTGGTTTGGCAGAGTCTATGGAATCCGATGTCTCGGAAGGTGGAGGTGGGGGAGCTACCCGTGACAGTCTGTGCCCAGGAGGCCCTTGTGAAGGAAGAGGCAGTGTGTCTGCTGTCCCCCGTCGGCGCCAACGTCGTCATCGGTGTCGGCGGCGGCCTCGCTCTTGGTTTATAGCTAGTGCAAATGTTACCACATTTCGAGGCCCGAGAACCATCACGTCACTAAATTTGGGCCCCACGGCCCACTGAGGGCCCAGGGGCCCCAGATTAGTGAAGTGATGTGTTTTCGCATGCAAGGACCCCGAAATTCATCACTTCACTAAACCGAGCTCAGGACGAAAATCAGGGGCCGAATTGCTGCTGTGATGCAACACAGGTCTCGTACCGATGGTCCCGTGCACGGGAGCTGCTGAGGTCGACGTCCTATCATGTTTATTTGGTGCAGGAGTTGGTGACAAGCGAGGCGGCTGCAGATGCCGCCCTGTCAGACGCCACATCTTGGGGCGACCGCTCCATCCTGAAACCCTCAGTCGCCACCAATTGAGAGGGCTGTCGGCGGGAGTAGGGGTGGTGTCCTCTTGGGTCTATGGCATGCGGCCTTACAGCTCGGAGTGGAGCAATTGCCGCCGTTAGAGCGGGTTGTTTGTGCTACATGGCATGGAGTGGTGCCGTTGAGTGCCCCATTATTTTGTTTTTAAATGTGCACAGGAAGAGATGAGGAAACGACGGCCAAGAACGCGCAGCGTCAGCTACACTTTGCTGTCGTGTTACGCGCCCTGGCTTTTCCTTTCGTGGAGGGCGGCGATTAGCTGATGTCGCCGGCGGAGTTAGCAGCATCGAGATGGCTTGAATTTGCCCATGGATGTGTCATCGCACCCCCAGCCGACAAACATCTCTGGAGTGGGCCATTCATGTAATGATTATGTTGTCGTCCGCCAGCTTCGCGCAGAGGATGCAACGCGCGCGGCCCGCCCGAGTGCAGCGATCTCGAAACACGAGCCGGTTGCATTGACTCTGTCAGGGTCTTTATGGAAGCGCATGATACATATGATTCGTCGACCACCACGGATCCCAAAACATTTCCCAGTGGGTTTGATCCTGAAGTGCTTGTTTCTTGGGAAAGGCTCCCTGCAATTAGTATTGTTTTCGCAGGTAGTTATGTTAGCAGATGCGGCCTCCCGATGGTTGAAGTTGCCCTCGCACGAGCTGCTCTTAAGGCATCGCGTGGCTCCGGTTTTGTCTGAGACGTGGGTCGCAGACGTGCCGTTGATCCAGCGTTGTAGGGGCCATCCCCTAACGTCCTTCGCAGGGCGCGCACGGGGGTATTTAGCTGTGAGGTTGCGCCTTACCGGGCCCGGCGTCATCGTGCACATGCATATCAGCGCGCGTGCAAGGCGCGGCGTTATCGACCGAATCCTAGGGGGGGTCCTGCCCACCAGAGTGGGACTGGTGGCGCAAGCAAGTCCGTTACCTCCCCGCCCCCCCCCCTGAACGCGCCATCCGCCCCCTGGCCGCCCAGCTAGGCGAAATGGCACTGCGTGCCGAAACGTCCTCATCGAAGGCGCGGCATCAGCAGTGGCGTGATTGGGTGCTCGCCGAAATTGCCGAGGGTTCAGTTGCTGCGCGTAGGCTTACCCGTGGCAAGTTCCCCAGCCAGCTGTTCGATGCTGACCCTGACCTTGACGCTGCCGCCCCAGTCGGGCCCCCTTTTCGTCATCATTTTCTTTTCCAGAAGAATTTGCGCCATTATATTTGGGGAGTGAGCAACGATTATCGACGGTGGGTTTTCCCGCAGCCGACGCTTGACCATCTAAGATCCTTGTCTTTCCCTGAGCCTGAACAGTTGCGTCGCGCGGCCGAAAAGTGCAGCTCCAGAACCGCCGTTGGGCGCGGCCACCTATGCCCGCGACATCTTGGGCAGTTGTCTGATGCAGCATTGCAGTTTTTGGTGTCCCTCTGCAGGGCAATGCCCAGGGCAATGCCCCCATTGGGATCTGCCCCCCCCCCCCCCCCCCTCCCGCGCTCTCACAAATTATTGCGCCCCTCGTTCCCAAAACTCGCCCAGGGGGCTGGCCGGCGCCAGTCCTCTCCGCGTCAGCGCGGGCGCGCGCCAGGCGGTTCAGGCGCGCTTGGGGGATTCGGGGGGCCCGGGAACATGGCGGGCCTTAACTATTCGGTGTCTCTCGCAAGTCTTCCACCCAGTGCCTGTGGAGACAAGGTGCCCTGACTGAGCTGGCTCACGCCCGTGGATGGGCATCTCGCAGCTTACTGTTGGGCATCATCGAAGCGTTTGGGCGAGCGTTGAACCATATCCTATATCCTCCATATCGAGCGTTTGAAGTTTGAACTTAAATGATCGAACGTTTGAACTTGAATGTATTGCACCGGGCGTTGAAGCTGCACTTCAACCCCATATTGCTTCCTTTTTTCGGTTGCCCTGTATAGGGGGCCCGGGATGGCCCCTGTGCGCGATATCCCTTGACGGCCTGTCGTCGTCGCAGGCTGTGGGTTTCGGGATGTTTGTGCAAGGGCTATGTTTATTCCTGATTTGGATATTCAGGCAAGTTTGTATCGTTGCGCATGGTTTGGGTTTGTAATTGACGATGTGCACTTGAATGTCATTTGAGGTCTGAAGTTTGCATTGCGTCATGTTCCGAAGGCTGCTACAGATCTCGCTCATGCTGTATTCGCGCCCAGCCGACCTGTTTCCATGGAGCCCAGGAAGTTGTTCCGACTTGTTACAGACCCTGATTTGGCGAAGGAGGTCATGGCCCGGCCAGGCGCCTGTCCTGGCCCGCGCATCGACGCCACGTTCTGCCCGGTATGTAGGTGACTTTACTCTTCGTCCTGGAAGTGGCGCAGGCCTACAAGTGCGCAAAGATCGATTGAAAGAGACTGTCAAGCGCGCCGAATATCTGCTTAGACTTCGGAAGGCTGGTGGCCGAGTTCAGCCTGTGCTGAATCCTGGGCTCAAGGCCCCCGCAATGTTCGGGAATTCTGTTGCGCTTTCATCGGCGCAGCATACTTGTGGGGCGAAGCGGCGCTACCACGCTGCACTTGGCGCACGTGCGCGCAGGTTGGTCACCGTGGATTTTGCAATTGATCGCCCGCTTCATCCTGCCGCTCCTGCCCGCGCGACGGACATGACCAAGTGGGCAGCGCCGAGGCGGGAAGCAGTTCTGCCAGCGCCCATGCTCGATGAAGTTCTGCTGCGGGCGAGCCAGAATGTCAGTTCCGACGCGCCTTGGACTGATCTTCGTGGCCCTGCGTCCGCAGTCGTTACCACTGCTCTGCGGCTCGCGTGGGCTCTGGAGCCCCCATGCTTCTTGGAAGACGCTATCGCTATCTGTGCACAATCTCGACACTTCGCTGATCCCCCCGCGGGACTTGGAAGGTTCTCGCGGCGCGAGATGCGGAGGCCTGGGCATGGAAACAAGCGACCCCCCAACACCCCTTCCTGATGCATCTTGCCGGTCCGCCCTACTTAACCCCTTTGAAGACCCTCCTCCCGAAGGAGTCGCCAAGTTTTACTGCGGCCCGAGAAGCCGCCTTGAAGGCCATTCTCGCAGGGGCATTGCATCTCCCCCTTTCTGGGCAGTTTATGCGGTCATGTTGCCGATCATCCTACCCGCGCTCTCTCGCGTATGTTATGAGATTGCTATGGGGCTCTTTCATGCCGGCAGTTGTTTGGGCCCTCTTCCGGCATTCTTCGAGCGCGCGAGGGCCACCCTGGTGATCCTGCATGGCGCGCAGCCCTCGTGCCTGATTCGGAGCGCCTGTTCCCGGCACCACTGTTGGAGGTTGAATGCGTCTGGCGACTCGTTCGCCCTCAGGGTCAGGTCTTATTTCCTCCAGTCTTTGGACGGGCGTGGCATCTATGGACCTTCGACCTTGACGCTGCGATGTGGCTTTGCTTTTGCAGCCGTGGACCGATGTGGCAGGCCTCGCACTATAGTTTATGGTCCCTACCCCAGCATGGCGCAATATGTTCCTGCATCCGTGGCCTTGGCGTTCCTTGTCTTTCTTTTGCACGCTGCTCCAGACGACGGGGGCCAGTCCCATTATCATGAAGATTGCCAGTGGGTCGCGGATACCTTTGCCTTCCCGCGTCTGGCATTCACCGGAGGTTGGTGCATGCGCGCCGACGTATGGGCACGCATACACGACGCAGCCGCATACATAGGGTATCACAACATCAGAGTCAGGGGGCCGAATGGTCATTCATTGTCCCTGCGTGCGTGGCTGAAGTGGGGATCCGTGGTGAGGATTATGCATGTTGCGTTGTTGTTTGTTTCTTGTCGTCGTCCCACCCTCGACCCAACCCCGCGACCCACCCCGCGATCCACCCCGCAACTCACCCCGCGACCCACCCCGCGACCCACCCGCGACGCAACCCGCGACCAACCCGCGACCCACCCCGCGACCCACCCGCGACCCACCCGCGACCCACCCGCGACCCACCCCGCGACCCGCCTGCGACCCGCCCCGCGACCCATCCGCGATCCACCCGCGACCCGCCCGCGACCCGCGCGCGACCCGCCCGCGACCCGCCCCGCGACCCGCCCGCGACCCACCCGCGATCCACCCGGGACCCACCCGCGACCCAACAGCGACCCACCCGCGACCCACCCGCTACCCAGGCGCGAGCCATTTTCGACCCACCCGCGATCTACCCACATTGGTTTAACGAATAAATCGGCGTTTGCGGCGGGCTCGTTGAATAATTTGTGAAACTTTGGCGCCTGCGGCGGGTTTCTCCAGAGTCTCGCAGACTGCCAACGTCCCCACCGCTCCCTTACTCTTATCCGGGCCTTATAGATGAACAGTCCAGTGTTCGACTTGACCGTTCTCGAAAGGTGGGGAGCTGGCTTGGGGAATATATAGGCTTTGCGGCAGCTGGTGCGTACTCTATGCTACCCAAGTCCGACATCTCGCGGAGGCGCCTCGCTAGTCCGCTCCCAGGATGCGACCCAGGGATAAATGCCCCTTTGGGGACTCTGGCAGCGCCGATGCTTGAAACAGTCACTGCTGTGGAGCACCTTGCGGGAATATACACTGTTCATTTCTAAATCAACGAAATTCTTGACGTTTCGCGCATCCCCATCAGCCCGTAGCCGTTTTGGCTCAAGAGGCGACCGCCCGCGAGCCCGGCCGCACTTCGCCGGGGGGAGCGCGCCCGCGAGCCCAGCCACCCTCCGCGGGGCGGGTGGGGGGCCCGCCGAGCACGCAGGGATGGCCGTGGCCGCGGGCCTGTAGGCCCTGGCTCACGCCACCCTGGCAGCTTCTACAGTCACAGCGGTCGCTTACGCTTTGCATTCAAACTTAGCACCCTGCAGACCCTGGCAGTCGGTCACCCTGGCAGTCAGCACTTGCAGCCGTTGCACGATAGCACCGCGGGGCAGTGTCGCAGCCCCGCCTCCACTCCGGCGACTTCCTGGTCCCGTTATGAGTGCAGGTGCTCGGCCTGCTTCTGTTTGGCTAGTTAGTACCTCGCGCGGCCCGCCTGGACTTTGACACGACGCCGTTGCGCTCTCGCTCGCGGCTGTTGACAAACAAGTATCCCCACCAGCCCATCCAGAAACGATCGGCAGGGAAGTTGGTGAATCAGGGGCAGCAGGACGCATGCAGTCGCGTAGCCGCCTTCGGGGAAACAAGGATCACACATAGCTTCCCGCATGGAAGTTTAAGATGGGAGCCGCCGCAAGCTACGATGTTATTTCGATGAGGGTGAGGGGTGTTTCGAAGACTCGTAATGGCTGTTGCACTTATTTGTATCTTAAACTCGCGTGCGTTTCGAAACTTGGAGCCATATTGGGGCCCTTTTGGGGTTCTCTTGGGGCCCTCTTGGGGCCCTCCTGGAGCTCTTTCTTAGGGCTCTCTTGAGGTCCTCTTAGGGACTTCTTTGGGCCCTCTGTCGGCTCTTTGGGAGCGTTTTGGGCCCCTCTTGGGGCTCTTTTGGGGGGTCTGGGGGCCTTCTTGGGGCTGTTTTGGGATGCCTGAAGGGCCTCTTGGGGCCGTCCTGATCCTTTCGCTTAACAAAAAAGGAGGGTCCTTAATTCAGATTTCCCCCGTCCCATCGGCGGCTCAACAGTGCTGTCCTGGGGCCCTCTTGGCCCGCTCTTGGAGCGCTCTTGAGGCCGTCTTGGGGCCCTTTTGGGCCCCCTTTGGAGCTGTTTTGGACCGTCGCGGGGCCATCTTGAAACCTGAAGAGCCCATCGGAGGCGAAAAAGCGAGAAGGCAAACCACATTGGTTTTCTTTTTGGTGTTTGAAGGAGTTCGGCCTCTTGGGGGGGTCCTCGGAAGCCTCGGACAGCACTTGGAACCGTCTTGGGGCCGTCTTGAGGCCTCTTGGACGCGTGCCGGATGTTATGTTGACCCATATGCCGCTATCTTGGGCCATCTTGGAGGCCATCTTGCGCTCTTTGAGACCCTCTTGGAGCCATATTGGGCCATTTTGGGCGCTGCCATGGATCGCCCCCCCCCCGTCCAAGCGCATGGGGGGGTTAACCTCCCAGGGAAAGGAAGGAGCTTGGGAAACGGAAGCGCCTTAGACTACCTGCGCCCAGAGGGCTGGTGGGATTTTTTGTTGATTTCTTGGGGGGGGGGGCGGCAAGATCCTTTCATTCTAGTTGTTTTATCTTGGGGCTCTTCCTGGCCGCTAGGGGGCCAGGAACAAACCCACCAGCCCTGGGCACAGGTTGTCTAGGGCGTTTCCTTTTCCAACCTCCTTCGTTTCCCTGCTTGGGAGGTTTACCTCCCCCCCCTCCATGCGTTTGGACAGGGGGGGGGCGCGCCATGGCAGCGTCCAAGATGGCCCAATATGGCCCCAAGAGGGCCTCAGAGGCGCAAGATGGCCTCCAATATGGCCCAATCTAGCGTCATATGGGTCAATATGGCCTCCGAAACACGTCCAAAAAAGTTCTCAAGACGGCCCCAAGGCGGTTCCAAGTGCTGTCCGAGGCCTCCGAGGGCCCCCCCCAAGAGGCCAAACTCTGTCAACAACCTCAGGCAACAAATGTCGTTTGCCTTCGCGGTTTTTCACCTCCGATGGGTTTCAATATGCCCCTCAGGCGGCCCAAGATAGCTCCAAGGAGGGTCCAAAAGGGTCCCATGACGGCCACAAGAGCGCTCCAAGAGCGGGCCAAGAGGGCCCCAGGACAGCACTTTTGAGCCTCTAAAGGGGGGGGTCCGGATTAAGGGCCCCCCTTCTTATTTTAGCGAGCGAAGGGTCCAAAACGGCCCCAAGAGGCCCCTCAGGCATCCCCGGGGAAAAAAAACAGAGAGGCGTCCCTGACCCCCCAAAGAGCCCCAAGAGGGTCCCAACACGCCCCAAAAGAGCCCCAAGAGGGCTCCAAGAAGGCCCTAAGAGGACCTCAAGAGAGCCCCAAGAAAGAGCTCCAGGAGGGCCCCAAGAGAACCCCAAGAGAGCCCCAAGATGGCTCCAAGTTTCGAAACGCAAGCGAGTTTAAGATACAAATCAGTGAAACAGCAATTACGAGTCATCGAAACACCCCTCGCCCCCCTCATCGAAGCACCACCGTAGCTTGCACTGATTTCCATATTAAGCTTCAATGCGGGAAGCTATGTGTGATCCTTGTTTTCCCGAAAACGGTTGCGCGACTGCATGCGTCCTGCCGCCCCTGATTCACCAACTCCCTTGCTGATCGTTTCTGGATGGGCTGGTGGAATTAGAAACGAGCGCAGTTAGAAATGAGCACATTTTGAAATGAGCACGATTAGAAATGAACGACGTGTACACGAGGGATTTCATCTGCCCCTCCTCGCCCTTTGGCGGAGCATGTCTGGGCTACGCTGTTTTTTCCAGGACCCCTGGCCGCAGCGCACTTGCCTGAGGCGCAACCGCCTGCTGCGAGGGTACAGTTGGCGTGGCCAATCCAGAAATCCTCCTCCTCCTCCTCCTCCTCCTCCTCCTCCTCGTCCTCGTCGTCCTCCTCCTCCTCCTCCTCCTTCTCCTCCTCCTCCTCCTCCTCCTCCTCCTCCTCCTCCTCCTCCTCCTCCTCCTCCTCCTCCTCCTCTTCCTCCTCCTCCTCCTCCTCCCCCCAGGGGCCCTTCATTCCGGCAGGGGTACGGCAGGTTCGGGTCGCGGCAGGGTTCGGGTCGCGCCGTCGCGGCAGCGACCCCGCCGTGGGCATTCAGGAGTGAACGCCGCCACGGGCCCAGAAACGGCCAACATGGAACGATCTGGCGATCGAAAGGCCGCCGGTCGTTGAAGACGCCGGGGTCGTCACGACACGAACTTGCCGTAGGCGGGGTCGGTGGACCGCGCCGCATTGCCGATTGGGCGCAATCTGGAGTCCGTTCGTCTCCATCCCGACGTCGCCGATGCGTCACCGATGCATCGGCGATGCAGTGCGACCCTCCGGCCCCATCTGCTCTGGCCCCGTTTGGGAGGCCTCCCCAGGGTTTTACAGGACCGCCCCGAGCGCTGAGGTCAGGGTAGCACGGTCGGGTGGCCTCGTAAGTTGCAGATCCCGTGATTCCCGCTTTCCCTGACATGCACGGAAGCACGCTCGGGCACGCTGCCATATGAAACGCTTGGCGCTTCGCTCGTCCACCCACAAACCCATCTGTAGACGATTCCGAGGTGAGTAGTATAGTCCCGAGGAGGGAGGTGGAGGAGCACTGACGAAAAGAAGAGGTGAGACCCCATGACACCAAATGAGGCATTAGCTCAAGCAGGCGCCCGAGTTTGGGCCTCCCTGGAGCTTCTCGAATGACTTTTCGGGGATCTCGGCCTTCTTGGAGCCATCCTCGAGGACATCACGAGAGGGGGGACCCTGGATTTCCCGACTCTTTGCCCCTTGGTGCCCTCTTGAGGCTCTCGCGGAGTGATATTGGGAGTCTCAGGGGTCCTCTTGGGTCCCTGTAGGGTCTCATCTCGATTCCTGTGCTTTTAGAAATTGTTTGCGAATCTGGCGCATCGTTGCGAGGCCACGGGGGCGACACATCTGGGCCGTCTTGGAGTCTTCTTGCGTCACCTGGCAGGTCAGTATGCACGAGGCCATCTGAGGGATCTGGAGCCGTCGCGCGCCATCTTGTAGGTAATGTGGGACTGTCGATGGTCATCTTGGAGTCATCGCGAGCCGCCTTAGAGACTCCGACTGGTCGCGGCGTCCCCAGTTCAGAACCCCTTGGGAGGGGATAGGCCCAGGCCTCCCGAATTGGGTCCGACTAGATGGGGTCGGAGAAGCGCAAGCCCGAGCTTCTGCACGTCGACGTTGCCGACGCATCGCCGACGTCACCGATTCATCGCCGATGTTTTGGCGATGCGGCACTCTTCTCCGACTTCATCTGCGTAGACCCTATTTTGAAGGCCTCTTGGGAAGGGTAACTCTTCCCCGAAGGGGAAGAGGGGAAGAAGTTGACACCCAACTACCTGACACCCTAAACAACATTCCAGCAGGGTTGGCGGGATTGGTTTGCTGTTTGCTCCAGGTCTAGCTTCTCGCTTGATATGTTGCGTGGTGGTGGGGGGGGGGGCGTTTGATACCAGACATGGTCACACACTCTGTTTGATGATCTAATTTGGTTGTTGGATGTTATGTTTGGTGTCCATCGTTCGGTCCGTGGGTGGCGTGTCGGTCGTCGTTCAGTGTGCCTGCTGTCTTGTTCGAGGTTTTAGTAAGTGCCTGGCCGTGATGAGATGATGTGAGATATCACACATCCCAGGTCGCATGATAGCTGAACGATCGTGCGAGCACCCAGGAGATTCGTCCAAGGTAGGGAGACGGAGACGGAAGGGAAGGAACCGGATGGTGGTCAGCCCGGATTTCTCGGCCAGAGGTCCTGATTGGCCGTACAACTTCCTCCCCAAGACGTTCTGGAGCCAGAGACGTCCCTCCCACAGCGCGGGCTGACGACGCGATCGCCGCTCCAAATCGCCACGAGTCGTGGTCGCGCGTGTCCCCCTCCCCTCCCTGTCCTACTACACTTCCCTGCTTCTGTAGGTTTCGTAGGTTTCGCACCGAGGCCTAGCACGAGCAAGCTCAAACTCGATCCGAAAGGGGTGGAGGAAGGGCGCTCGGAAACGACGCCTCGGAGG
Source organism: Prorocentrum cordatum (assembly GCA_963575745.1). Taxonomy (NCBI): domain Eukaryota; class Dinophyceae; order Prorocentrales; family Prorocentraceae; genus Prorocentrum; species Prorocentrum cordatum. The sequence goes on from CAUYUJ010020837.1 coordinate 953,489, forward strand.
CGTTGGGGGCGTGCCTATTCTCCCACGCCTCGCTGCTGGCCTTCCTCCGCCAGCCCGCAGCCGTAGGCGTCGAGCAGTCGGGCGCACTCTCTCTCTCTGGGACGCCCCCTGCCCGCACCTCCCTCTCTAGTGCTGTTCCCACCCCCCCACACACATACGTGGGGTGCCCTGAGACGGGCAAGGCCTTTGGGGCGGTCAATCCGCACCCCGCTGGGGGGAAGCAGGGGAGGGGTTGGGCTGGAGGTGGAGGTGAAAGAAAAGGATGGGGGGGGCGCAGCGGTAGCAGACAACTCCTGCTGGAGATAACCTCTGGCCCGCGTGGCATCGGACGAAATTCCCCACTAGCTCGACATCTCCGACGGGTCTAGTCTAACAGCTATTGAAAGATGCAACCATTCCTGTTGCCTTTGTGAGTGAGAAGGGCTGCCGCGAGATATGTCCCCGCCTCGCATTCTTGTCATGGCTCCTCTCACGCATGCAACGCCGTGAATCCTCTAGCAACGTGGTGCGTTCAGCGACCCTATCCAGGCTTCGCGGCGTTGCTTGGATGGATCTAGACACTCCAACAAACTCGCGCGCGCTGTCGTTTGCGTGGTCCTGAAAAGCCTTGCGATCTCATCCCCAAGGTGTGCACCGCGAGCGTGGCTCGGCGACCTGAGCGCCCAATGCAGGGGCAGCCGCGACAAACTCCCAGACTCCTTGTTTCTGCTACTCACAACGCATTGCTGGAGCCCAAAAACAAGACCTGGCTATGGCAACAAACCGTTCGTTTTCACCAGCTGTCCGAGGTTGACCAATATCGTCACCGACAAGATTCTCGCGCTGCAGATGCCCATCCGCAACGCAGAGACGCGGGCGTTGCCTTTGACCGTGGAGATCTTCTAGAAAGTTCGGACGCATCACCCAGAAGTTGAAGCCCCTCGCTATCGGAAGAGAGAAGCAGCTCAGCAGCCAAGGCCCCGTCGCCCCGACCACGTGCCATCAAAGCGTCCATGGTGCTTCCCTGTCCGAGATCTTGAAGACCAGGCAGCAGTGCGCCACGGCGCTCAGGAGACATGTCCAGGGCTATGCTCGACGACCATGCTCGACCTCGAAGGCGACGACCCTGGGCTCACCATCCCCACGCTACAGGTGCAATCGTGGTCCGATTTGTGGGTTAACTGGCCTGATATGCGATGCGGAATTGGCATGAGGTGGCCCGAGATTAGGCAGGAGATTTCAGGCGAGACGCAAATCGTTCTACAGATTAATGAATTTCGCGGCGCTCAGCTTGTTCGAGGATGTCTCGAGGGAAACGCTTGTTTTTGTTAAACGCGATGTCGCGAAGATCTTATTATTGCGAGGATGTCCCAGGCGAAATCGCTATTTGGAGGGACTGTTCTTGACATGAGCGGGAAGCGCGTGAAAGCGACGAGGTTTGCAAGAACGTGCAACACCATCACGAGGCAATGCGATCGCATCTCGGCGTTGTCCGGTTCCAGACCCCAATGTCCCCATCCAGGTTCCCCTATGTCAGTTCGAGTTGACTTCCCGCTCGAGTTGAGAAGAGGCGCGCCTCCCACTGGCGCATCTCGGCACTATCCGTCTCCGTCTCCAGGCCCCCAATCTTACCACTCGAATTCCCTAGTGCCAGGTCGAGTTGATTCCCCGCGCGAGTTCAGACGTGGCGCACCCCCCGCTGGCACTTCTCGCTCCTCGACATCCTTGGCAGCAGGGGCGCGGAGCAATCGGCAGCACGATTCCCACGCCATGGGAATGCGGATGGGGCCGCCCCACAGCGGACACTTGGGCAGACGCGGAAGGCAGCGTGCGGATGTTTGCAGGCCCTGAGCAAGCATGCGGCCCAATCATTTTGACCGACATGCTCATGCAGGACGTTCAGCTCATCCTGCGGGGGCAGGCGGCGAAACGTAACGACGGGACAGGCTGCCAACGCAGTGTGGGCAACGCAGGCTTACAGCGGCGACTTAGATCCCTCATCAACCAGGGTCGCCACAACGAACGCGGGGCTGGGCGTTGCTCGCAGCAGCATGCGCGGGCACTTGGACAGGCAACGTCGGTGGCCGCGGGGAAGACTGCCGCCGCGGACACGAGATGGACGATTACCATTGGACTTGGGGCCAGTGCCAAGCTAGAGAGCCCAAGCCCGCCTGTGAGAAATCCGAGTACTTGCTACGACGTGTTGACGATCAGAAAGATTCCACGCCGCGCTTCTGGCTTAGGGGCATCGCGCCGAGAAAATGGATATGGCCCGAACCCTGCGACACCGCCGACTGCGAGACCGACGTGGGCGAGCACATTGGCCCGCGCAGAATTTGCTCGCCGAGCCTGGGCCCGCTTTGCATTTGCGGCGACGGCAGTGGAGGAAATGGCTCGGGACACATGTATGAGGTGTGGTTGGCCCAGGGACAGGCTGGGAGTCGATCGACACGGCGAATGCATTCTGCGCGCCGGCGAACGCGAACCCTTCCCAGGACCCCGTCAGGAGCGGAGATCTGGGCTGTCTACAGCGGCTCGAAAGGCGCACCGGGACGATTGCAACATTTGACTGACTCGGGCACGCTGGCCGCAGGCTGGAGAAGAAAACGTTTAATTTGGCCTGCCAGCAAGCGCGCGAACTCTGATTTGTTGAGGTTGAGCAGCGTTCAGTTGGAGAGCAGGTCGGGCACGGTGAGAATCCTGCAAGCCGATGGCTATTTCTCAAGCGAGGAAGCGCTGCGACGAGGATTGTCCAAGCACGCTTTGCTTGGAAACTCGATTGCTGATGTCGCTGCGGAGCAAGCGGCAGCGGACCATGGCGTACCCCAGTCGCAGTTGGATTGCTACGACTAGATTCAAGCAGCAGCAGCGTTTTGCCGTGATCGGATGGGCCAGGCCACGGGAGACGCGTTCGATAAAACCATTCGAACGTGCATGCATCTCGTCGACAGCACCGGGCGGACGGGAAAGCGGAGGCAGCGGCATCGGCGCCGCAGCTCACACCCATTCCCGACCTGGCCATGCAAGGGGAGGCACGACCTGGTCAAGGACGCGAAGCTGGCCCGCTGGGAGCACCAAGGACGCATGCAATCCACCGTCCAAACATGCGCGAAACATCGGCCGAATCTTGCTTGGCCCCCCGGGCTTGTCATTCGCTGGGCTGGGGCGCCCACTTCCCCGCAGAGTTCGTTATCGCGTGGGTGTGGACTCCCGGGTCGTGGAATGGTAATTACGCTTGGGTCATAGGGGGCGTTCGTTTTGGCGCGGCTGCGGGCGCTGGGGCCCCGTCTGGCGCTAGATCGCACCAGTTTCTTGGCTCGTGTCGCCACTTGTCTGCGGCCTTGGCGTTAGATCTCACATGCAGGCGCGCCCCCGTTTCGGGGCGCGAGCCCCTGTTCGGTCGCCGCGTTTTTTTGCTTGGGCGATGGCGCGCAAGACGCCCCAGGCCCCTGGCTCATGTCGCCACGTCGTCTGGAATCACGCACGCCCAAAAGCAAAGCCTTGGTGCGACACACTCACAGCGAGTGCTGGACTGCGACGGCCTCGCCCTGATCGATGGCCCGCCGTGCTGGGACCTGCGCGGCGTGAGCGGGGGCACCCGCGAGTGGGTCTACATCTCCGGACTGGGTCACCCGCGCCCCCGCAGAGTTTGCCATCGCGCTGGACTGGGGCCCCCGGCCGTGGAGCGGGGCGCCCGCGTCGTATTCGCCTGGCTCGAGCTGGGCCCTACTGGGCCCGAGCGGGGCCTCGGTCTGCGCGCGGCGCGCGCCCGCCGTCCAAGCGACGTCGTCGCCGGTTGCGTCCTGCGCCCCGCATCCCCTTTTTCCCCCTCCTCCATCGCTTCCCTCCCCCCTTCCTTCCTCCCCCACTCCTGCCCCTCATTCCCTGTCGCCCTCACCCCCCCCCCATCCATTGAGCTGCCGCCCCCGTTCGAGAGGTTTCGGGCGCGGTGCCGGGCACGGCGAACCCCTCTCGGGGCGAGCAGCCGCGCGCGCCGGCCCGCGCCCGCGCATCGGGCGCGCGGGCCCAGCCGCGCCGCGGCCCGCTTCTGCGGGCGGCGCGACTTGTACTGCGTCTGGCGACCGCCGCCAAGTGTCTCGCAACGCACCACGGCGCCATGGCGTGGCAGGCCAGAGGCAAAGGCTGCGGAGGAGGTCAGCAGTCCCCGCCGCCCCCGCCGCCCCCGCCGCGGCGGCGCCCAGCGCGCGAGCGCGCAAAATTCCGCCAGCGACCTGATGTGCAGGACTTGCTGCCCGCTCCCACAGCAGAGCCCAGCGGCGTTCAGCGCTTTTCGCGATCAGCCGCAGCACCAGCGGCAGCACGCAGGCAGCGGGCCGCAGCAACAGCAGCAGCACGCAACAGCGGGCAGCGGGCGAGATCAGCACCAGCGGAGGCGGAGGCGCACCTCAAGGCCGGCGCACAGCAGCGCTCGCCACAGCCGCCAGCGCAGCCCGAGCCGCCCTCCGCCGCCCCAGCCCCAGCAGCGGGATGGCGAGCCTGCGGACGAACCAGCCCCAGAGGTGCCTTCCCGGCGCCAATCAGCCCGCGGGCGCTCGCCGGCCACCGACGTCACGTTCGACGAGAGCGAGCCCGAGTCGACCGAGGAGACGGCGGATCGTCCAGCAGCCCCGCAGGAAGCCCTCGGTGCGCCCTCTGCATTGCCAAAGCAGGCGCGAGCACACCCAGCCTGGATCCAGCCCCCCACGGACCCTGCTGCCTTGGCCACTCACAGGCGCAACCTCCGCAGTATGGCAGTGGCGTCTGCGAAGATGCTTCGCGCGTCCCGCGAGCTCGGACTACCGACCAGCATCTTGGAGGCGCAGGATCAGGAGTACTCAGTCCTGATGACAATGATCATCTTGGCCAGGACCCCGGAGGCGCGCCTCTCGAGGCAGCGGGCTCCGGGCGCGCAGAGAAGGCGGCGCGTGAAGCCATGGCTGAGCACGAGGCCCGCCAGCTGGTTCAGCAGCATCGCGCCGACGAGCTGACCCGTGCAGAGGTCTTGCTCCAGCAGCTCGAGACCCTCACCCCGCTGCCGGCTGCCGCCAATGACGTCGAGATGCAGGGCACCGCAACGCCTGCGGCGGAGGAAGTGGCGCCCACGACGCCCGCGGCGACGGCGCCCGTCCAGATGTCAGGCGCCTCGGTCGCAGCCATCGCCGAGCTCCAGCAGGGGCAGGCGGGCATGGCGCAGCAGATCGCGGGGCTGGCCACAGCACTGGGCGGACTTCAGTCGGCACTGACTAGATTGCGGCGGCAGCGAGCATGGCGGCGACTACTGCTACGACGGCCCCAGTCGCACATCCAGCTACGCAGCCCACGCAGCGCGCCCCCGCAGTGCCGCGGGCCGCTGCCAAACAGCCCCCTGCCGCGGCATGTCCTGCCATGACGGCAGCCCAGCTCCAGGCACAGGCAGCGATTGATGCAGCGGACGCAGACAAGGATGATAACGGACAGTGGGAGGCCAACGTCACATCCGCTGCCAGTCAGGCTGCGTGGGGCGAGCGCAAGGCGGCTCGCCAGGCGCGCGCTCGCGCTGCTGCCGAGGCTCGCGCGAAGGCGCGAAGGCAGCAGCGGACGAGAAGGCAGCCCTGCAGGCCAAGGGCCTGGCGGCTGTTGGGCAGCCCACCCTCGAGACGGTCATCGCAGCGTCGGTTTCTGTGGCGCTTCCAGGAGGCGTGCTGCCACGTGCGGTGCCGGGCGAGGAGCGACGCGAGCCTGCCGGGGCACCCAGCCCCGTCGCCTTTTGTGAATACGCCGCCCGTCAGTTCAGTCCCCGACTGCGGCAACTCAGCAGCTTCGCTTGCGGCCCAATGGCAAGGCGCAGTGCTCTCTCCCATTGTCGTGGCGCCGCCATCCGCGCAGCATCCTGTGTCATGCCTCTTTCGCCATCGTCTTCATTCTAGTACCGTTGATTTCCTGGCGCAGAATGACTGCTCTACTGATGTTCACGACGATGACATTCATCATTTTGTAGTGTACACTGTCGGGTCGGGTGGGTCAGACAGCGCGGACATGCAGGGGCCACCATCACAGGCGTTTGTTGCGTGTGGCGTGACGCAGGACGGTAAACATCGGACGGATGGTTAGATGGCCGGCTCCGCCCCATCACTTAGAGAGGACTACGTTCGCCCGTCGAGTCCCGCCGAGTTTCATGCTGCTCTTTGGTTTGTTTGTCGGCTCCTTCAGGCGCCTTCGATAGATCGCTCGAGGCGCATTCTTGTTCGTTCGGATAACTGGATGGTGGTCGAAGCTGCTGAAGGAGGCGTGATATACAGGTCTTGCGGTGTGTTGCCCATCTTGTTAGATTCCCTCGTAAAGCTCGCTCGAGTACGCACTGTGATAACATGGTTGCATGTGCCAGGTCACACTGCGTATCCACTGAACGAACTTGTAGATGCACTTGCTCGCCTAGTGACGATTAGGGATATATCGGGCCATTCAAAAGACGTCGTGCCATGGTCTATACCATTCTGTCTGATGGACAAGGTTCCATGGTTATGGTTGGCAGCCGAGGCCCACCGCGGTGCGAGGGAGCTCCCAATGCTGCTCCCAGCCCGCCTCGACAAGATCGCTCCTGCGGAGGTGCCCCCTCTGCGAGCTCTCTCGTCGCCCGATGCTGGAGCGACGATTCGAGACAGTCAGCATCCAGACCCTGGCAGTCCACAGGATACCACGCCATCGTCTCTCTGCGAACTCAGGTTCGCAGGCGTAACGCACTTACACTGCGACCACGGAGACGACCCACGCGCTCTCAAAGTATACGGGTTCGATGCACGTACTGGGATGCAGCTTGCATTGATCTCCCTGGCCGTATGTTGGCCTTTTCGCATCAGTTTGCACGTTGCCAATATCTTTTCATAGGCGCGCCTGGGACACGACTAAGGTACAACACATGGCGCGAAGTTGATCCGCATCTCGTGATAACGTCAGCAGCCGAAGCAAATGGATGCTACAGGTTTGCGTTGTGGGTTAACACAGGATTGGTGCACCTTCCTGGCTGCACGCTAAACAGACGGCATTGCCGGGCACTCTCACATGATTCACGGCATTTGCTTGTAGTTGTGCGGCCCCTTCGTTGCGTATCGATGTTCTTGTTGCACGCGCGCCACATGCACGTGCGACGGGAGGTCTCGACATGATTGCGCAGTGGTGGACACGCATGCGCGATGCGGTACTCACGCGGCCTAGTCAGGCGCGGCTGTTTTGTCTACTGGACGCAAACGCCACTGTCGGGACCCTTCAGTCCAGCCACGTGGGTCCCGTTGACGACGAGCAGGAAAACGAGACTGGACACGTGTTCTACGGTTTTCTAAGAGCTACGGGACAGAGTGCGGCGTCTATTTGTCCAGAACCTTTCCACGGCATACATGGCGCGTGGATGCCGCCCGGCGCAGTTCCCCAGGACCCGGGACGCCGCATTGACTACGCGACAGTGCCTCAAGTCTCTCTCAGTTCGATCAGTCGACAAGGGGGAGATCCGACAGTAGAGCTGTCTATGCGATCTGATGATCACTTCGTGGTTATGGCCGATGTGCAAGTCAGCAGTGCGGCCCCGTGCGGGCAGCAACTTCCTCTTGGGGCAAAATCCCCCATGATCAGGAACAAAATCCAGGACACTGCGTGCGCGGCCAAGTTTGCTACCATGGTCAGAACTATTCCGCAGCCAGCTTTCCAGTCGCACCCTGATGAGCATGCGCAACATGTGAACGACGAGCTTGCTAGGGCAGTTACCGAGTGCTTCCCAGTACAGAAGTCACCCGCGGGACGTTTGCCGCGTCAGACATGGCTCTCGGTTCGCTCGCTGACGCTCATGGACCGCCGCTCTGCTGGACGACGAGAGCTACGCATGTTGCGAAGACGACTCGGCTCACTACTGTTTGCTGCTGCTTTTCGCGCGCGGGCCACAGATGGGAAGGAGGTGGAGGATTGGACGCATGCGACGCGGTTGCACATGTCGGGCCACAGGTTTTTGAGGCTGCAGTGGAGTTCGCGCAGCCCTTGCAGGATGTAAGAGGTCGGTTGTATGCCCCTCCTGTTCGTACCATACATCTGGAGGCCTTGTGGAGACAGCGTCGGGCACCATCACTTGGGAGCCACGTTGGTCACATGCAGCCAGGTTTTCCACGTGCCATGTATCAATTACAACATGTTATTTCCAACTTCTGGAGGTGCCCGGGCCTGTCGTGGGCCTTCACAAGTATTCATGCGTGGTGCGGCGTTTGTGATCAACAAATCTACCGCGCTGGACGCTGCCAAGCGCAGCGATGACATTGCGGCCGGCATTCAGGATGCATGGCCCCAGGCAGCGGAGGCTTTCGCGGCCGTGCGCCGCGTCGGTGCAGGGCCCCGCTGTAAGCGCACGCTTAAAGGATTGCCCATCCTCAAGGATCTGCATGCTCAGCCTGTAACTTCGCAGCTCCAAGCAGCCCGTCGCTGGCAGCAGCACTTTGGCACGCTAGGGTTGGCAGCTGCCTTCGAGCTTGCAGACGTGACTAAGCTTGCGGGTCACTTCGCACGGGCGCCGTGCGATCGGATGTCTTCCGATCCAGTGCCTAGTCATACACTGCCGACCCTGCCTGAGTTTCAGCATGCCTGCCGCCAGACCAAGCGCGCTGCCCCTGGCTGCGACGGTATCACGGGAGCTCTGGTGCACGCTTTCGCTACTGAGCTCGCTGCCCTGGTTTGGCCGTTGCAGCTCAAGACCGCCGTCACCCTAATTGAGTCTATTCAATTGAAGGGTGGGTTTTATCGCGATTTGCTGAAGTCCATCACAGCCGACCCCAGTGCCTGTGTCAGCTCCCGCTCCATACTGGTGTCCTCACAGCTCGGTAAGGCATCGCGAAGATGCTTGCGGACTCGGCTGATGCCACCACTGCTTGCCGCAGCAGGGGGTGCTCAGTTCGGGGGAATACCAGGTCCAGGAACTGGCCATGCGTCAGTCATTATTCGTCCTGCGCAAGCTGTTGCGGCTTCCCGTGCTCTGTCTTTTGGCGTGCTTTTCCTGGATGTGGCGCAGGCATTTTACCGCACCTTGCGGAAACTATTATTTCGATCGGCACTCGACGATTCTGCCATTGCTTGCATTGTCAGGGCAGCGGGGCTACCGGCGAGTGCCATGCATGAGCTCGCAAGGCGTATGCGTGAGCAGACACCTACTGTTGAACGGCAAGTGGTGAACGTTGCACTACACGCGCACACAGCAGCTCAGATTTCACAATGCTACCATGCCTCCTGGTTCCTGTGCGAGGGTTCCGATCAGATTTCTCTGTCACAATTTTCGGTTTTCCTGGGCAGCCTCTCGCTGATATATTGTACGAGATGCTTATGGCTGAATGCATGCACGCTGTACGGGCTCAATTGGACGCTGAAGGACTAGCCCTGCGTTTGCCTACGGACGAGCGCAATAGCGTGCAGAGTATAGTGACGGATGCCCACACTGCTGCCACCGTGCCGCTGTTGGACGTTACTTTTGCTGACGGTACCATCATTGTGATTGTCCCTGCCTCCGACTTATGTCCTGCCATGTGCCGCGCGCTTACCGTGGTTGCTGATGCGTTTGCTAGCAGAGGCCACCTACGCAACCTCGGCGTTACAAAAACGGCCGCCCTTTTGGCTTACCGAGGAAGAGGGTGAAGAAGGCGAAGCAGCACGAATGGCACGAGCGTGGTGGGCACGTGGTTGCGCAGACACAGCTACTTGGGACTGCACGGGCCCCGATTGTCAAGCACTATGTACATCTTGTTACAGCTATTGATTCCCAAGGTAACATGGGGCCCGAGGTCCGATATTGAGCCAGCAGCACCACAGCTATTTTACGGGTGTTGCGCACTAGAGTTTTCTCCACCAAGGCTCTTGCCGATCCGACATGTATGATGTTCGCCGACAGTCTGGTGCTACGGGGGCGTCTCTACAATTCGGGCGCCTGGGCTATGCTAACAACGGCGGAGGCCAAAATGGCCGACACTCAGGTCATGCAAGTCTACCGAGCTGCGGCGAAGGTGGAAACCGAATCGTGCTTAGCTGATGGTCACGTGCTGGCCAGACTCAGAAGACCCCCGCCCGACGTTCTAAGAAGAGCTGCACGTTTGCGACTGTTGGGTTCACTATTGCACACAGGGCCCAAACTTGAATTTGCCTTACTACGGGCCAAGTGGTATGGCGCTACTCAGAACGGTTGCCGCGCCAGGTCATGGCTTGGAATGGTTTGCTCGTGGCTACGCGCGTCTGCTGTAGCTTGTGCTTCCCTCCCGCCACCGCTTGAGGATCTCAGTGACTGAGAGTCCCTCATCCTACGAAATCAACCGTCTTGGAAACCCATCATCAAGATGGCGTTGCACGCTACAGCCCAACCTCATGTTCGAAATGTTGAGGCGGCCACAGTGGAGGCGTCACCAGGTGTACAATGTCATGCGTGCTTATCTGTATATTCCCCACGGTGTGTATTTACACTGATGAGATCCTAGCACCGCAGTCGCTGTACCAGGCGTGACTATTTCAGGAGCTGCGCCGTGTTATCATATCACACATCCGGATTTCTCAGCCCCCATGACAGGCAGGATCCCAGTTGTGCCGTTATCTCGCTGTCGTGTTGTTGTGCCGGCAGTTCGCGCAGCTGGGCCCTTCACAGAGCATGCGTATTCAGTGATGGCTACGATGGACCATAGAATTGCACGCGTGGATAATGCAGCCGCCGACCCAGCTCTCCCAGCTGGGCTTGCTGCTTGCCTGCAAGCTCCTGCGCCTGTGAATGCCGATGTTGTGCCGCCGCCACCGGCCAATCCTGTTCAGCGCACCACCGAGAGTTACCCCCGTCGACTTTTCCTGACAGAACGGTACACTGGCATTGCAGCAGAGCCCATGCCGAGAGCCGTCAGACGAGTCGAATACTGCATTCTAAATCTGTTTTGTGGACGGGTGAGGGCGGGGGGTGTACAGGCGCATTTTGCATGGGCGCATTGCAGCACAGGCTATGATGTATATGCTTTGTCTGTGGATATAGCCAGACATGCATTGGGCGGCGATCTCATGAATCGGGACAGACTCGCAGAATGGAGGTCTCACATCCTTGCACGACGGGTGGTGGTGCCGGGTGGCGGGCCGCCGTGTGAGACCTGGTCCGCCTCTCGATGGGCAGAAGGCCAAGGCCCCCCGCCAGTTCGGACGCATGACCAGTTTTGGGGTATGACGGCAGTTACTGAGCGTCAGATGGAACAGCTTTGGGTGGGCAGTGCGCTATACTATGCTATGCTGGAGCTTTTTGCTGCGCATATGCAGGCAGGGGCGTCATGCTGGCTTGAGCACCCCCAGCCGCGCGGCTGGAGGCTCCAAGTCGTCAGCTCGTTCACCTGCCATCCGATGCGCGCTCTCCAGTCGTCCCCAGCAGTCTCGACGACCGATTCTGATCAGTGTGAACATGGTCAGACGTCAAGGGCACCCACTAGGATCGTTGCACTTAGACTGCCTGGGCTGCACGCCGCCCTGCTTGCGACCCCTGGGAAGGGCAGATGTTCGCACGGTAGGGGCGGACATGAAACGCTTCTTGGATATGATAGGGATAGGAGGGAGTGGCGCACAGCAAAAAAAGAAGACGTACCCCGCCGGCCTGTACAAGTGCATCGCTGCTGCCGCTGCTGATGCAGCGCGTGCCATGCGGGAAGGGGGCGCGGACAGTATTGAGCCCGTTGTTCCGGATGACATGGGGGGGGGGGGGGGGGGGGGGGGGGGGGGGGGGGGGGGGGGGGGGGGGAAATACGTGATGGACTACTGCGCTCCCTGGTCTCCTGGGACTGTTCTGGCATAGACGAGGGATGGGCACCTGACTTTGTCTCTCGGCGCACGCGCCGCGTCCGACGCGGCCCCGATCTCGATCGTTTTCGACCGCTGCACGCCCCCCCGACATTAAAGCAGGTTACCCCCACCGCACAGGTTCGAGATGACATGGCGGAGGCTAGACCCACAGGCCCACCTGAGGCTGATGATGGGGCAGGAGCACGTGAGTGCACGTGCTTTTCCTTGCGACTCGCAGAGGGCAACACATCCCCCCCCCCCGCTCGCCCTTGCGCCACTAACACCTGAAGTCTCGGAGCGCATTGCTCAAAACCGCGCGCAGGCACGTGTCAGAAGAGCTGCTAAACTCCAGGAAGCGAGAGGCTCGCTTGCGCGAAGTATATAGCCCCGTGGACCCTTGCTCCGGATCATGAGAGGTCGGGGGCTGTTGTGCTGTTTTGAGTGGAGGGGTAGAGGAGCAGGATAGCAAGTTGCTGTCGTCTTCTGCACCGCCTCTCTCAGCCACCTCTCTCTGCGCCTGCTCTAGCCTCGATTGCGATCTTGGTGCTTCTCTCTCCGTTCGGCCTCCAGCTGCCGCCCCAGTTCGAGAGGTTTCGGGCGCCGTGCCAGGTAAGGCGAGCCTCTCTCGGGGCGGGTGGCCACGCGCGCCGGCCCGCGCCCGCGCATCGGGCGCGCCAGGCTGTCTCACCCCCCCCAGTTCCCTGCCTGGCGTTCAGCGCGCTATGGTCGGGACCGCGGGTGGATTTAGGCACTGGCGGGGGCGAGGTTTGCGCTGCGGCTTTGGAGCAGGCATGGGCCACAGGTGGAGCGTGCAAAAATCGTGCATTCCCTTTGGCTCCTGCCTCGCACGCGCCCGCTCAGCTGCCTTATCGGCCCTTCGCAGGTCATCTCACCTGCCCCCCACTTTGCGCAGCCTCCCCTTGCCTCTTGGTGCTTCTCTCTCCGTTCGGTCTATTGCTGCCGCCCCAGTTCGAGAGGTTTTCGGGCGCCGTGCCAGGCACGGCGAACCTCTCTCGCGGCGGGCAGCCACGCGCGCCGTCCCGTGCCCGCGATTGGATGCGCCAGGCCGTCTCGCCTTCCCCACTTCCCTTACTAGCGTTCAGCTTACTATGGTTGGGGCCGAGGGTGGGTTTAGGTATGTTGGCGGGGACGCGGTTCGTACTGCGGCGATGATGCCGGCATGGGCCACTGGTCGAGCGTGCGGAAATCGTGCACTCCCGCTGGCCCCTGCCTCGCACGCGCCCGCCCAGCTGCCTTTTTCAGCCCTTCGCAGGCTATCTCACCTGCCCCCCTCTTTGATCAGCCTCCTCTTGCCTTGAGCGCCTTCCGACGATATCGGGGTGGTACGGGTTAGGCTTGGGTTTGGTCGGGTGGAGCATTTACACCTTGGCGCCCGCGCTGCTAGACTCAGCGTGTTTCTGCCAGCAGCTAACGAGTGCCGCGCTAAGCTGACCGTCTCCTCGGCGAATCAGAGCGCAATCCGAAATCCCCCTCCATTCCTGCCCCTCCCTCCCTCCCTCCCTCCCCCCTCCCCCCTCATTCCTTTCCCCCTCTTCCAACCCTGCCCTCTTCCCTCCCTTCCCCCCTCGCGCTGCTGCGTCAACCCCCCAGTGCGGGGCGGCGCCGCGGCGAGCGGCGCCGCGGGCGGACGGTGCGCTTCGAAGGTTACGGATGCACGAGTTGGGGATACCGGTTAAGAGGGGCAGTCAAAGCGATAGTGGGATATATATATATATACATACATACATACAGGCATACACATATATATATAGAGAAAGAAGGAGAGAGAGAAAGAGAGAGAACGCAGGATGGGAATGATGAGTGTGGACGGGGCCGTGGACGTGGATGCGGATGTCGATGTGGATGGGCACGTGGACGCGGCTGGGGACGATGTGCATCAAAGTGTACATGCGGATGTGTTTGAAACGGAAGTTGAGGACGACGACGGTGTGATTGCTAAGCACGATGATGATGTTGAGGCTGCGCAGGATGATGATGAATGGTTTGCATGGTAATGACGAGAAGGATAACGAGGAGGGGCAAGAGGATGAGCAGGAACATGATAAGTCATTTAGCAGATTAGTGGTGAATCGTATGGACATAAGTTGTGCGCGGCGGGAGAACTAGACGAGACATGGACGCAGGAAAACGAGTGTGAGGAGAAGCCAGAGACGGGAGGAGGAGGCGAGACAGGATGTGAGCTCACTGAAAAACGATGTTGCAAACTAGCACAATGAGTGTCCAGAGGAGGGGGAAGGGGTAGGAGAAGAAGCAACAGGAGGAGCAGGAGGAAAATGATCACAAGGCGTACAGGGGGCGGAGCAGGAGCGGAGTCAGGAGGAATTGGATGGCGCAGAGGGGGGGAGGACGTGGAGGAGGAGTGGGGGGGATGAACGAGCGTGAGAGGTGGCGGCGGAGGAACTGAACAGGAAGTGCAGGAGAAAGAACACGGAACAGAGGCTGATGATGAGGGGAAGGAGGAGGAGGAAACCGCACAACACACCAAGCGGACCGACTCCACCAGTAATCACAAAGTTGATCACCATACACTCCTACACAACCGCAACAGAACACGATCCCATGCAAGCCTATGCCGAATATTCACGTCAGCAAAACGACCACGACCATCACGACGACGACGCACCAGAGACCCTACAAACCACCACGAGCTCACCTGATTGACCAAGCTAACCAGACAGCACAACAGCCACCGACCACGCCCCAGAAACAACAGCGCTGCAGCATCACCAAATACGACCTCACCCACATTCGCCTCTATGATCACCTGGTCACTGTCCCACCCATTCATACCGGTACACCCACCACCACCCGCACTAAAAAATACCCAGCATTCACCCACCAGACGAACACATCAACGCCCAACAACGGCTAGAATATATGATTTGGCGACAGATGGTTCCACAAACGCTGGCGACGCGTCACACTTTCTTCCCGACGATCGCAGCGCAAGCAATCGGCACACCACGAAGCAGCAAGACGATGGGAACACCAGATCCGACACTTCAACCGATACTTCATATTCCTCAACAAGGTTGGAGACCTCACGTTCCAGGACTACATCGCAAGGCTTCGTACCTATCAGGCCCGCTACGAGAACTACCTCAACAGCCTACACGAACACGCGTCTGGAACGCCATTCAGGGAGCCGCCGCCCAAACATATGGTAATGCTACACAAGGCTGTTCCAAAACCCAAACCGACGACCACCAACATGGACCAATCTACGTAAACGATATGGCGATCCATCACCACAATCAGGACTGGGCAGCATAGTACAAAATACTGCGACACTCACGACCAATACCTCCTCTCGTCCAATTACCGCAGATGGACCTCATCTGATTTGGTAGATACCGGCGCGTTCACTTGTAGCCAGCTCCGTTACGACCCACCACTGACATGCAATACGCCTTTCCTCCCTTTCCCTTTCGGCTCGTTCGAAATGATGGTGGCACTCTCTCACTTGCAGGTTCGGGGCTATCCTACAAAACCTTGGGTCGCAGCCCTAGGAATGCACATTTATTTTCAGAAGGTTAGGGGTTATCCACAAAACCCTATGGCAACATCAATGTGCGTACATCCACAGTCTAGACACTTTTGTAGGCCAAGCGTACGACCGCCCAGACCTCTTCGAAGGCTTCGCTATTTCGTCTATTTCTCGACCAATTGCTGCAAGACACGACCGCCCGATTTTGAGGGACGCCCAAGGCGCTCCCTCCAGTCACTCCAAATCCCGGAGCACACAGGTACTAACAATAGTACCCTCTCATCTGAAGCCCCTGTTTTTTCCCTCCGCCGCTGCTCTCCTCCCGCAACTGATGCGCTCTACACGCTGTGTTTCTCAATCCCGCTCGACGCTCTGGTGGATCCCCTCTCCTGTCAAGGTTAGGGGTGCGCCTGCAAACCACGTTCATGCTGCTCGCTCACATTGAGGGGTGGATGCCAGGGGTGGAGGGGATTGGGGAGGGGGCTCGGATGGTGCCTGTGGTGGCGAAGCTTTTTTTTTGAAGGGTAGGTGTCCACCACAAAAACCCCAACAACACTAACATTTGGGTCCCTTACAGAGGAAAGAGCGCGTTCTGTGGTCGCTTGAAGGGGGGGGAAGGTGGAACCGGAGCCCACCCCCCCTCCCCCCCCCCTCCCCTACTTCTCCTCTCTCCCTCTCCTCCGGCCGGCGCCTGTGTCGGCGGCGGCTGGCGGCGGCGGCGGGGACGACGACTTCCTTTTCTGGGCCGGCGCTGGCGCCTGCGGCGGCGGGCGGCGGCGGCGGGGAGCGTCGACGAGGACGACGGCGACGACGATGACGACGACGACGCTCCGCCACCGTGCCTTGGTTTTGGGTCAGAGTCCTAATGGATGCTTCTTACGGTCTCGTGAGAGGGCTCTCGGGGGCCTCTGAAGGTCATTTGTGCAGCCTCCTGGGCGCCTTTTGGGCGTTTCTTGGGGCCTCTCTGAGCTGGTGGTGGTGGTGGTGGTGGGCTGTGGTGGTGGTGGTTGTGGCAGTGGTGGTGGCGGTGGTGGTGGTGTGGTTGGTGGTGGTGGTGGTTGTTATGGTGGTTGTGGTGGCAGGTTGTGGTGGTGGTGGCGGTGATGGTGGCGGTGGTGGTGGTGGTGCGGTGGTTTCTGATGGTGGTGGTGGTGGTAGTTGTGGCGGTGGTGGGTTAAGGTGGTGGTGGCGTTGGTGGTGGTGTGGTGGTTTGTCGTGGTGGTTGTGGTGGTGGTAGTGGTTGTTTTGGTGGTGGTGGTGGGTTGTGGAGGTTATGGTGGCGGTGGTGGTGGTTGTGGTGGTGGTGGTTTGCTGCGATGGTGGTGGTTGTGCTGGTGGTTGGTGGTGGTGGTGGTGGTGTGGTGGTTTATAATGGTGGTCGTGGGTTGTGGTGGTGGTGGTGGCGGTTGTGGTGGTTGTGGCGGTGTTGTGGTGGTTTGTTGTGGTGGTGCTGGTTGTGGTGGTGTGTGGTGGTGGTGGTGGTGGTTTGGTGGTGGTGTGGTGGTGGTTTGTGGTGGTGGTGGTGGTGGGTTGTGGTGGTGGCGGTGGTTTGTGGGGGTTGTGCTGGTTGTGGTGGTGGTGGTTTGGTGGTGGTGTGGTGGTTGTTTGTGGTGGTGGTGGTGGTGGTGGTGGTGGTGGGTTGTGGTGGTGGCGGTGGTTTGTGGGGGTTGTGCTGGTTGTGGTGGTGGTGGTTGCTGTGGTGCTGGTGGTGTGGTGGTTTGTGGTAGTGGTGGTTGCTGGTTGTGCTGCTGGTAGTGGTGATGGCTGCGGCGGTGGTGGCGGTGATGTGGTAGATTGTGGTGGTGGTGGTGGTGGTAGTGGTTGTTGTTTTTTGTGGTGGTGGTGGTGGTGGCGGTGAGTTGTGGTGGTGGTGGTTGTGGTGGTGGTAGTGACTGTTGTGGTGGTGGTGGCTGTGGTGATGGTGGTGGTTGTGTGGTGGGTTGGTGGGGGTGGTTGTGGGTTGAGGTCGTGGTTGTGGTGGTACTGGTGGTGGTGGTGGTAATGGTGGTAATCGTCGCTGCGTCCCCGCCGTCGGCGCTGCTGGCCGCGGCCAGCGCCGGTGCCGGCCGGCGCCGGCGCGGGGGGGGGGTGTTTCATGCACCTCCTCCAACCCCACCGCCCCCTCCCCCCTCCTCCCGAATGCATGCTGGAATCGTTGTTTTTTTGTTTGTTGTAGTTTTTCCTTCGGTTTTCTGCTGTTTCTTCGGCTCCCAACCTTTGGTTTCTTTGTTTTGTTTGGTTTTTCCTTGAGTTTTCTTGTTTTTTTCCTTGCCGTCGTGGGAGAATGGAAAGGAGGATGAAGGCGGATGGGGAGGGAGGACGGTGAAGGGAGGAGGAAGGCGGAGGAGGAGGAGGAGGAGGAGGAAGAGGAGGAGGAGAGGGAAGATGATGATGATGATGATGATGATGATGATGATGATGATGATGATGATGATGATGATGATGATGATGATGATGATGATGATGGTGATGGTGATGGTGATGGTGATGATGATGAGATGATGATGATGATGATGATGATGATGATGATGAGGAGGAGGAGGAGGAGGAGGAGGAGGAGGAGGAGGAGGAAGAGGCGGAAGAGGAGGAGGAAGAGGAAAAAAGACCACACATAAAATCCACCAGGCCCCGTTTGCGCCCCAAGCCGTTTGGACCCCCCCCCTCCCCCCTTGGGCTGCCTCCTCCGGTTATTGTCGCTGCGTCCCCACCGTCGGCGTTGCTGGCGGCCGCCAGTGCGGGCGCCGGCGCCGCGCTGGCGCCAAGGAGGGGGTGGGGTTTGAACCCCCCCCCCTTGGGAGGGCAGGGCGGGGGGTTCGGGAGGGAGAGGTTTTGAGGGGAGGGGAGTCCCCGTGATTCTGATCGACAGCGCCAAGTGTTGAGGTGGGAGCCCACCCCCTGGTTCGAAACGCGCCGCCGAATGTTCCCAAGGCAAGCGCCCGTGAAACGCACTCTCTCCTACAGAGGTAGACCCCGCAAAGCTGACTTGACCTCTTCTAGCTGTTTTTTTCTTGCACCAGGCCAGCCTCCATACAGGCCAGCCTACTGATCCTCAGCCACTCTTTCCTCTGTCACTGTTCAGCTTTACACCCTCCGTCTTTCGCTCATGTTCCAACACACCGGTGGTACCTCTCTCCAGCTCAGGTTCGGGGTGATCCTACAAAACCTTGTATCCATTTGCCTGAGACCATACTGCGTCATTGCAGCAGTGCATATCTCGAATACTTGGTGCTGCTATACCGCTTCAAGGCTCCACCCAGGAACCGAAGAGCCGTCCTACTGCTGGCTACAAGAGCGGGTCTACTGCTGACAAGAGGGACCGTGTGATGCTTATTTCTGCCATCTTGTTTTTGTTCACGCAGCTTGCCAAGCGGCACGCACTGGGATGAGAGATTAGCCGAGTTTGGCTAGAGTTGGTGGGGGTCGGGGTTCCCTTTGGCAGCAACTGCTCTTTGGCGACATTACGCCACTTTTTTACATTGCAGGTCTCACTTGCACACCGCCTCGGTCCACAACATTGCATACAGCATTTGTCTCGCTGGACCCGACGGCAGCAACTCCCTTTGGCGGCACAACGCCACGTCTTTACATCTTACTTTCCCTAGTTGCAAGCTCAGCGCACTTCTTCTGAACATGGAATTGACTTTTTCAGGTACCGGACCCTATACGTGAGCAATCCACCCACGTGTAAGGCGATCTGGCACCCTCCGTTTAGCACGGCGTCGTTTACGCCATTTGTGTGTGTTGCTTTTTGCTTACCGAGGTGGCACTGGTTAGTGCCAACCTCGAGGACCTGGCGGGCGCTTACTCGTTTCTACTATTATCCGTAAGGGCTTCGCCCCCTGCCGCCGGCCCCCTCTCTCGGAGAATGGGCCATGGAAGAGCTAAGTCATGAGGCCTTGGCGCTGTCGTGAAGCAGTATCGAAACTTCATGCGAAGCCGATTCGCAATCAGCAAAACCAACTGATCACAAGAGGGGTTACCACACCTGGCGATTGGTAAGACGTGTATGGTTTACGGGCTTGGTTACCACACCTTGCGATTAAAGGGCCGAGGGAGTTCTCGCAGTTTGGGTTACCACGCCTTGCGATGGATGTGCGTGAAGGGTGGCACCGAATTTCAGAAATGTGGCAAATCCCCTGTGTTTTTGGACCCTGACCCCGCGGATCTGCGTGAGGGGTGGCACCGAATTTCAGAAATGTGGCAAATCCCATGTGTTTTTGGACCCTGACCCCGCGGATCTGCGTGAGGGGTGGCACCGAATTTCAGAAATGTGGCAAATCCCATGTGTTTTTGGACCCTGACCCCGCGGATCTGCGTGAGGGGTGGCACCGAATTTCAGAAATGTGGCAAATCCCATGTGTTTTTGGACCCTGACCCCGCGGATCTGCGTGAGGGGTGGCACCGAATTTCAGAAATGTGGCAAATCCCCTGTGTTTTTGGACCCTGACCCCGCGGATCTGCGTGAGGGGTGGCACCGAATTTCAGAAATGTGGCAAATCCCTTGTGTTTTTGGACCCTGACCCCGCGGATCTGCGTGAGGGGTGTCGATTTCGAGCCCCCCCAGCAATTCAGACAACGCGCCCAGGAGGTGCTAAAAATCTGGTTTGGGCCTCCCCCCCCTCGCGCGGTCAATCAACTAGTTACAGTAACCAGCAAGAAGCAGAACTGTAACACTGGAAACTACAAGCTACAACTGGTACAGGAAACTGCGAACCTCGCGCCTACAGCCTGGTGGCCCCACAAGGGGGCCGGCGGATTATCAGCCTAGGCTTTACTTATCTCATGTCCCGCGGCGCCCGCCAGGTGCATCTTGACCCGAGTCGTACTATACTGCTTCTTTTTTCTTCAAGAACGCCACAGGGAAACCTTCGATCGGTCTAGCGTAAGAAGGAGGAGGAAGAAGAGGAGGGAAAGGAGAAAAGGAAGACGACGAGGAGGAGGAGGAGGAAGAGGAGGGAAAGGAGGAACAGGAAAATGATGAGGACGAGGACGAAAAGGAGGAGGGGAAACGTCGGGATGAGGAATAGCAAGAGGACCAGCAGCATCGGCGGGGGGTCGTTAGGCCGCAGCTCGGCCGGGCGATCTGTCGCGCGCAGGTGAGGGGGGGCGCGTCCAGTATATATATATATATATATATATATATATATATATATATATCAACCTGCGCATATATATATATATATATATATATCAACCTGCGCCGACCCGAGCCGCGCCAGTCGTGGCGCCAGGATTGGTTTGTACGCCCCCCCACGCTTAGCCAGCAGGGCGCATCCCTTGACACCCGGGCGTCGTAATAGAGCAGGGCGGGCCTTGCCGCCCTGCTTCGGGCCTGGGGACCTGTACGGATCAATTCGATTCGAGAGATCCCGAACAAACAGAGATTCGGGGGCCTGCCTCGTGACGCATTCACGATGTGTGGATACATGTGTAATTTTCTTCACTGCGTTCTGTTCCGGTCGACCAGCATAGTACGGATGAGCAATTGTCCATGGCTGCACTTGCATCCTTACCGCGTATCCTTATTCTACGGGTTACTTGTGACCGATGCGCACTGGGAGCCACTGAATTTCTGGGGGCGCCCTCCGAAGCGCCATCGCGATCGACGAAGCGTGTGCCCCTGGGCCTCTCACCCCACGCGCCTGATGCAAATTACCCAGGAGGGCCTGTCCACCGATGCTGCGCTCAGGATGCACCTTGCTAGGAGAGGCGCAGGTGGCTTGGCATCGCTCGGGCGTGTGATGTTTTCTTCCCCGGCGGGGACCATCCAGGAACATCTTGGAGCACCTTGCGACAGCATACACGCGCGACATCGATGAATGCAAAGGGAGTGGACGCTCGAGCAATGGCGAGGGAAAGGCGCAGGCGGACGTTGGTTGGCTGGCGCTTTCTGGCCAGAAACCTCTCCGAACCAGCTCCTATGCCCCTCTGGGGGGCCCAGCCTTACCCGTGCTCCCCCGGCCGCGCCCAGCGACGCGGAGGGCAAGCAGCGGCAAGGGGGGCAGCTGTCTCCTCGAGGAGGCCCCTCTGCGACCACAAAACAGGCGACACCACCCCGCCCACGGCCCTCCATGTTGCGCTACGGCCCATCGGGGGCCGTAGCGCATACAATGTAAAAGCCCACGCCAGATTTGCTGGTATACGCGAAGCCCTGTGGGGCCGTAGGTGGGGGGTGTCGGTTTGTTTTCTGGGGAAGCCGGAGTAAGGAAAAGGGGAGGATACGAAATGTGAGATGTGCAGTTTATATATTCGCCCCCGCCGGGCGCTCCCTTGGACACGCGGCCCCCCAGGCGTGTCAGCGGCTGCATGCCGCTGGTTCGATAACCCTTGTGCTGTCCTCGTTGTCCGTCCGCCGACAAGTGCGCCCGATATCCAGCGGACGGGGCTAGGACGAGGATAAACCCGTTCCAGAGCTTTCTGGAGCGCTCAGAGCGTTCTGGAACTCTCTGAGAAGGCCGCGGCGCCCGAGACATCCTCCAGAAATGCGGGATCTCAGAGATTCTCGGTTTATCCTCATCCGACTTTATCCTCGTCCTGGCATCGTCTTAATCCAGCTGCCTGCGGCAGGTCCCGCCACCGTGCCAGCCCAGCACGCTCGGGCTTCTTGGAGGAATTTTGTTAGGCTCTCTCTTGTCCTGAGCGGGGCCAGAAGGCCCAGAAACCGCCAGGCCCTGGTTGCCTCGATACGCCCGTTTTGAAACGCACCACGTACCGTGCTTAAAACGTCCAAGTCAATACGCTGCGTGTTGGCTCGGCACTTGTTGGGCTGCGTTTTGGCGAACGTATCGCGCCAAACGTATGTCTTCAGTCTACGTGTTGAGCTCCGTATCAATGCGCTACGTTTTGCGTGTTTTATATACAAGCGGCTAAGCGCCGGGCACGTCCAAAGTCCAGAACCATCCAAGAAACCCATCGCAGGTGGGCCAGGTGGCCAGGTGGGCTCTTTCCTGCCGATCGGGCCCCCCCGTCTTCTTTCAGTGCGGCCCGTGTCCCCCCGTCCCGCGCGCACGTGCCTCGGGCCATCATGATGTGCCCCCCACCGCCCCTCTTCCTGCCCCCCCCTCCTCGGCGCACGCCCAAGCCCTGCTGAGGCTACAACGTCAGCTACAACCCGATCCCGCCGGACATGTCGCCGGCGACTGGGGTGCTTTTCGTGCCTAGGCGCGATCCAGCGCCGCTCTCTCCGCCGCCTGGACTCGCACCACCCCGGCAGCCAGGTGGATTCCGCGGCGAGTTTGCGTAGACCCAGACATCAGGCGGATCAAGAGCATCGAGCAGGGCCCCTCTCGATTCGATCGATCCGATTCGATGTCGAGTTGACCCGGCTCGATCCGATTCGATTCCGATGTGTTGGCGTTCCGATGCGTCCAGATGTTAGCACAGCGTAGTTGTGTGTTCGTGGAGCAGCCCTTTGGATTTGATTTCGATTCCGTGCCGATCCAGCCAGTTCCGACGCATGATGCGATTCGATTGTAGGGCTGGTTTCTGACCCCAGGTTGCTCGAGACCTCCTCGCGATTCATGCAGGACGCACGGTTCAGCAACCCGCCTGCCTGACCTGGCCGTTTGGGCCCAGCTTTCCGACCCGCTCGTTAGGGTCTACCCGCACGACCTGCCCGTTTGGTTCCGCCACGTGTTTTCTGCTCCTAGCCTTGAGACAGGTGTGGCTCCTTACAGGCAACCCCAACAGTGCAATACATACAACTGCAAACAACTATATAAAACAAGCACATGTGTTTGTTGCACGTCTTCTGGAAACACAAAAAACATGTGTCAACAAGTGGTTACGTAGAGTGTGGAGTCCTGTGTACAGGTGCCGTTGAATGCAGGGCTATTTGGCGAGGCCGCGTCTAGTGCTGCGCACGCGCGATAGAGAGCGCAAACATAGGGGGCGGAGGAGGAGCAGGATGCGCGCAGAAATATAATAGCCCCCGACAGAAAAAAACACACAGATCGACAGAGATTGTGTTGACGCTTCGGGCATGCCCACCAGCCCATCCAGAAATGATGCCCAGGGGAGTTGAGGCTGTCAGGGAAGTGGGGGAGCATGCAGAATAACAAATCATGGGGGAAGCCGTCCGAGGCGAGGGGGAGCGGAGGGAGGAGGGAGGAGGAAGAGGAGGCGGATAAGGAGGAGGAAAACGAGGAGGAGGAGGAAAATGAGGAGGAGGGGGAGGGGGAACAAGGGACGATCATAAGAGCCTCCTCGGATGCCTCTTGGGAGTTTTTGGGAAGCTTCATGGAACGTCTGGGTGGCACGTTGGGTGCCTTGGGGAGCCTCTTGAAGCCTCTTGGGCGCCTCCTGGGCGCCTCTTGGAGGCATGTTGGGCCCCTTTGGGGGCCGTCTGGGCGCCTCTTGGGGTCCTCTTGGGGCGCTCTTGGGTGCCTTGGGGGCGCTCTTCGGGCCATTTTTCAGGACATCGATCAGCAACAAGGGGGGTCCAGGGTTACCCTCGTCATTCTCGAGTGCCCGAAAACGCCTCTTGGGCCCATCTTGAGGCGCTCTTGGAGCGCTCCTGGGCGCTCTTGGGGCGTCTTGGGGCGTTCTTGGGCCCTTCATGGGGCTCTCTTGGGCCCTCTTTGCGGCCATCTTGAGGCTTCGGAAGGCCATCAGAAGCGAAACGGCGAGAACGCAACACACATTGATTGCCCGTAAGTTTGGGACAGATGTCGGCCTCTTCGGGGCCTCCTTGGGGAGCTCTTTGGCGTTCTTGAGCCGTCTTGGAGCGGTCTTGAGACCTCTTGGAGCATCTTGGGAGCCATCTTGAGGCATCTTGGGGTATATTGAGCCATCTTGGAGCTCATCTTGGGCTCTCCGAGGCGCTCTTGGAGCCATCTTGGACGCTCCAACCCCTCGCGGGACCCCCGTCCAGGTCCAGGGCTTAGGAGAGGGGGTGGGGGGAGGGGCAAGCCCCTCTCCGAAGGGGAAGAGGGGCAGATGGACGACAAGGCACGCTACACAGCCTACGCCCTCAAGGGCTGGTGGGATTTTCGTCTGAGGTTTCTGGTGTTCGCCGGGGGGCTCGTCGCAATCAGCCGTTGCAGGCCGACAGCTTTCCAGGGCGACGGTTCTGTGCTTTTCGGCGATATGCGTCGAGTTTGGGGTTTGGGTCGATTGGGGCTGGTGCAAGCTGCCCCTCCCCCTCGCCGATGTTGCCTTGATTCTTGCCTTCCTCGGTCCCTCGGGCGAGGCCCTCGGGCCCTTCGGCCCCTCGCGCCGATGTTCCCCTCGGTCCCTCGGGCCCTTCGGCGCGATCGGTTTCGGTCCCTCGGCCGGGACCCTCATCGTTTGTTCGGCCCCGCCCGTTCGCGCAGGTGTTCGGTGGGCTCCCGAGAGGGGCGTCCTGGGCAGTCTTGGACAACCGCTGCATTATGTTGGACTGCCTTGGGCCATCTTTGGCCACTGTGGCCAACTGTGGCGGCGACGGACGACGACGACGACGACGACGACGACGACGACGACGACGACGACGACGACGACGACGACGACGACGACGACGACGACGACGACGACGACGACGACGACGACGACGACCACGACCACGACCACGACCACGACGACGACGACGACGACGGCGGCGCTCAATTATCGACGCTTCGCGTATCCACGCCAGTTCTCAGACTCCCTGGGTTTGCCGCTTGCACGTTTCCTTGGGCTGTCCTTGCAGACACCCTGGGATTGCACGCCGCCTGGCCTCTCAGACGCCCTGGGTTGCTGCCCCCCCCCCGCCGCCTGATCCGCGGCCCCCGCGCGCGCCCGGGAATTTAGTCGCGGCCGCAGCCCGACCGTGACCGCTCGCCGTCGGCGCCTCCGCCTGCGGCTGTAAAAAAAAAAGTATCCACGCCAGTTAGCTGCGGCCACCCTGGTGCCCACGCAGTTGCCTGGGGTTCGGACTCATGCCTTAATTCTACGGAGTTGACCCTGGTCGTCGTTTATCCGGACTTCCTGGTGCTTCCGACGCCCTGCATACTTGCACGCTGGCAGTTAGACTCAGTTTGATTCGCCCCTGCCACCCGCCCGCCGCTGGGCCGCCGCGTGAGGCCTCGGCTTGCTGCGTTAGACGTGGCCTGTTCGCGCTGCCTTTGCTTAGTTCGTCTCTGCGTAGCCCGCTCTGACCTGACCCGCCGCCGGCGCGCTCGCCCGCGGCCGCTGACTAACAAGCATCCACACCAAGCCTCTGGCTCAAGCCATGTCCTATCTCCTGGGGGGGTTCCACCCCCTGGGATCCGGGTTCGAGGGGGGCGCCCAGACGCGGAGCGCGGGCGGGCCGCGCCCGTCGGTGCCGCCTGCGCGGCGCTTCCTCCATACCCTCCCCGTCCCCGCCTTAGTCGATCTTGTGATGGAGGAGGGAACCGACGGATCGCGTGCTGTCGCCCTGGGGACCGATGTCGGGACCGAATGCGAGGGGCTAGTGCGAGGCTTGGGAGCCCCTGCGCTGCCTTCGGACAATCGAAACTTCGGACCCCCTGGGATCCCATGCGGCCGCTCGGGAGGTCCGTCCTGACCTGACAGTCCCTGTTCTTATTGCGGATGATCGGGCGGCTGATTTCGCTGATCGTTGTCACCCTGGGGAGGAAGTGTCGGACCCGCCGTCGCAGCCGCGAGGCAAAGAGGGTTTCGACCCGTCCGACGGAGCGGCCGAGAGCCGAGTACCTGGAGCCGATGGCTCTCCCCCCCTTCCCTGCCGCATTCCGATGCACTTGCGGCGACCAGCCTCGTACCTGGAGGAGACTGTTTACCTGATGCATTTGCGACGATCAGTCGCATAGCCAGCCATGAGTCGTTCATTCTTCTGCATTTGCGGCGATCAGCCCCTTTCCGTGGGATGGGCCTATGGACGAGCCACGCCATGATAGTGCATTTGCGACGATCAGTCGCACACCTGGAGCGGCGCCGCGGCGCAGGGTGGCAACGACGACGCCCGCGCTGCACCGACCGACTCCGACGCCCGCGCCTCCTCGCACAGGATCTCGTCGCCTGGTGACCGAACTGGGGCAAGTGACGCGCGACGCGACAGGGCCGCGCAGGGCGCCGCCCGACGGCGCGCCGCCACTGGGACCCCCTCCCGCGACCCCCCTTTCCCCCACCCGTGGGGGAAGAGATCAAAGGGAAGGGGCTTCCCTTCGATTCAACCACGATGTTGCTTAATTTCGCTTTAGCTGGCGCGCTTGAGGGGGATGGCCCAGGAGAGACCGGCGACGGTGATAGCGACAGCGACGACGACGAGGACGAACGGAAAAGCGTCGCACAACGCCGACGGCGTCGGCGGATTCTCATGACCTGTTTGGCTCCTTCTGCCGATCCTGCTATCCTGCTCCACTATCCGCTTTGATTCTCCTGCTCCTCCACTTCCTTCCGCACGATCCGCCCTATCCTTTACCTCCTTCCCTCGCCCAGTGTTGTGTGGTTGTGGCCGTGCCTGGGTTTACTCCCCCTACGGGTACGCTTGCGGTCCGCTACCATGAACTTGGATACTCACGACACGGCTGGCGTGGGCGAGAGCCGGATATACGTGTGGTCGCAAACCTTTCCAGCGCTAGGCACGCAGGGCTTCCGCAGGTGCACCCAGCGCGTGGCCTCCGGATGCTCCATGTATGAATTTAGCCATGCGTGTGTCTCCAGCTTCCCGGTGAAACCCCGCCCGCAGAGGCTGAACATCTGGACCGTGGAGTGGCACGAGCAGGAGAAGCAGCGCATCCGCTGGTTCCGCTGCCAGTACGGGTTCATGAAGGGCAAGCAGCACGCGGAGTCGTTCCGGCGGGCGCTCGTGCAAGGTGGGCCGCCGATGGAGGGCCGAACCGTCCTCCCAAGGGCGGGGAGACGATCGAAAAGCGACGCATGGGATGTCGGGGGTCATGAGGGGCCGGGGGAAGATAAAAAGGTGTATAGGAGGCCAAGGAGGGGGAGGTCCAAAAGCGAGAGGTGGCGAGGAAACCGCCCTGAGCCGGGGATGCAGCTTCAGCAACAACGGCACCAGCACCAGCCGCGGCAGCTGAGGTGGCACCAGCGTCGTCGACGACACCTGGCACCAGCGGCGCGAGTGACAGCGGCAGCAGCAGTCTCCAGCCGCGGCAGCAGGAGCGTGCGACGGCGGCGGCGGCGGCACCGGTCGCCAGAGCCAGCAGCGGCAGCAGCAGCGGCCCGCGCCCAGCTGGCCGCGTGGACAATCGCCGCA